>OY855906.1:30032625-30510125 GCA_963693305.1 Meandrina meandrites
GCTCGGTGTCCCACATTTTTAAAAGGGGGCATTTGAATATTTGAGTTCCTGGCCATAAGTGACGTCAAGCTGAGTGTCGTGACACAGTGGTTTAGTTTGAAAAAGGCCTCTTCTTTGATTTTCACCAGTTTGAACATTTCAAAATAATAAGTGGTGTTTATGTGAAAATATACCAGCTCATGGGTCAGAAGTAGTTACTACTGTATTATCTACCTTCTATATTTGAACTAGTCACATAATTTATTTATTTTTTGATTGCATGACAGTTGAAAACAAGCAGTGACCTGGGGAAATATCGGTATAAATATTTCCAAGTCAACTTTGAGCAGCAAAATGTACAGGGGTCTTGTAAACTCAGGTATCCAAGGTTCATACAAAAATCACAACCATTCCTCCAGGACTTTTCAAGGACCAAATTTAATTTTCAAGGACCACCGACCAAGAACGTAATTTCACAGGTTGTATTTATAAATTCCCAGTCCAAGCTGACAGGTTTCTAAAGCTTCAAGTGTAATTGTTCCATCTGCCTCTGCATTTTTCAGTTCACTTTCGTTTCACTTCATTTTACACTCAGGTTTGCCGGGTCTGAAAATGCTTTACACAGCAAAAATGCCAAAATCTGTTCAAAGCAATCTGCTTTCGACCCTACTAAATTAAAGGTGAGAATTGAAGGACTTTCAAGGAATTACACAGAAATTCAAGGACTTTCCAAGGAATGGAATTTAAGAATTCTTCAAGGACTCCCCCTAAATTCTAGGACTTTTTAAGACAGTGCAAACCTTCGTATTGAGCCACCGCTCACCGCTCAGAAATTAAGAAATGCGAATATAATACTGGACTTTCAAGCCTCGCACAGCTAGGGTTGTCCAATACTGTCGCATAGAGTCCATTGGAAAATGGGTTCTACCAATTCGATCGATTTGTGAAATGGAGATCTCTTATTTTCGATCGGAAAGGTGCAGCTTTCCATTGGACTGTTGAATCTCATTATCGAGACTTAGAAAAATATCGCCGTAGTAATTGTTGTAGGGCCCCATAAATGTTTGTCGATTCGATCGATTCGATCGATATGTCAAATAGAGAATTCATATTTTCGATCGGAAAAGTGCCGCTTGCCATTGGACTGTTGCATCTCATTAGTGATATCGACTTAGTCGTTCTATGGCCCCACAAATGTTTGTCGATTCGATCGATTTGTCAAATGGAGAATTCGTATTTTCGATCGGAAAGGTGTTGTTTTCCATTGGACTGTTGCACGTCATTACAGGGCCTCCATAAACGTTTGTCGATTCGATCGATTTGGTCGATTCGTTTTGAAAAACCGCTGACCACCATTGAAGTGTCGTGTACAAACATGGCTGGCTGGAGCGGTCGTGCTCGAGCTAGTGAATGTCGCTCGTATTCATTCCAGCGAAATACGGCGTTATTTGGCGGGGTTTTTGGCGCAGAACTTGTACGTATGTTAAATTGAAAGATAAAGTGGCAAGATAAAGTTAATTTTTCAGGGCATTCATTTTTTATTTTAAACGTTGCATGGCTGATGAAATAGCGAAGCATACAGTGTAGTAAAGTGCAAGTGATGGGTAGGACTTAAGCTTAATTATACTCTCTTGAATTGTTTAAAAGGTTTTTGGTATCGCCTTTTTTTGTGTGTAGTTCACTTTGTAGTGAGTATAATGAGAACAGGTAGTATCTTGAGTAGGAGTTGTCATTTTGTTGGTATCAATAGACCGATAATTGTTGTGTTGTTTTTAAGCGTTCAGGGTTCCGGGTGTTCTAGAATATTGTTATGTCAGCCGAACATAAGCTTTTAAGTTGTCACTTTGTTGATTGTCAATGACAAATGCGTAAATAGATAGAAAGACTTGTGTTTGTAGGTGAAAAATCTTTTTCTTGGCACTGATTTTGGCTTGAGGTGTTTAATGGTTTAATCATGTTTAGGTAAAATTTGTAAGCTTTTGTCAATTGAAAGTTTAGCCGGAATTTCATTCAATGATCGTTAGGTCTCTGTTATATTTGTTTCCCGGGTTGTTTGTTTTCAATCTCTCGATAGGTGATATAAGAATATAATACAAGTTGTTGCTTCTTAGCGATGAAGAAATATCTAAAATTGAGAAAATAGACATTTTAAAACATCTACGAACATCCACAAGCTTCTCTAGTTCTTCATGGACTAGATAATTTGCAATGTAGTCTAGTCTTGGCCTATAAACGCCTCCTTACCGAATACGCGATTCACTCCACGGTTTGAAAGCACGTGTCAAATGCTCGGGGGTCAACCCGAGGTACGCAAATGCCCCACCCTCGAGAGGGGCAACATTAGGAAATGCCCCGCGGTTGGCCGGGGGGGGGGGGGGGGGGGGGATGGGCACTGCTGGAATTGACTGATGCATAAGGGTATCTTGAAATTGGATTGCCTTGACTGATTTTTTTGAAATTGGGGTTAGGGACGGGCAGGGGCACTCTGTGTCACACCAAGAGTATTTTCCTTTTTTTTGTAGGTTGTCTGTGACAATCATGAACCAATTGAAGAGTTTTGTTGGGTTGCGTCTTGCACATTGCTAAGATGGTAGTGCTCAGGCAGAAATTTGTCGACTACTTCTAAAAGTGCTATCAGAAACATAATTTTTGTTTCAATTTGGAACGTAAATATGGGAACATTCTGTTCAATACCCTTTATGCATGAACCTTTTTTAGGCTAACCTGAAGAAATGTAGCTTCTACTGTGAGGTTTTTCTTGTTGAGGTGTATCAGTAAACTCCTTTTTTGCTACGCTGGGTTTTTAGTGGTTGTTATTTTTTAACTCATGAATAAAAATTGTATGTGTTCATATTCCTGAAGTCATCTAAATGGTGACAAGTGAGGCTAATGATGGCATCATTTTGTGTCATTGTAAGTGTGAAATTGTTACCAAATGTTGGTTGAATGGTGGCAAGCAATTGAGAAGTATATTCTGTGAAGCCAACATGAAATCCTTCATTTAGTAGCACGGTTGGAAGAAGGAAAAAATTTTATTGTCTTGAAATAATAAAGGGTTTATTCTAACAGAAAAATAGTGTTATTCAAGTATTTGTATTGGCTGAGCTGCATGAGTTCAAATACGATTTGTCCTAGGATTGTGCTTTCAATTTACTTCAGTTCTTATTTTTAGGTAATTAAAAGAACATAACAATAGCAATCTCTGTTGAGTGAGAAAAGCTCACTTGTGGATATTTTATTTGTCACTTAAACATAATTTCTTCTTGCAAACATCATGCATGTAATTGTCCTAGAATATATTGTAGTTTGACTGCTCAGTAACAGTGGTTTTAGTCTGAAGTGGTGTAGGTTATGAATGGGATAGGGGGTCACTGTACCCTCAGCTAGCTACGTTTTTGTCGTGAAATTTTATGAAGAAAAAATTAAATTGAAGAAAAACATAATTTTGTAAGGAATTTTAGTGGTTGTAACCCTGCCACTGCTGAATTCCCTTCAAAAATGCCTTTTTTAACTTTTAAAGTTAATTTTTGATGTTATGAAAGTGATGTTGTTCAAAATTTGCGATAAAAGCACTTTACATAATTACAGTAACATTTTGAGCAGGCTCTGTGTACTATTTTTCACTTTGGCCTCTTTTTTTGTTGAAATGTTTTCAAATTTTCTGTTGCGCTTTTTCTTCTTTTGTTCCTGCTTTGTTATCCTCACTCTTTTTGCTCTTGACTTCCTTATTTCTGGCAGAAAAAGTTTGGACAAGATCATTGGTTAACCCTGAAAAGGGGTCGTTAATCCATTAGAAGTGTGTTTGCCTGTTCAGGCAGCGATTTTCCACCAAAAACGGAGGGTGTTTTTTTCAATTAGCTTTGTTAGAATCCATTTGATATTCAAAATGCATAGTCTTATGGAAAGATCAATCCACTGTGTCAGTTGCTTATTGGAAAAAAAATTGATTGAAGTGCAATATGACATCACTTTGGTTCAATGGCAAAGTCCGCATATAACACGTAGGGCATCTTCATCTGTTTGTGATGATTTTGGAAAGAAAGGATGTTTTTCCCCTCTTCTGGCATCTCAATCCTTGTCGGCCTGCCGTTCATACCATTGCAATATTTTTTGTGGTTCTCGAGCAAGTCCGCTCTTGAGAAACCTGTTAAGCACATCATGCAGTAGTGTTTTGCACTGCTGTTTTTGCTTTGATCGAAAAGCAAAACGCTTACCGCTTAACATAACAATAGTGCTGAATTTTCCCTGACTCAATTAAAATTAGGTTTATCCGCGCCACATTCGTTTCTTTTTTGCTTATCCTGTGCACAATCACACAATTGTTTTCCCAGCCAAATACATTTATTGCAATGTTTCTGTTTTGCGCCTCAAGCTTGTCTATCTGTTTTACCGGTGTTGGGAAATCTATGCCGCCATAGTTAATACCATCATTAACCAGATATTTGCTTGGTCTTTGCAGGTCCTTTCCATCGTGTGGAGGAAATAAAGCAGCTCTGAGTGCCCATTTCAAACATTCGCTGTCTCTGTTTTTCGCGTTAATTATTGCCTTCTTTTTTGCCAGATTGGCTGGAAGTGGTAAATAAGTTCCTCCGCGCAGTGGCTGATAGCGTGCGACAATCACGTATGCAGTCTCTATCCTTTCAACTTCCCATCCTGATCCCTGCACAGACCAGTTTTCTATTTCTCCCTTTATTCTTTCAATGAATTCATCATATTTTTGTTCTATCAGTTCTTCATTATGCGTGTTGAAAACATGCGGTTCTTTTTCGTTAAAATAATGCTCCATGTGTTGCGTTTCACCGTTTCTTTCTATGGAAAACTTTACTTGTAGCCCAAAACTTACTTTTAAAGATTTCTTGTTTAACCAAATCAGTGAACTTTGCTTTATTTTCTCTTGCAAACATTAAAGTGGTACTATGATCAAATTTTCACCCCTTGCAATTTTAGGCGTTTCAAAGAGTATTTAATGAAAGATTTAAAATGCCGTTTACCGTTTTCAAATATCTATTTTAGTTCCAGAGATATTTATGCTTAAAAAAATCGTAAAAATATGCAAATTAGGGAACTGAGACGTCATCTACTCAACCCAGTTTTTTGTCAAGTACAAAAATTAAGTTATCTCGGTCATTTTTCTGCAGAGACCAATGAAACTTGGCAGACCAATAGTTCCTCAGGTGATACACCTACAGCTGTAATAAAATTATGTTACCATGGCAACTCACTCTTTTCCAGTCCCCATCAATTTGTTTTTAATATTTCAGAATTTTTCAGTTCGGAAAAATTAAACCCAGGCAAGACGTCTGCCAAATCCATTGATATGCTTGCTAGATGTCGCATGTAAAGCATTATTTACAAATATTAGTGGAGAATGCCAGAATTGGCCAGAAAAGCCTTAAGCATTGGGGGGATCTGGAACCTAGTATGTTGCCATGGTAACCCAGTTGCCAAGTTTATACTGTGAAACACAACTAGCAGAGTGTTACTGCAAAGAATCAGAGACTTTCAATACAAATTGGCTGAGATATCACTTTCTTAGTATTTAATCAGAATTTGGTTGAGTGTATGACGTCACTACTTTGCTAATTTGCATATTTTAAAAACTTGAATATCTCTGGAAAGAAAAGAGGTATTGGAAAAGAGTAAACGACATTTTTCTTGTTATATAGAGTACTTGTTATATATTTTAAAACGGTTGCGAAAGAAAACATGCGGATTTCATCATAGTAGCACTTTAAAAGATCTTTATTGTTTGGATTTGTTTTGGATACATCCATTATCCAAACACGAAGCCATTCCTGGAAATTATTTTGGCTAATTTTAAACCCGTCATATAAGACAACCAATTCTGGTTCGAATGGTTGACGAAGGTTTCTGTTTTGCTCCCTCGTCATTGGGCCGTAAAACATTTGCAAAACATTAGACGAAAATCTCGCGGCTGCCATCTCGGCGTATATACTTGTGCAGATAATTTTTCAATTGGAAAATAATTCTGGCGCACTTTTGTATATAGACAGTGCAGACATTTCTTCAATAGAAATTTTTTTTTGTGACACATCTGCTCGCTCGGCTTTGGGTCGCGCTCTTTGTTTACTTCCATGTTTGCGTTATTTTCTCTCAAACCACACACACATATATGATGCAGGGTTCTGGCGCAGCGAGTAGTACAAAAGCTTCATGATATCTAACAAAGCTTTTCTCAAGAAACGAGGTGAGCAAGGGAGCCGAGTTTCTTGAGAAAAAAGCTTTGTTAGATATCATGAAGCTTTCGTACTACTCGCTGCGCCAGAACCCTCATCATATATGTGTGTATTTCTGATAAAATTGATATGCTTTATCATTCCTAATTTATAAAGAAACAAAATTTCTGTTTCTTATTCAATTTATTTTTTTTTTCGAGTCCATTGGGCACAGAAAAAATCGAAACCGCTAAGTGATTAAAGGTCAAATGAACCAAAATTTCGAATTTTCTTTTTTTAGGCCAATTTGTTGATTAAGAACCAAATAAACATATCCCGAAGTTTCAAAGGAATTGGACTTTGCAAAACAGAGAAATTTCAAGTTGAAAAATGCTTAGTTTTGGCCTTCATAATCGTAGAGCGCTCGGGAAAATTGTCGGGAAATTTTCGGAACATAAAACTGTGACGTCAGTATTGGTGCGCTGTGTGGAACATCATGGTGTTTTGTGCAGCACTAAACTGCTTAAATTATTCTAAGTCGAAAGTAAGTACGTTTAAGTTTCCAGCAAATTCAAAGCTCAGGAAACAATGGCTTTTGAAAATGAAAAGAAAAGATTTCAGCCAGAAAAGAACTCTCGCATTTGTGCGGTTCATTTTACCGTAGGTTTCTGGGTTCTGATTTCAAGCCGCTAAGACTCCACCTCAAAGAGGATGCTGTGCTGCGGACTATTTTTTTTTTGTTCGGAAAAGAAATCACGGGGAAGAATGTCTTCCGAAGCACAAAGACCCCACTGTCCGTTCGGCTTTTGCTAAACGAAGGAAGTTAGAGGTATGCATTTTGCACCTTTCTTATTCTACCTAGAGCTAGATAGAGTATTTGTTATGATTATTAGCACTTTTACTTTGTTGGTTTGGCTGGACATGATCAAGCATTAGAATTTGAGTTCGTTAGTTCAATATCCTCGTCAAATGATTTGCTTCCATGCACGTGCTTTTTGACGCGTATAAAATTAAGCTTCAAATGTTGTATTTATGTTGGGTTTACAACCGTTAATTTCGAGCCCGGCCCTAAATAACATGTACCGGCTAAATAAATATGGACCAAAAAACAGCTAATACAAACAGAACTCACAGTGTCCGCGAGGACAGTGTGTAAACGCTCAGTATTTATTTCAGCACTGAATTTTCCTTCAGCTGAAAACGACACGAATTTATTCATTGAAAGTTTTACCCTGCGTGATGCTTTGCAGTTTCGAATTTGCATTGAGAAATGCCCTTTCATTCAAGTTAAGTTTTTGTGTACAAATTTATTTTTGTGTTTTGTGTGACTCTCGAGTACAGAAAAGAAACAATGAATTCAATCTTAGCTTTTGGCCACATCCTAGGATAACTTCGCGCTGCATACCGATCCGGGTTGCAAGCCGCACACGTCTTGATAAGAATTACGTGCAAATCCAAAAAAACTGCATTTAGATTGGGGTATATAACAAAACTAATTGTTTTATACTAAGCTGAGCAGACTGATGATTTTTATACGCCATCCAGTGTTTGAAAACCTCGTATATCGTACAATGCTTACAATTTTTCTGTAGTAAAAAATATAACAACCATGTTTAAAAAAAAAGCTTAGATTCTTTCAGAATTACTTGAATTACTTAGACTGACTCAAACTCTCAACTTTACATTATTCGCTCTTTAAACGACGATCGTCTCTTCGATCGCAAAGCCGTGAAATAAAACTATTACGTTACAAAATTCAAAGCTCGATCCATTCCTTCCATTCCAGTGCGCGGTCATTTTGGAAACGTTTTCGTGAAGTCTTAGGGAATCTTCGTAGTTTTTGCTATAGTTAGCCATACTCAGGCACCTGCTTACATGTATTATATATGTCGATTCGACAAACTGTTCTTCTAAAACAAGGAATGTTTATTACTCATTTCTCACGCCACCGGACTGTTAAATATACGAACGTTTCTACCCTCTTATGCGTTCTTAAAACCAGGAATGTTTATGTATTAGTTTATGTTTATGGACTAGCGGCTTTTGCATTAGTCTATCGCTCAGTTCCACAAACTGTTATACTCCCTCCTCCGTTTTTAGAACGAATGTTTATGGATTACCACTTTTTGCATTAGTTTATCGGTTGGTTCGACAAACTGTTAACCGGCCTTTTGTGTTTTTAGAGCGAGGTATGTTTAAGCATTTGTATTAGTCGTTTTTCGCCGGCGTTTATCGGTCGGTTCGACAAACTGTTCTACTCCCTTTTGTGTGTTTAGAACGAGGAATATACATTTGTTAGTCGTCATTCTTAGAACGAGGAATGTTTATGGATTACCAGTTTTTGCATTAGTTTATCGGTTGGTTCGACAAACTGTTAACCGGCCTTTTGTGTTTTTAGATCGAGGAATGTTTAAGCTTTTGTATAAGTCGTTTTTCGCCGGCGTTTATCGGTCGGTTCGACAAACTGTTCTACTCCCTTTTGTGTTTTTAGAACGAGGAATATACATTTGTTAGTCGTCATTCACGTGTATCCGCCGTTTGTCGTCATTCACGTGTATCCGCCATTAGTCGTCATTCACGTGTATCGACAACTGCACTTGTCGGATCGGTAGTAAACTTTTCCATTTGACAAATCGAACGAATCGGTCGATTCGACAATCTTCCACCGGGGTAACTTTGTCACTAACGAGATGCATGTCGGATCATTTTTCCGATTGACAAATCGAACGAATCGATCGAATCGACAGCACATTGTCCAGCTTATCGCTAATGAAATGCAATTGTCCGATCGACAACAAATAGAATGTTATTTTTTCGGATGGACTCTATGCGACAGTATTGGACATGAGTGAACCCCTAATGGGTTTTCGAAACATTCCTCGGAGAAAAGTATCTGCAAAATAAATGAAAAACTCTTGAACTCAGCTAAAGAACACTATATTTTTTGACATGATATGAAAATTTTAAGCCTTGACTGGTGGTAACCACGGGTAGAAAGTTTGGGCCTAAATGCACTTACAGAGCCTTGTCTTTTAGACGTGTGCAATGGGCAGCCTTACTTTTACAACAATAATTCAAAGAGATCGGGAGAACTTCTCAGACAACGTCGATATCACAGCAAATCTTCTCAAAAGTAGCGCTTGAACAACAGTGCAACGTCGATAAATCACAGCAAGTCTTCTTAAAAGCAGCGCTTGAACTAGCCTGTTCTTTTTCGCTTCGCTCGCCCCATTGACCGAGAGCTTGGAACAGGCAATCTTCAGCAATCTTCCCAAAAGCAGCACTTGAACAACAGACAACGTTGATAACATCACAGCAATCGTTCTTCACGATTGAAGAACGTCTGCAAAACGTCATGTAATCTTCCGTGTGACAGAAGCCTCGATCCCATGCGACAAACTGTTGTGATTGACACACTTTTCGCATTCTAATCGTTCTTGATGGAGGACAAAATGTTCAACTTCCGGTTTTGAGGGCCCCTGCTATAAACGTGGCGTGCACGCGTGATCCTCTGGCCACTGTCAAGATTACCGTGCGGGCCTCTCTTGGGCCCGCATTTAACATCAACGCAACGCTATAAACTCGCGATTCCGTTTGCTCCAGGCAGTCGGTTTGTCAGAATAAAATAGAGATTGTAGACTTAAGAATAGCCCTAAGCACTAACGCTAACATCAAATACAATCCAATCCTGAAAACTAACGGTATGCATTAAGCCAATAACTAATTTTCGGGTGCGTTTCTTTGGGAAAATCCAAATCCGAATTCTTGTATCCAAAAACAGATTTTGCGTTTCTTTACCTATATCCGAAAATTTGTTATTCTCGGATCAATGATCTGAAGAATCCACACTCCAAGTGGATACATCAGATCATATCTAAATCCGGATTTTTTAGGATTCATGATCCGTGCGTTTCTTTGGGAAAGGATTCGATCTTGCTGTGAAAATACAGGTCATACGGTAAGTTTTCAGGCGCTTATTTCAATCAAAATACAGAAACAATTCACGATAAAAGGAAATGTGGCTTAATCAGTATGGAGTGTCATTTTAAACTGGATGCATGTTTTCTAGAACAGCCACCGTGTGCCTACGGAAGTTGTATCCTTTTGAAATTGTCACGAGTGAAGTTGGCATTGATCATTTTGGAAATATTCTTCGCTCTCAGATGCGCTTTTGCCACATTGTGCTCTAAGCTAAAGAAGAACTATTTCGACGTTTGATTTTTGCTAAAGATTCTGTATGTTGAAATGATTTTAGCTAGGATACATTCGACGGAAAATAGATTTGTGCTGATATTTTATGTTCTGTGCGAAATGTGTTTACGGCGTTGCCATGGCAAAAAATTCACTTTCGGATTCTTCGTTTCTTTGGGAGCAAAGTATCCGTGTGATCTGAGATAAATAATCCAATTTTCGATTTTCCCAAAGAAACGCGCGCACCCTTAGTCTGTAGTCTGCGTTTCAGTCGTGCTGATCAGTTCTGTTAGTGGGGATCACCCAAAGAAATAAGGCGAGGAGACTGTTATGTCCGCAGCGTTTCTGTTATGTAAACGTTCGGTTTCACGCAATTGCACACATATATAACTGCGTTTTACAGTGAAGAAACGAAAACATACATGTACAGTCGTATCGTCCCGAGAGCCCGCTTTTCTTTTGGTTAGCACCAAGAACACGGACTCTCGCCAAGTCCGATGAGAAAATCCGCGATTCACGGACTTCCGGCCGTTTATGCTCGAATCTGATTGGCTGGCAATTGAAAATGAGCACTCTGTGCATGCTCAAAAAACAGACCCGACAAGAGTTCGCGTTCTTGGTGCTGACCGAAAGAAAAGCGGGTTCTGGTGACGAGATTTGGTCTTCCCTTTTTTTCACTAAGATGTCTGTCCATAGGCTATTAGTAAAATTATATTTTTTTAACACTTCCCTATCTCAAAAAAAGAAAATGACATGAAATTGAAAAAGGAAGAAAAGAAGAAAATTTTAAACATCCAGACTAATATATAGTCTTGAAAACGACTCTTCTTTTGCAACATCCCGAACTGACCGTTAGCAGCGAACTTGAAAATCAGTTGCCTAGAAACTTAACATGTGTTCTTCGTTCTTTGTATCCACTGCCAAGCCAAATCAACAAGCAACCAAATACATTATTTGATTTCGTATTTTTTTTTTTTTTTTGGAGGTCTGCAGTAACAAACGACATGAGTGGAATATCTTCAGATGCAATGTACTTGAAGGGAGCTCTTCTGTCATGGATAATGATATTTGTTTCCAGTGAAACAGGTAGGTAAAGGTAAAGGAAGAGGGAGGGGGGCAACTAAGCCTATTTGAGGCTAGGGAGAACTACAAACCGATGCCTGGATATGGAACGTGCGCAGAGGCACACAAAGGATCTACATAAGTTCTGTAAAGACTACGACTTTTCCTCAAGATTTGAGGGCATTACTAAACAGCGAAACACCGAAACGAAACAGCGAAACAAACTGATACCAAATCAAAACCACTGTTTTTCCAATTCGTTTATACAAGCATGTTTATTCAGCGCAAACTTGTTTCCCGTCATCTTAGACTGAACGACCCGGTACTTCACTTCACTTTCGGTTAAGTGCACTTCCTCTTCGGCCGGGGTGAACCGCAATCTACGACTCGGAAAGGTTATATGAATGCAGATGTTCATACTTTCCTGCGTATTACGATTTCTATTGGTCAAAAAAACTTTTGTGTCAATCAAGACCGCACATGCGTATTGCCGTGACAAAGGGTCTTAAAGCTTTAAGATTTTAAATATGCCGATCTATAAAATATTCCCACAAGTCTACTGCCTTTGTATTTCGTAGGACGACATAAACGTACACCGAAGCATAGTTTATTTTTTTAAAAGTTCGGGAAATTGCAACTTTTGGTAGGTTTTATAAAACTGGACTGCGTATGGTCCAATAAACGTGCGTGGCTAGCTCTTTCGTATAGTTAAAATAGTTTGATTCCATTTCCTGCTGTTTACAAGTTATCAGAACTTATAACCGCACTCACTTCTTATAAAAAATAATAATTAAATTTGCTTTCCGCCCACGATACCGTTAAGGTGGCTGAACACAGTTTTTGCGCGCGCTCTGCAGTCTTCAAACAAAAACAAACATAGCGCCGATCAGTAGAGCAATGATTTATTTGTATGCCCGCGGTTCTATATGTGGTAGTTTTTTTCTTAAAATGACACTGGGTGTTGTAGGTTTCAGTCGTTTGCAAAATGGAATATATGAAAAAGTAAAGATGAAAAGAATCTAGCAATTTTCAGGTTTTTCGTCGTTATCGCGAGAACCCAGTTAAATGCGGCGCATGCGTAGTTGGTCAGAAAATTGAGATTGAATGCTTGACTGGCTTTCTCGGAAAGGAGAATATTTCTCAAGAACCACTCGTTAGAATTTAATAAGATTTAGCTGGAAGATTTTTTACTTCAAGAAGCAACTTAGTGGATTATTTTAAAACATCTGAAGTTTTACGGGGGATATTCTAAATAATCCAGTTATCCTACAACAGAGGAAAGCTAAGAATCTCTCCGTTAAAATATTATAACGATTTTGCATAACTCGACTTTTATATGCTAATAAGTGCCGTTAAATGCTAATGAGGAAGAACAATAGAGCTTTCAAAAATGTTGTTTTTTCGTTTTTATTTTTGCCCTTGTTATACGATTTTTTGGTATTTTTTGTACTTATCTATTGCTTTTAAGTTTAACAAGCATATTTTTTGTCAGATGGACTGTTAGAAAGACAGATTGTGTAAAAAAAAATAGTGCAAGAACGGCATTCTTTGTTTGGTGTTGTTTGGCAAAAGGTGCGCACGCTGGTATGAACGGAAATCGAAAATCTCTCTTTTGTTCTTCCTCATTTGCATTTAATGGTACTCATTAGCATAAATAAACGACTTATGTGAAATCGTTCTAATATCAGAATAGTGTTAACATGCGAACATTGTTACAAGTTTGTTCCAGGCAAATGATGAAGAAAAACTAACGACTAAATTTTTAGCAAATATATAAAACCCAATTTTAAAGGCATGTTTATATTCAGTCATGTTATCATGGCAACTACACACACATCAACTAAAATATCAAAATACGTCTATCCTTTTATGTCTTGCCAATTTTGGAGACCTAGGAATCAACGGTTTTAGAAAAATTGTAAATGCGGCACAGGTCTCAAAAACTGTATGCAACCACCTTAAGTGATTTCTTAGCACCATAATCGCTCAATCGCAACGTGGTACGCATTCCAGAGCAGTCCATGACGATTCACTGATGACTGTAAACATTAAATCACTTACTCAGCACAAACTGCATTATTGCACCATTGCTCATTATCGTCGTTCATGAACTAAACGAAGAAAAAGCATTTTGTTTTCATGAATGAGAACAGCTTTCAATCAGACCGGAATTGAATAATTATTAAAGCGAGTTAATTTCATTCTAATGTCTCAGCAGATTTCGTGTGAAATGTAATTTGATTCCTGACACTGTCTTGTTTTTCACGTTCATGAATGGTGAAAACAAAACCCTGTTTCACATGAATAGAAAAATCAATTGCTGACTGCAATCGTATTAAATTTTCCATTTTTTCAAAGTCAGTTATTTTTGTTAATGCATATGAATCGGATGTGATTTGACATTTTCTGGCTCGTTGTATTTGTTGCTGCGGAGAGAGCGCAGCGATCGAGCAGCAGTTATAATCAGAATACAGCTATTTCGAGAAACATTGTCGGAAAAAAGCACACAAGTGCACGCGACAAGACCGAAAGGTAGTCTGGGTAGAAGTATTGAGCAACTGCACTGATAAATACTAATGAGATATGACGACATAATGAACGCGAATTTGCACGATTTCTTTCAAGGTACGTTTAGCCACGCTGAACTTTAGAAGAATTTTCCCAACTCAAAACATGCGATAGTAAAAGTAAAGCTACAGATAAGGGCCTCCTGAGAGGAAAAACAAATTCTCCACGTGCAAAAATACAAACTTGTATATTTCCTCTAGGCCAATATGCAAAATTCCAGAGAATACCCAGACCACCTTTCGGTCTTGTCGCGTGCACTTTGGTGCTTTTTCCGACAACCTTTCTCGAAATAGCTGTATAATATAAATGTATGCAAAATCGAGATTTTGTCCTCGTTGCTAGCTTTTAACCAGACTACACTGCGCTGTGGTGGAGCCTCGCTTTCAGCGGACCACGATGCCCCTCGCGCCGACGAGAATGCGCTACACTCTTATGAAGTTCGCTTTGAGCTTAAAGGGGCTTTGTCACGGATTTTAACAGATTTTTGAACAGCCAAAATTTGTATTTGTGTCGAAGGAAACCAAAAAATGATAGTCCATTTTTCTTGACAGTTGCTATATTATAGCACTGAAACTGTTAACAAGTGTCCTTGGCTGCAGATGGCTTCGATGGAAATGGATTACAACTTGAAAGGTTTAGCTAAACTTTTCAAGTTGTTTCCGTGCGCCTACCAAAAAATCGACATTTATGGCCGTAGTTAGATTTCTATCCACATATTAAGGTTATATCTTCCATAAGATGTTCAAAGGTAATGATTTTCATGGGTTAAGTTGTCTACTACTAATTTCTGAACAGTTTACACCAAAAATCTGCGAAATACCCGTGACAGAGCTCCTTTAAGGTGGTGCAAAATCACATGATAGCTGCTGCTCAAGAACCACAAGTATGAAACGACAATACTATCAGAAAACGCGGAAGAAAATTCTTATAGAATTTTTGTGCGACGAAGACGTGAAAGCCCGTACGATTCAAATTCCCAAAGTTCTTAGATTTAGTACCTGAAAGCCTGTCAAAGCCGCCGAGGTGCGAAATGCAGCAAGAAGCACACGGCAGCTGCTGCACAAGTATAAAACGACAAAACTATCCGAAAATGCACTTAATTTGAATTTATCAAACCATTTGCTGCAGTGGCATTCAAAATATTTGCGATTGCAAGTTGTTTAATTTTTGCTGAATGCCAAATTTTGTTGTCAGCATTATAAAACTACAGCAACGACTTAGTAGTCGAGGTCAATATTCGTTACAAATCCGACAAAACCTTCTATTTGGAGCGCCCGCGCTCTTAAAAACAAAATCTTACCGCAGAGCGACCTGAACCAGGCTGCATTTTACTAGGTGTACGATCTCAGTCTGGGTTCGGTGTACACGAATGCAGCCTGGCACAGCGAGATTGTCAACTTGTACGTGTACAATTGATCGTTCGCTCGTTCATTTTCAAAACTACAGCAACGAAAGGAGTCGATAAAACGAACATAAAACGGACTTAAAGTCCGAAGTTTTCGTGAGTCACGGCTGGCCAAGGGAATTTCTCTCGTTACGTCACGTCAAATTCCTGCTTAGACTTACAAAATAATATTAATATATAGATTTCGGCAGGCCTAAAGGCGGAGCTCCCATTTATTAATTTCTTCCTCACTCAAAGACATGTGACAGTAAAAGTAAAGATACAGATATAGGCCCCTGAGAGGAAAAACAAATTTTCCTCGTGCAAAAATACAAACTTGTAAATTTCCTCTAGGCCAATATGCAAAATTCCAGTGAATACTCAGACCACCTTTCGGTCTTGTCGCGTGCACTTTGATACTTTTTCCGACAACATTTCTCGAAATAGCTGTATATCAAAATGCTTACAATGTAGTTTTGGTTGCAAGTCTTAACTGTACTGTTTTATCGTACACGTTGTTAAATACCTTAGGGAATTTTGTTTTTAGAACTGAATGAATTTCTTTCGTTTCTGATAAGCAAATTTGCTAAAGAAAAAGTCACCCAAGTACATGCAGGTAACTCGCAACGAAACCCACGTAAATATTCGTTTATGAATCTTATATCACGCGTACGAGATTTCGACACACTCAAAAATAAAGAAAAAAATTGCAAGCGAGTAAAAAAGAGCAATTGGATAATAAATAGTTTTGGTTTGGACTTGTTTTCGGGATTTTTCAGTAAGTGTAGATTTGTAAAGCTAAATATTTGCTAAATATGCGTAGCTAAATATTTTAATAGTCTTTTCAAAATCCAACAATGAAAGTCACAGCTGACTCCACTAAAACCAAGGTGGCAATAAGTGAGGTATGGTAGCACAGCTGACTTCTATAACGGAAGCTTGCCTTGAGCGAAAAGATAACAGCTCAAAGCGTAGGCACGTTTGTTTGTTCGTGATGTTACCCTTGAGAATTATATGTTTCAAATTTAAACAAATTCACGTGGAAATGAATGAATAATTTCCAGATAGACAAAAGAACAACTCTAAGAGAGTACCAAATGATCTGAAATGGGCAATTTATATACAGATATAAGGTCTATAAGCTTCTTGTATGTTTGTTTATTCTCGGGTAAACAACGGGAACTCGTTGGTCATTTATAGCTAAAACTACTTGTACGTGAAAAACAAGAGTGTCAAGTTACCTTTCGTACCCAAATTAAAAATATCTCGTTACATTATCTTACAGTAAAAACAAAGCAATTTTTACTTACACTTTCTTACTTCAATATTGTTTCAATAAAGATTTTCTTCGTTAAAACGTAAATTTTCATTCAATTGAAAAACAAAAATTAATAAAATTTTGAATTGTCACGAAATGGCACGTTTTTTATTCTGTTTCCGCTATCGATCGTAGTTGATTCGATTTTAGCAGCAAAACCATTGAAAATTTCAACAAATACCAATTAATTTTAAAAGAAATGAGTCAACGAGATGTATTAAGGTGTAAACATATAACACGCTACTGATCAAGCGCCTAAAAGGCTAATTGAATTATACGGTTTTCAGTGGACGCCACGAGTGTCCGGCCAGCACAGTGATTTTGGAAGTTTCCTTCTTGCAAACAATTAATGCAAAATCTGAAACCCGACGCGCACACAAAGACTTCGGCGTAATTGCATGTCCATAAATGGTGAATTAAGGCCAACTCAAGTTTCAAAAAAACCGTGTAGTATAATGACGCCAGTTGAAATCGATTCCAGCGGATAAAATACTTTAAGTTTTGAGAGAACTGTAATGAAATCAGTACATTAACTGTTAATTATGTACGTATAATAAGTCATCATTATGTACGTCACTAATCAGACACTATAAGCCTTGGCTGAATGGAATAAACACAAGTTCATACACAGTTCAGCGCCTAAAAGGCTAATTGAATTATATGGTTTTCAGTGGACGCCACGAGTGTCCGGCCAGCACAGTGATTTTGGAAGTTTCCTTGTCGCAAACAATTAATGCAAAATCTGAAACCCGACGCCCACACAAAGACTTCGGCGTAATCGCATGTCCATAAATGGTGAATTAAGGCCGACTCAAGTTTCAAAAAATCGTGAAGTATAATGACACCAGTTGAAATCGATTCCAGCGGATAAAATACTTTATGTCTCCTTTCCCAGATGCAATTAAATACAACTTAATGAAAATAGTAATAATACTTATAATCACTCGGAGATGTTCTGTGTAAGAGCGTCCCTAAATCAATGTATTCATTCGCCCAAATTTTAGATTGAATCTTCTCCGAAATTCTAGAGGCAAGAGGGACACCAATTTGGGTGTGAAGTATTTGAGGGCGGTCATTAGCCTCGGCCATGTGTTGCGTTACTCAAGAATTAGAACCAATAGAATTATTGCTACCTATTAGAGGTGGATTGTTCTCACCAGTAATCTCCTGAATCACAGCTGCTACTGACTCCTGTACAGAAACAGCTGGAATAGCGTCCTCCTTTTCGTTTCCTTGCGTGTCTTTGAAAATTCCTGCCACTTTGAGGCCTTCAACAACGGCGCCGGAGACAACGGCAGCGATATCCAACTGGGTATTTGCTTTACTGGTGCCTTCACGATCACTGGTGATGGGACGACGCACCAGTTGGCTGGGGTGATCGCTCCCAACCCTTGAAACCTCGGCTGGCGAACCCGTCTTTGCACGTTTTGATGTAGGCGCACCTTTCGCTTGTTTCGCCGATTTGGCATTACGTTTGCGGGGGCGTACCCCAGGAACTGAAGGCACAGCGGGAGCAACACGGGCTTTTCCACGGGTCATCATAGTGTCTGGTAGAAAAAAAAATAAAAACGGCTAGAAGAAAAAGGTGTATAGAATAATGGAAAGTAAATGAAGGTCGGGATTAGAAGACTGTGTAATCACAGGTAAGGCAATCTGAGCATTGTGCAACTAAAACCCAGCAGGTCCGTACGCCCCAAAAGTAAATATCTGTAGAAGTGCACTGAAGCACACAAGGTGAATTTCGCAATACAATAACAACGGCCACCTGTTTGGCAAGCCCCAAAATGGGAGCTGCCGCTAGGAACATGTTAAATGGCCGCAAAAGCTGAGAACATATGGTCTCAAAAAGATAAATATGTACACACGTACTTACAAAACAACAGGGTTGTGTGAAACGGACCTAATTTAAGCTGGGGGCGTGCCTGTTTGGCCCGCCGCGCCGTTGATGGCAGCGTGTTGGTTAGTGCGTATAAAATGGCACCCCGGTAACTCCTATATAGAGCGTATTGCCCCCGGTTATTTAGGTGAACACCATCCTTAGAGACGACTGAAATGTTTGGCTTTCGGAGCCCCTTGTGGCGCCAAAATTCGGCGAATGGTATCGCCTCCAGAACCACGTCAAGGTACTGGTTAAGCGAGGCCACACGATCATTATATGAAGGGTTGTCGCGTGGACAAGCAGCACGGGCAATTGTTTGACAAACCACAATAAATCTGACATTGAAGTGAGCATGTAAATGCTGCACCAGGGTCTCTATCTTAGAACCAACAATCTCAGGTTTGGCGTCCCGAGGGCAAAGGTCGTTGGAGCCAATTTCCAAGATTACAATATCGGGTTGTACTTTCCTAACCCTTTGAAGGTCGAATACATTTATTTTGTCCACTGTTCGACCCCCAACTCCTTGAAATGCTATCTGAGCTGACTCCGATAAGTCTAGATTATTTTTAACCCTCTTATCCACGCCCTGGGCGATGAATGCCGCAAAACGACGGACGAAGGAGTGGCCCAGGATAAGAACTTTGGGTTTAAGCATGATAGCTACTAAAACAAGAAAACATACTCAACTCTGATTCAGCAAAGAGAGAAGATCAGAAATATTTCAGGAACAGGCGTGTCAAATGCAGACGTTGCTGTTGAACTCGCAGAGTGTTAGGTCTGGAGACAAAGAGGACGAACTCGAGGAACACGCCTCATCTTATAGGTCTCAATGGAAACGAGGCTATGTACTTTTCCGTCTCAACTCGTGACTATTGCCAAATAATCTTTCTATTGTTAGTTAGGTCATCAGATAGTCTTGTGACTATTACTCAATCCTTTTGTTACGTTGCACAAATTACACTCCATCCCCCTCCGGTTGAACCCTTCTCACTGCCATTCCTCCCTAGCTTACCTTAGCTGTTAAACTGTGATAGTTACATTTAATAATTAATAAAAGTGGGTAGGAGTCATAAACACTTTTATTTGGCGGCAAATAAATTCATTTAAGTTTTGAGAGAACCGTAATGAAATCAGTTCATTAATTATTAATTATGTACGTATAATAAGTCATCATTATGTACGTCACTAATCAGATACTATAAGCTTTGGCTGAATGGAATAAACGCAAGTTCATACACAGTTCAGTGTGATTGATATCTCCTAAAAGAACGCACTGAGTAATTGTGGCGAACGAACATAATTTCCATGTTGGGTTGGACTATACACTATACATTTGGCGTTTTAGTAGATAAACAATTCCATTTCATGCTTTCTAGGTTGTTTGTCTCCACTGGGAATGAAAGATGGACGTATCAATGATACAGAGCTGCGTAGCACTTCCTATCTTAATAGCCTAGCTCAGGCTTTTCATGCTAGATTGGATCATGACGAAGGCTATGGTGGGTGGTGTCCTAACCAGACAGTGTATGGAAACAAGAAGGGTCCATTTTACTCACAATTCATTCAAGTTCAGCTGGAAACACTTTTTAGAATTAAGGGTATTGCCATGCAGGGACGTGCCAATGGAGTAGAAAAAGTAGAAAGATACTGGGTAGCTTACCAAACAATCAAACGGAATATCACGTGGATTTATGATGAACAAACCAAACATGTTAAGGTATCAAACGATCTGTGAAGGGCAAAGTTAAGGAAGGGAAAACATTGAAAGACTAACTTTTCCCATAAAAAAGCACAATCCTATTAAATTACACATCAGGCCCGGGTTGTTCAAAGGGTGGATAACGCCATCCACCGGATAAATCACTATCCAGTGGATAGTGCAGTTTGTTTTGCCAACACTTATCCACTGGATAGCGATTTATCCCGTGGATAGCGTTATCCACCCTTTGAACAACTTGGACCTGTTAGTATTTCCTGCGTCTTTTTCTAAATATTACTATTTAACTTCTAACCAAAAATATTTGTTATACCCACCAACTGAAATGCAGTTTTCTATTGGACGAGGACGTATCACGTACACGCGTCAAAACTGTACAACTCCCTAGAGCGAACAAAACTCACTAGGGCGACAACAGCGCGAACCTTGGATTTGCACGTGATCAGGACGTGAGACTCGAAATCACGGTCTGAACATGAAACAATTTATTAGCAGTTGGACGTTGTGGACAAAGCTAAACTTTATTCATTGTTTTGTTCATAGTTAATAGAGGGAAATGGTTAGGTAGCCCGGTTAACTTCAAAAGAGCAAACAAAGAGGCCAAGATTGAGGTTGGAAGGTCCATGACCGTGCACATCTTTTGTTTTGCGCTCATACAGTATGCTTGAATTACGTAATCGCAATGTTTCTATTGGTTAGTTGTATGAACACACGTAACCACCTATTGTATTTTGTCACGTTTTGTGCACGGTCAACCCCCAAAATAGGGAACAAAAACCTATAACAAAGAACTTCGCCAGGCTTCATAGCCATTTCCCTCTATTAACTATGTTTTGTTCGAACTCGGGAGTCGACAGTTGAAATATAAAACTACTTTGTACACACAAAATTTTATTGACTCAAAGAAGGATTTATCTCACTGCAAATTCGAAAGCTCAAAGTATCGCGCAGTGTTAACAGTTTCCATGAATAAATTTATGTCGTTTTCACTTCAGCCGAAAGAAAATTTAGTGGTGAATTAAGACAACAAAGGGTATAGCAAAACACCTAATGAGTTCTTGTTTTTTCTGCTCCTCATTGAGAGTCTCGGGGAAACAAAACTCACTGTGTCCCTTGGGGCCAGTCATAAGTGCTTGATATTGTTAGCCCTCTGGAATTATAAAGTCATCTTTGGTTTTGTTGCTTTTTTTCCTTTTCAGTTTTTTGTAGGTAACATTCACAGTATGCTGCACGTGTCCACACTGAGACCTCCTATTATTACAGATATAATCAGAATAGTTCCAAAAATTAATTCAAACCACCCGCAGGTGTGCCTGAGGCTTGAACTTTTGGGCTGCCAGCTTAAAAGTGGTAAGTTTAAATGTTATGGAACGTCGTCAGTTGCTGAACATGACCCTAAAGCTTCAGTTACATATGCACTTCCTTTCGCATTTTACGCTGTTTTCGTGTGGGTATTCTTTTCATTTTTACTGGTTAAGAAATTCGAATTGTTTTGCAAAAACATGAGGCTCGAAGGTAGCTAGTATGGCATAAATTTGATAGGGGTCTTAAAGCATTTGGCGATAGTAACAACAATATCTTACGTAATACTCATTTACAGAAAGTGAGATTTACTGGATATCCAAGGACATATTAAGATTCTGGCCCTACTGACTGACTGACTGAATGACTGACTGACTGACTGACTGACTGACTGACTGACTGACTGACTGACTGACTGACTGACTGACTGACTGACTGAATTTAGTCGACAATTATTTGTACAAAATTCAACTTTTCTGAGGCCAAATTGTCAATTAACATTGAATTTCGGACTTACTTTGTGTTTCTCCTTAACTACTCAGGGCTTGTTGCATACCAAATGCCTCAAGGTAACGCGAGAGGGGGAAGGTATAACTTCACAGATTCGCGTTATGATGGTCTTACCAAAAATAACTTTCTATCCTCTGGCCTTGGAATGCTCACTGATGGTAATCTAGCTCCTGAAGACTACATAGACAGTGATGGATTAGGTTGGATTGGTTGGAATGTTAAAGATACTCCTGCACCTTATGTCATTTTTGAGTTTATAGAACCCAGAATCTTTCATTCAGTGACCATTCATTGCAACATCAGGGACCCGATGAAAGTTAATTTGTTCTCCAAAGTTGTAGTGGAATTCAACGTAAATGTTGTTTCTTTTGATGCTAACCTCACCCATAAACCAGAGGCTGTTTCCAGTGGATCAAGTTGGATGAACTACAACGTTACCATTAACCTGTGTCGGCAAATCGGGAAACTTGTGAAATTAAATTTTACCTATGGAGGAGACTGGATATTAATCAGTGAGGTCACATTCAGTTCAAGTAAGTGCAATTTTTGTAAGCTAGAGACTTAATTTAAAGGGACTGTATCATCTGTGGCGCATGCGTGCGACGGAGCGAGCTCTCTTGAAAGCGTAGGGCAAACTATTTCAAGTTCGTCGGGAGAATCGTTTTCTGTTTCCACCGAGTTATATCTCAGCCATCCTTGTGAAGTTTGTGTAGAAATTTATTGTCGAACTTTCCTCATCGTTCACAGAACCTTTTTGCCTAGTTATTTTTCAGGCTTTTCGCTTTTGGAGCATGTTTTGTGCACAGCTACTTGGATGTATTATGCCTTTGCATGACAGCCATTGAACTAGCAGCGGCTATGAAATGTTTTGCGACAACAACGCCACGAAACTCGAGGTTTTAGAAAGGAGCCATCTGGTGATTTGGCTAGATAGCATATTCTGGTCATTGGCTATATGGGTCGCTGAAAAGATACCTAAATTGTGGAGAAAAGATCAGCCGTTTGCAAGTGATGTTTCAACGAACACAGCGAGAGACGCAACACTTCGCAGTGTTTTGTTTGCCGTAACATCAACGCCTTTCAACGGTAGGCTTTGTTTGGTCCAAACATATCCGCTCATCTTCATAGCAGAATTTATTTCGCTCGCTCTTCATAGCCTATTTAGCAAAGAATTCAACACCAAGATATTGTTTTGTTTTACTTGGCGTCTCAGTGATTCGCGATGATCAAACAATTTATGGAAAACATGCGTCTATGCGGTCACGGATCGTTTGAGTCGCATTTGCTATTTTGAAAATGAGAATAGTGGTACATGACGTTTCAAATCTTTAGCGTTTGGAATCTCTTTTCCTGTTTGTAGAGCGGTATAACTATAAAATTAAATTTTGATTTATTTTGTTTGTGTATGTTCTGTATGTTGTCTGCGTTCGCTGAAAGCGACACGCTAAGCTCAAACACTACACATCTGTGCAAAAGACTTCGCTTCTAACATCTTTACTGAAGCGAACAAATAACATTATCTTACATTAGCTTTATTTGCAAGGCTGAATTTTGCCGAGTTTGATTTTATGCGACCAGAGTTTATCGGCATGTTATCGTCATTATCATATCCCGTAGAGTTTGTACGTGCTCTCGCGTCCTGTTTCTTATCGTATTACGGCGCGAAACAATAGAATTTTGACAGATGTAACGCCAACTAATAACCCCAGTGCGCAGAATCACCAGCTGACACAGTCCCTTTAATACAATCAAACCCCCAAATTATTTCTTCAACACATTACAGTTGAAACGAGACGTTTGGGCTAAAAGAAGTTTAATTGGAAATCATTAAACGGATGTCCCCACGGGTAAGGAGGGTGGGGAAATTACACTGAGTGAAGAATTAACGCTAGCTAGTCTTGCGACACAGATACGCGGATGAAAGACGACACTGTAGCGTAATGACAAGCAAATAATTAACCTAAATACTTTTTCCTATACTTTTGCATTTATAATGTTACTTCTACCCAATACAAACCTAATCCTATTAAGAACAGGCTTCATTTGCATGGTGTATGGTGCATTCCGAAATAGGGTTCTTTTATGGCCAAGGGGTTAATTTTGACATAACGTGACACAAGAATCACGTCATAAACTCCTGCCATCCGCCATCTGCCACAATAATTTCAAAATGATAAGTGCATATCACTGTAATTACTTTAACATCGCTCTATTGCCAAATGTATATGAATGGCTTTTCGGACGACCTCCCAAAAATGACCACCATTGTTCAAAGAAATAAAATTATCATACAATAGTTACAAAGTAGTACTTGTTTCTTCGAACGTTTATACAGGTAGTCGCATAAGGCCGAGTAAAATTAAGGGTTAATATCACGCGTGCTTTCAGAAGTTGCAGAAAACACAAGTGATGTTTATCCTTAATTTTACGAGGGAACATGCGATTATTTCTTGTTTCTGACAGAGGGCAAAATTCTCGGAAAACCATCAAGGCGCGAAGCTCAATATAGCCAGTGGAACGAAAGCGTTGCCTTCTAAAATCAAACAGAAAAACAGCAAAATTGAGCAAATAAACCCTTACGTTCAGAACGGTAACGTGAGCTTAAACCTTAGTTAAAAAATAGAAAGTAGGAGTGTAAGCTCAATAAGCCACAATCCTCAGGCATCGATTACAGCAAGCGACCAGTGGAAACAAAATTTGGCTGGTTGTCTTGGCAAGTACGTACATATCTAGAAACTGTAAGAATAGGAGCTCTGTCTCCAAAAAGGGCTTTTTTATGCTCCCAAAAATGACATTAGCCCCAATGGTGCTTATAGGTGCTTACTGTATTACGTTTTCGTACTTTATATTGTGGTGTTATTCTACAAAAGAAGACAATATTCCTTCTTTAATTGTGTCAATAACAAAATGCTTCAATCTGATTGGTTCTCAACAGCCCTTATTTGTTGCTTAATTTTGCTATTGCAACACCATAACAGTCCCATTTGACCTGTCCGATTACAAGATGCAACTTTTTGCAAAGTTAAAAAAATTTCTCCGCAGCGGTTTCAGAGCCACCTTAAATTTTCGAAAATTTAAAATGGGGGTCACCGGACTCGTTTATGAGTTATAAGCACTTAGAGGGAAAATTAAGGGTGTTTATAACAGGTAAAACTGTTGCTATAGAAACCACTGACGTCATGAAAATGACCACAACTTATTCAGCAATGACTGGACATTTGTTTGATATTATTATTTTAGCAGCAACTGATAAAGATTTGTAGTACTGGCCCATCAAAGTTTAAGAGCTTGAAATTGCTGGAAACCGTTATGAGCCTCCTTAAGTGAGTCGCAGGAAAACAAAATGGAAGAAATTAACTGGTTAAAAGACTTTTATTCAAGACAAGGCAAGCGAGCGAGCTGCCCTCACTGAAACAATAATGAAACTTACCGGCAACAGACGAGTCCAGGTTTCCTGCGAGGTCAAATGAGTTGATTCAAGAAACGCCCAACGAGGCAGAAAGAAAAACACAAATAGAAGCACAACAACGTGGATGAAAGTTTGGTCATCCTGGGCAAAGTCAAGAAACATAAATTACAGCAATGAAACAATGGCGCCCACAACTTCGGACGAAGTCCTCCAAAAGCTTCATCTCGAAGTGCAAAAGCAAGACGGCTCCGAGTACGAACCAGACTCCCACAAACTAATGCAAGTGGCCCTGGAACGTTATCTGTCCAGATATCCCTTCAGTCTAATAAATAGCCGGGGATTTGCAGCTTCGAGGGCTGTATTGGACTCTAAATCCAAACAGCTACCGATGAACGGTTATGGGAAGAGGAAGAATCGAGCCCAGCCGTACAACTCGGCCGAAGAAGAATCATTCTGGTCCAGTGGCCTGTTAGGCGACCACAGTGGAGTAGCTTTAACAAATGTTAACTACAAAACTTTCACGTCGGGTTTCGAGGTCGCCTAGACGACGCTTACGTCCAAGACTTACGTCCAAGGATCCAGATCGAGGGAAGAGAAATGGCGCAATGCGTAAGATTCAACGAGAACCCAACGAAAACACGTACTGGTGGCCTGACAGTGAAACGACCAAAAGCACCTCAAGAGATGTGGTTCACAGACGGCGGTCCAAGAGATCCTGTCAGACTCTTCGAAGAGTTTCTAAAAAGGCGCCCGTTAGAAATGCGAACCTCTGAGCCTTTGTACTTGGCAATAATACAGCGTCCAAAAACCGACATATTGTACGCCAAGTTCAGGATGGGCGAGCACAAACTTGGCAGTATCATGAAGACCCTGGCACAGACAATAAACTATGACGGAAAGCAAATTTCCAACCATTCTACCAGAAAGTCTGTTTTCGCAAATTGACGAAAGCCGGACAACCGAGGCACAAGATCATTCAGATCACTGGCCATGCCAACAAATCTCGCTCGATGACTACGACGAGGTTGAAGAAGACGAAGGGATCGAGGACTCTGTCCCACATCATAAGTGGCTATTCTGGACCATCCACAACAGCGAGTTCAAATACACCGCCAACCTCGAGTTCACTGTCAGTTCCGCCTTCATCAGCTGTTGTTGTGCCACCGAACGGTGCATCTAAATTCCCGTCAACATCGACTATCGCACACACAAGCCTTCGATCACTCGGTCATCAGTCTTCTAATCTTCCATCTCAGATACCAGTTTATACACGTACATCCAACGATCCCGCAGCTCAGCATTTCAACAACTTCACTTTAAATATTTACTTTGAGCCGCAGTCAACAAATCAAGCCAGTTCTTTACGAGTAGAATGTGAGACCACAAGAAGCCCAGATATTTCTGTCAGAAAACGCAAACGAGCGTACATCATTTTACTCTGACTACGACTGAACTTACTATTGACTATAGTTTTCCAAAGGCTAGTTCATCGGCCGTACTTTTCTGCTTAAAAGTTGTTTTCTAAACGTATTTATAGTGCTCATAGACTTGAATTGACGTCTTGCTTACGACAGTGCTTTGAATGTTGTGTGATCGTATGATCAAATACCTTATTCGGCATGTCGACTTGACACTTGTCAATCTTCATGCTACCATTTCAGGTTCCGGATGTTTCTCGGCTTTTTAATCGAACTATTTGTATTTTTAAAACTTTGGAATCAATAATTTTACCAAAACATGTAAAAGATGTTTTTGTTTTGAAAAGTCGAATTGTAAGCTGATGCAAAAAAAAGTTTGTTTCATGTTAAATATTCCATTTCTGAGGTTCTTGCATTTTGTTATTGACACAATCAATTTGTAATCGGAGACCGTGTCATACAATTGAGGAGTTATCGTGCCCGATTTCTCTCTGAATTGTACCTCACTCAATCCTATTATCATTACTTATTTTCAGAGTCACTTGGTAACGATTCACCGCCAGAACCCTACTGCAGTCCTGTAGTAATTCCATCGCCGTCTACCACGCCTGCTACTCATACAAACAGTGAATTTTATAGCAACAACACAACAAGAAATGAATCTTATACCAGCAATCCAACAGAGGAAAGTAAGAATAAGCAACCATTGTTCTGAGCATTTTAGTCACCTCTTTTGGTAGTAAGGGGGGGGGGGGGGGGGGGGGGTGAACGGTAGGAAATGCATTTTAGTCAGGACTACAAAGCACAATATTGTACAACTGCCTCCACGCCACACAATATTAATCCAATCAGTCGAGTTCAAGTTATGGACTGATTTTCATTTTCAACATTGAAATCTTCACTTGAAACGATAAACAAAAATTGCCATTCAGAGTAATTTCACTAGGCCATTGTTGGGATGGACAAGCTTTAAAACGAAAGAGCACTGTAAAACACCAAAGGAACTTCGCAACACTCCCCAGCATTAAGGGGACAAAGAAAGCAAAACCAAAACACTAAACGCTAACAGAGGTTTTCCTTAATCTCTGTCCCTCTCTAATTTACAGTTTTGTTATTTTAGTACGTTTAGTTCCTCATGCTAAATGCGAGTTATCTCATGAGCTCAACAGAAACTAAAACCGTAGCTCCAATGTACCTGAAAATCATGTATGGATTTATTGGGTTGGTGATAGTTTCGGTCGCTTCTGTTGCCTGCTGCATCGTCTTTAAAAGGTTAGTACTTTTGCACCGTAATAAAACGTAATGAAAGATATATCGACAGTTTGAACACTTTCTCTTTGTTAGTAAAAGTAAACTAAGGTTGAAGGAAATAGTTTAAATTAATTATGAATATGTATGATGACGACACAGTATGTATTTCCTGTCACAGTTCATTGTTTCAGGTAGCAGGGTTTCATAACGAAGCTCAGTGTCATTCCCAGCGGACCGCACACTATTTGGAAAAATCAGAACAGACGATAACCACCCACTGTATAATTTACTACCAAAGCGGCACTGTTCTGCTCGTCAATTACGGTCAAATATTGTATTGCCTCTTCTAAATACTGAGCGCTTTAAGAATAGTTTTAGTAATAGGTTAGCTTTTAGATATAATTTAGCAATTAATTCTTAGTTTTTTTTTTATATATAGTTCTTATATCATTGTCACCATATTGTAAATATTTTAATTTTTATTCTTATCCCTGTATTTGGCTCTTTCTAATATTTTTACTATTGTAACTATTGATATATATTTTATCAATTGCAATTAAGACACTTTATTTATTTTATTTATTTATTCTTTTGTGACAGCCAGTAACTGTCCTCAATAAACACAGTTTAAGACGGAATCCACCAGGAAGTCGAGTAATATTTAAGTTGGACAAAAATCGAGTACCAGAATAATTTAAATCCTATTGCGTTATTTTCTACCCTAAATAAAAGGTAAAGATGTAAGTAATTATCACTGATAACACCAACAACAATTTCTTATCAGAGTCTTAGAAAATGAATTTCAAAGTTCACAAGCTCTAGGGAAATTCTCACGTGCAGCCATTTTGTAAAATCGTCTTTAAGCGATTCAGTGGAATTCAGTGAATTTTCAAAATTTGTTTTCGGTATTTGGTGTTGTTAGAAAAGATTTCTTTTGAAAAGATATTTGAAGCAGTAACACAAAAGTTTGCAATAAGGTGTAAATAATTTTGGTACAACAATTTCTTATCAGAGCCTGAGGAAATGAAATTTAATGTTCACAAGCTATAGGCAAAAGCTCGCGTCTTTTAAGCGATTTCGTGGAATTCAGCGGAACTTCGACATTGGTTTTCGATGTTTGGTGTTGTTAGAAAAGATTTCTTTTGATAAGATATTTGAAGCAGTAACACAAAAGCTTGCAATAAGGTGTAACTAATTTTGGTACATAATTTTGTCCAACAACTACTCGAAGTCCTGGCGGATTCCGTCTTAAATTGTTTCCATGGGGTTCGTCTTGTTAATTATCTAACCATCTTCATTCTCAGAGGACTTCAAAAGTTATAAAGCGAAATTTTAGAAGCTGTGAAGTAAAACAGATATGCATTGTTTAATGTTTCACATATTCTCTTTTCTTTTTTTATTAAAATAGATGGCGCCGTCGAAATAAAGCAAGACGAAATGAAGTGCTAATAACGAATGAATCCGAAATCAGAGTCTACGACGGTAATCTTAGCAAAAATTGGAATTCTCTTCTTATATCCATCATTGGTTCAACAAGCTTTCATACTTTAAACAAAAAGATGATTGAACTTTTAATCAAATTATAGTACTGAATTGGCCAAGCTGCAAACTCACAGCTCAGTTATAAATATATTGATACCCGAGGTGGCCTCTCCTGTAAACCTTGGTGGTTTGTTTCGGAGGTCTCCTCGCGCTATTGCTGTCTTTGATTCTTAATAATTATTCTTGTGGCGAATAAACTGATGATGATGATGATGATGATGATGATGATGATGATATTTGTCATGGTAACCACAATATCGAAATATCGATCCGAAGCATTACACCATTACACCAATACAAAATACGGAACAATATCCTGCAAATGCTATTCCTACAGAATACTTTCATTAACATCACTCACCGAATGTTGTAGAAAGTTCAAAACCGGAGGTGAAGGTTGAGGCAATTGAGGCAAACATAAATATCAGCTCTCTACCGTTGAGGAAACCTGAAAGACAAATTAAGGAAAACAAAGCTCAAAAGGGCCAAGGAAACTCTGGAGACTGATTAAAACGAAATTGTTCAAATCATGGATTGGAAATGAGGATCAGAAAAGAAAACTGTCAACACCTTCAAGCATGCCCATAACAGTCTTGAACAGTGCACTCGTAAAAATACTGTATGATTTTTTGGAGCAAAGGAAAGTGATGATGAAAATCCGGAAACATTTTGAAGTAAAAGCTTAGAAGAAACATATAAATAGCTTACATCCAGAGCTAGTAAATACTGCCCAGAGGGAAAAATGATGCAAAAAAAAGCCAAACCCGTCCTTTATAAATTCCTCTCTTACAAAACAAAGAAATGGGACTAAAAAAGTATATTTATGGGCAAACATAGATTGATTGATACTTCCACCTGGCTAACACGACGAGAGGCCCGTTCGTGGCCAAATAATGAGGTTCCCCTGTACTTTAACAAAAAAAGCGAGCAGCTATTTAGACATCCCTGGGTCTCGGCGAAGTTTAAGTGTAAACGACAGGATTTTTTTATTTGGTCGATCGAATCTACATGAGATGCTGATCTCAAAGTCTTTGTTTTCACCACGTTTTGGCAGTCCAAACACGTGAAATTTCACTTCCGGTTAGGCCAAAGACCGCGCGAGGAAAGGACCTGAGACTAGATGAGTTGTGATGTCAAAACCAGAACGTGCTCACAAGATTCAAACAAACCGGAAAAGAAGTTTACTAAGGAATGTTGCTGCTGTTTTTTCTGGTTTTCTGGCAACACAACTTAGTAGTTCAGTTTTAGTACTTCAGTTCAGTTCGTTTGTTTCTTGTGAGCACGTTCTGGTTTTGACGTCACGGCTCAACTAGTCCCAGATCCTTTCCTCGGGCTGTTTTTGACCCAACAGGAGATGACACTTCACGTTTTCGGACGGCTAATATAAAACGCAGTGAAAAGAAACGATTTCGATTTTTTTTTCGATGTTCAAATCAGCATCCCATGTAGATTCGATCAAGCAAATGAAAAAAACTGTTATATACACTTTAATGGTCAGAAATCATCCCACTTAAGATGCATGGGAGTAAAATTGGATATTATTATTGGATATTATTATGGGAGTAAAATTGGAAAGGCCCAGGCGACGTGACGGAAATTATAAAATGTCACTACGAGCTAACGAAATTTAGTGCTAGGTCACGTGATGAAAATTCCAAAACTAAAAGCCATGAGGGTATTTTATCTACCTAACTCTATATTTGTGATTTTGTTTACCTATCCCATCTTAAGATATTCCAATGCTGCCCATAGCTGAAGATCCCGTGACTGAAGGTCCCGCCACTGAAGGTCCCGCGACTGAAGGTCCCGTGGCTGAAGATAACAACATTTCGGATGGCTTTGAACTTGACCGTGACCAATTAACAGTAGTTATGTTACTGGGAACCGGTAACTTTGGTCAAGTGTCCAAAGCATTCTACGAAGCTTCCCTATTGGATGTAGCAGTCAAGTCCCTAAAAGGTATTGACTGTAATTTATTTCACTTTTCGTTTTCCGCTTTATCACCTGTGAAAAGTTTATAAATATCATTTATGCTTCTTGCTCGCTTACTAAAATTAACAACGTGCATAGCCAGGGCTGAGCTCTGTTTGCTGAAAACTGGACAGAAAACAAGCTTTGAGATTGCCATATATTGGCCACTATCGTGGCCGTTTATTTGATAATATCAAAACCAAATTACACAAAACGTATAACTGATTAATTTTTTCCAGCAAAGGTGAGGGCAAACCCGCAAGCCCGTACAAATGTAAACCCAGTTAAGCTTACCTTCAAAATACTCATAATGGGTGGGACTGGGTGGGGAAAGCTTTCGTGATTAAAGCGAGAGAAAAAAGAGGCCTGCAACCTGGCCTGCTGTAGCTTAAATATAAATTTTCCAAAGATCCCGTGTGTCACCTGATGTCGGTGAGCAGAACATTAACCAGCGGCGATCAGCATAAAACCATTTATTCTCTGGGGAATAAATTTCCTTTATTAGCATTATAGGTCTCGTTCTGTCTGTTTTGTCGATTATTGATGCCTTTAAACAACTGTTTCGTTGCTTGAAAAACATAAAAAACTAATAAGTTCTAGAGCAGGCAATTTTTTTTTTACATTAAAGCTTTGTAGCATTTTCATAACAGTTATTGCAGGAATAGTTTTAGGAAAATTAAAAAAAATTAATATGCACCATATGGCGGCCATAAAATACAACAGGAAATCAAGTAGGATCTGCCATCAATGTCATTAACTCTAAAGCTATCACTTCTAAATTATCATCAGATTTGAAAATTTTTAAATTTAAAAAAATGTCATGGGTTGTGTTAATTTTAGAAACACGTTTATCCAAGAAGTTATGAATTTAAAAACTCTTTATTTCCGAAACGAAGCACTGAATCGATACCAAAATTTGCAACACATTTGCAGGATTAGATTTAGGATTTTGGAATTTCGATGACGAGAGATAAAGCATATAATTTAACGTGTACGATTGACTGCTTTTGGCGTTGTCATGGCGACGAATTTTTAGGTCGCAGGGCCCTTTATTTGCTTACTGGCAAAACCACAAAAATTTATACTAAGTGATTGGCGTACCTGTGATAGAATATAATATATCTCATTTGCAATTAATGATTATAGAAAATGCCCAGCAGAAGGACTTGCAAGACATGCTCGGTGAACTAGAGCTCATGAAATCTTTGCAGCCTCATCCTCATGTTGTTAGACTTATTGGTTGCTGTACTGAAAAAGGTAACAGACACCATTTTTAATTGGGTATGTTCATTATGTTTTGTTTTGATTTGATTTTTTGTTTAATTTTTTTTGGTTTCGATGGACTTGGCGTTTAACTTGCTTTTGCTTGTTACCATATTCTTAAACGTTGAACAAATTTTGGGATGGCGTTCATTATAAGAAAATAATATATACAATATCACACCATTATGTTTTTAATCAACCAACCAGCCGAGGTGAATGGCGCAAACCATTTTATCTTCTCAAATAAAGAAAAAATGGCGCAAGTTTTCTACCGTTCTCTTCCAATCATCAAAAGAAGATTGTCTCGGAGGATAGTCCCAAATTTCCAAATATAATGTTCGATCGGTAAATATGCGAGCCGCTTATCCCAAACCGTAATTTCCACATTTTTTGGCACATTGTCACTCCGGTAATTTTATTTCAAAATTCCAGATCCGTTGTTTATTGTTTTGGAGTATTTACCATAAGGTGATTTGTTGGGATACCTGCGCAAGAGCAGAGGAATCGAGGACACTTACAACACAGGAGAAAAAAGACCAAATTCCAGGCTCAGTGAAAATGATCTGTTATCTTTTGCTTGGATGATTGCTGATGGTATGAACTATCTGGCGACAATGAAGGTAAACCATACAACGGTCAACTCCACTATCCTTTCCCTTGCTTTAATATGGAGAACCCTAGTGACTGGTTTAGACAATGCTTCCTTCCTTAATGCTTCCTTAATTTTGTGTTCGTCAAGGGCAAAATTGCCCTAAAGATTATCCCAGGGCATTAGATTCCAAAGTTGATCACATGATTTCCGAAGATGATTCGAAGACTTTCAAAGATTAACGAAGATGACTCGAAGATTGTCTTTAAATATCACTAGGGGACATCCAAAGATTTTCAAATACGATCACGAAGTGACGACCGGCATATATTTCCGGGATGGCATCAGAAGATTGTCATAATCACCCGATGGTCGCGATTATCAATAGTTAACGTTTAATTTATTAATGTTTTAGAACTTTAGGTAGGTGTCCCCAATTAGTGGCTGTAACTGCTATTTTTATTGACACTTGAATAAAGTTATTATTATTATTATTATTATCATCATCATCATCATCATCATCTTCGGCGTTCGAGAGTTAGATTTATTACCAAGAGACGAACAATTATCATTGCATTGTAACACGTTTTGGAACATGTTAACACAGGATACGGTATGGGAATTATTATTTTTCTTAGGCGGCACTTTCATAGTCTACTCCAGTTCCCTCACCTCACCTACCCTGGCAGATGGAGTTAACATGTTTACGCCTCACGGGTTTTATGTAAGCCTGCATGTCGTGTCCTCCGGACAGAAACACTCTTATCTGCTGTTCGCGTTTTTGTCTGGGACATAATGGTACCCTTACTTACGGTACTCGAGTCTGCTTAACTCTAATATATTTCAGGTTGTTCATCGAGATTTAGCCGCTCGCAATGTATTGGTAGGTGACAACAAAGTGTGTAAAATTTCCGACTTTGGATTAGCACGAGGTTTGGAAGGAGATGTTTACACCAGAAGAACTCAGGTGATTTGTTTGATTTCCAAATAAACGCAATACTAAAAATTGCCTTGTTTTCTTACTTGCCTGCCTGCATGCATGCCTGCTTGTTAGCTCGCTTCCTTTCTTGTTTTCTCTCTTTCTTGTTTGTTTGCTTACTTGCTTGTTTTCTTGTTTTGTTTTTTTTTTTTGCTTGCTTAATTCTTGCTTGCTTACCTTTTTTTTTCTTGCTTTGCTTGCTTCCTTGCTTCCTTGTTTTCTTGCTTCCTTCCTTTCTTGCTTGCTTACCTGTTTTTTTTTTTCTTTTGCTTTGCTTACTTTCTTACTTTCTTGCTGGGTTTTCGCGTGCTTGCTTGCTTTCCTGCCTGCTCACTTGCTTACCTAGTTCCTTGCCTGCTGCCCGGCTGGCTCGCCTGTTTCTTTTGCTTATTCCTCGCTTTTTCTTGCTTGCTTATATTTATTGTAATCATTTGTTATCTTTTTTATCTATCAATTTATTTATTATTTGCTCATTCGTTTACTGTTACGTTTACGTTTCTTAATTTCAAGGCTCGTCTTCCAATTAAGTGGATGCCCCCGGAATCTCTTTTCTATGCTGAATCTAGTACTATGAGTGACATGTAAGTTGACTCAAGAGTCTGTCCTCTTAAACTTAATGTAAAAAAAAAATCAATGTAGTGTTCTGTCTCAAAATTAAAACGCTTGGTTTTCTTTGCCACTGTGCCTTCTTTAGGGATCTCTCTTGGTTAGAAACTTATTCAGTTTGTCAAGAAAATGGGACAAGGACAAAATGTGACTCCCGGACGGACGTCGAACCCATGACCTTCTTCACACCGGTGGAATTCTCTTAGCTATTAGCTACGGGAGACTTGTTGCAGCTACTACCCCAGGCATAATTCCTCCGGGCACTTCATCTGACATTAATGGCGTGGCAATTCGTTACGAATACTATAAAATATAGATCCGTGAAGTGGAGAGGGGAAATTACTAGATATTTTCATGCAAGTGTATGTTCCAAGAATTTTGTCTTTGTTTGTGGTTTCCGGACCCTCGGGACTATACCGATCACTGGGATCGCTTCAAGTTTTATTCGGACTATGAAACGATAGTGGACTATCGTAAGCGATTCAATGGAAATCACTCTCAAACGATAGGGACGATCTAAATCTATCAGAGTGTGTACTCCATTATCATAATTCCTCTTTCGCGGAGATACGAAATTTTTCTTCGAGTGTTCAAGTCGATATCGCGAACGAGTGAGATATTGAGTTGAACACGAGCAATTTAACGTATGTTCAATTATGGATTCTCCGGGCTGGAAATCTTTTTCTCAAACTCATTAATAATTCATCTAGTTAAAACAAAGGAAATCAGAACCGTGATGGAGTTTGGAAATCTGATCTTGATTAGCATAGATTTTGACGATTTTATTTCTCCGTTTTCTCCGTAGTTTTAGTTTCGATTGAGAAGATATATCAAACACTCCACAGAGTGTTTCATCACATTTCCAAACACCTCGAAGTTTGTCAAAATTACTCCGCTGCGCGTCGTATTTTCAACTCTCCTCTCGGTGTTTGGAAATATGATGAAAAACGCTGTCTCGTGTTTGATATATTACGTGAAACACTGCAGTTTATATAACAGAAAGGCGATTTTGTGGGTGAACCGTCGCGGTCGTCCAGATCGCTATAAAACGGAGCTTAAGCAACCACGACGACGACCGAAAGTAAGTTGAACGTCAGTGCGCAAGCGCGACCGTGAAATCTCGTCGTCGTGTTCTCGTCGACGACGCCAGAAAGACAAGTTTCAAGCCGTCGTCAACTTGACAGACTCGAAGAGTTTTAACTCGCAGAAGGTACGGATTTACTGTAATTTGTCACACAGTTTACAACCAGTTGGTCTTTTTATTCTCTTGCTTCGGGTTTTTTACAATCCTCTGTTTAGTTTGATGAACAAAACCGACTTTTTTGAGCATTGCCTTTCTTCCACCACAGTCACTCGACAACTATCAAAACAAACCAAATGGCGGCGGAGAAAGCAATCACGTAAGTAGAGTTTAATAAAATAAAATAAAATGTCAGAAAAATGGAAAGGAACTTGCAGATTAAACCTCTGTTAAAAGCAGCGAGAGATTCAATCAGATTGTTTGTTTACATTACTTGAGTGTCTCTCAAGTTTTACAAATCTGTTTTCGAAATGTTTAATTTTAGATCATCGTTCAGCTAGAAAATTTCCAAAACATAATCTCGAGAAAAAGATGTGCAAATCGTTATGCTGATCGCTAGAAATAATTGGCTTGTACAGGCGAGTCAAATAAAGAAATCGAAAAATATATCAACCTGAATTATTCTAAAATTTAGGCAAACATGGTACAAAACTAGGTTTGTTTACATAAGTGACAGGTCGGAAATTTCAATGTGAAATAATCTTTGTGATATTTCGATGCACATGTTTGTCAAACAAAAAAATCAAAATAGAGAAATAGAGATCTGTTCAAATGTTTATGTATCAGAAATTGAGTATCTTGCCTTGGATCTTTCCGTAGCGATAGTTTTCCCCACAACATTTGATATAGTGTGTCAGTAAAATGTATTAAATGGCTAAAAGCGGATTCGTTGATTTCTAGCACTCAATATTCTTAACCTTTTAACTCTGTTTACGAAGAAGGTGGAACTGGTTGGGACACATACTCAGGAGAGGGGGTGCAAACAACTGTTTCACAGCATTGGTGTGGACAACAGAAGGTCGAAGAGCGGGAGGGAAGCCAAAGACAACTTGGAAAAGGACAGTGGAGAAGGAAAGAAACACGGCGGAGTTGACGAGCTGGGAAGTAGCCAAAGCGGTGGCATGGAACAGGGAGTGCTGGTCAGAAAGCGTGTCGGCCTTATGCACCTACTGGCGCGATGAGTCATGATGATGATGAGGATGAAATCTGTTTACTTTGGCAGAAATCCAAATTTTGTGTGGAGCAGTGGCCACGATCTTGTAATGTGCCGAGAGGTGCTTGTTTTTGTGCATTTCCGATTTAACATCAGAAGCCCCGAAAGAGGACAGGCTTGGGAGTCATTGGCAGAAAAGTTAAACGCAATGTCATTGATATCAGAGTGACTGCGCGATCTGTGCGAGACTGCTACAACATGCTTACCAAAAAAATGCAAGCCAAATTGAAGAGTGAGGAGAAAGCTAGAGCTAAAAATTATTTTGATCGAATTTTGCTCGCGCGCGACCGAAAATCAAGACGATTGTTTACCTTCTTTAAGCGATCGGTGCAAAGCAAGGACAAACTGTACCACCATAATTTTTACATAGCAAGAAAGATCTACTTCTATTTTATGAGCTGTAGGAGTTTCAAGCAATTTAAAGTTAATCTATTGGCATTCTATGATATTACTCACCCCTACGTTAGGAGGCTCGAGGGACAACCCGAAAATTGGTCATTTTGTGGACCTCATTTCTCAGCTGGCGGATAAAATCAAAACATGTCATTTCATTTTATTGGGAGGAGATTGATCATCGGCTCATTAAATATTCACAGAACAGTGAAATTCGATCCAAACCAGAACTGTCAAATTTCATATCGCACTGGCCGTCTTAATTTCATTGAATCTCGTTTCAAATCACATTTGTACACAAAAAGAATACCCTGAAAATGCTATTTTGTTGTTTTGTTTAAGTTTAAGGCAAATCTGAGTTTTAAATACGCAGTTAGCAGGGGTGGATCCAGAGTAGTTCAAGTGATTTGCAGAAATCACTCAAATGTTTCCAAATATTTGCGTTTTTTTATTTCTCAGGTTCGTTAATATGTAGTTCAAGAAATCAATTATCCTTCTTGTTTTATTTTTTATTATAAAATAAAACAAAGAAAAACGCGTCGTATCTCGTTATTCCGTTGATTAAACAGCAAATCCAGCCCTTCCCGAGCGAATTCGACGAGTCTCCGTTCGCGCGCTTTCGTCCTTTGTCGATACTTCCAGATCAACGCGAAAAAATTCGTAGGCACGACTGGAAAAAAATTGTACGCAGTGGGTGGGACTGGGGGGTATATGGATCCTTTCACAAATCACTCAAAACCCTCTCCGATTGGCCAGAAACACTCACATTGTCTTGCGAACTACTCAAACTCCGTTGTGATTGGCTATCCAGGCCGCAAACTACCGTGCAAACTAGTGACAATCGTATATAAAGGGAAGCCTCTCCCCGAAAGTCCTTCGTTTGTTCATGTTCCGACAAGAGTTCACTGGGTAATTTGCTACGGAGGAAGACAGGATTTCAGGGATTTTAATTCATAAACCATGATTCGAGGCGATCCAGTTTGAAAGAGGATTGGCTCAGTACGATGTTGGCTTGGTTTTCAAGGAAGTCAGAACATATTCGGACCAGGACAAGCTCAAGTTCATAGAGAATGTGTGGAAACCAGGTGAGCTATTTGACTTCCAGCGTCAGTTGAATATTCGAATCAAACTGTCATTTTGTGCTGAGCTGACCGCTGAAAAGATTCCCCTGGCTAGCATGCTCTAAATATCTTGATGGTGCATTTTGTTTACCGTATGTTTCTTTTGAGGTCCATTGCGGGCGAAATACGAATAAACTTCTCAAACAAATTGTACAAGTATTATATCCACAGTCTTACATTTTCGACGTCCGCCAGCGGGAAATGTTAGTTGCATAATTTAGCAGTGTTTCTGTGTGATTGCAATGGCGAATTTTCTCTTTGGCCCGGAGCAACTATAATTTTACCAGCTCCGTTCTTCATGTGGCTTCCTCCAGTATCGACTTTAGAAGATATTTTTTTGGAAACTAAACTAGTGAACAGCACTTTGCGAACGGTATTTTGAACAACTGATTTATTCTCCTACGCGTGTCGTCCGACTGTCGCGGACTTCTTCAGGGAGTTTTACAAATGAAAATTTATTTATACATAGCATAAACCGTACAAATCATTTTACGGGTTATTTTAATGGATTTACGTATAGGAAACAAGTTTAAAAATATTTACGCAAGGCTTTACTGAGTTGTAGCATATGCGTGACATATTTCTGTTGTGACATATGCGTGACATATTTTATATTTTGGGGGACCTCAGATTAAGTACTAAATTGAGTTCCAAAATAATTTGGGCTGTAAAGGGTTAAGAAACATGAATGATTTTTTGTACAGAATCATGCTTTCTGTGGAGGTGCTTGAGGAAGCATGCCAGGAAGCATGCCAGGAAGCTGCCAGTCCGGTTCTGGCCTTATCTGTCACGCAACGCTAAGGGGTGAAACAAGACCACTCTTGCAATTGAAGCTCATTGAGAATATCAGTTTTCATCATCGTTTAAAATGTTGCCTCGAATCGCTAGAACAAAGCTGTCTAGAGAATATTGTAGAAGTGCACAGGACAGAAAAACACTAATTTTTGCTTGTTTTATTTGTAATTATTTGGTGTAGTCAGAGCTATGATAGTACTGCGGAAATTTGGATGTAGTGTGCATTTTGGAACAAGGATTGCATATTATAAGGGACAAATATAAAGAGGGTATAGAAAGTTTGAGAAGTCTGAAGAGATGAGTGGTGGTGGAGTGTGCTTGTAGTGTAGTATGTTGCAAGTTTTGTGAGATAGATATTCAACATCTTTTTGGGTTTAACTATTATTTCAACTGTGTTTAAGGGACCGGTCATTATTTATCGTCTGGAGAGGGTGTGGGGGAGGGTGCGGGGGATTTTTGTTGCTACACCGTAGCATTCACCTGATCTCCCCATAAAGTATATAGCATTTGAATGATCCCCCTCATTCGTGGTGGAAGCTTTCATGATCCCCGCCCGCTCCTTTCCAAGCCACCACAAAATATCAAGTTCATTGCAAGTGCGGATGGCAGTAAACTGTCAAGGACGCCTTGAATTGCGCAGCCGATTTGTTATCATTCACCGACAGCAATCGAAAGGTTCTATATCATGATGTAGAGAACACCATACCAAAAAACTGTTCGCAAGTGATGACCTGAAATACTTTCAGAAAACTCAAGAGCGAGTAATGGTGCTCTACGAAGAACTGCAGAGAGCCTCAAATAAGTTGACAACATCTCTAATGAATTGAACCTGAAGAGGAAGTTTCTATTTCGCATGGAGAAAGATCAACAATCGTGATTGTTGCTGTTGTTGTTGTTTTCAATAATATCGCACCGTTCGGCCTCGTTAAACAAACGTTTCCATTGGCTCTTATTAAAATGCCTCTTTAAAGAATTTGACACATGAACTTTAACATTTGAAATACAGAACTTAAACAATTTCAAGCCATTGCACAACGATTATTTATGTGATGAGATCGTGCCTGGATAAGAGCACGCAGGAGCCAAAACTTAATAATAGCATAAAAGGAGGCGATCAATTGGCACGGTTCAAGTTATTTACGGCGATCCCACCGCCACATGAAATTCTCAGACTTTTTTCTGCCCCCCCCCCCCCCCCCCCCACCCTCTTAATCCCTGTCAATTACGGATGATCCCCCCTTCGTTCTTCAGAAAACTATGTGGTCCCCTACAACATCATCCAATTTTCGTCTGGATTATTCTATAAGAATTTATTTTGACCTACTCAGTGCCGGATTCAAACTTGGGTACAATTAAGATGGTGATATTGAAAAAATAACCGCCAATGCTGTCATAAAATAGCACTGCCTTGGTCCTTCGATCATCAAAAAACCGGTTATTTCATCTACTTATTTGCGTACAAGCTGGTGGCCAAAAACTTAAAAGTTCCCTTACTGAAATCGCCTCCTAGCCTGCGTAGCTGGCGGGATTTCGCGAGCGAGTGCTTTTTTTAGCGGCCGCATGCTTTGGTCTTGGCCGCCAAGCAGCGAGGGGTTTGGTGAGGAGTCAAGTTGAGATCACTCGCGGATCGGTCGCTCAGTGACGCGGGCTTCACCCGCACGAGAAAAATTCACTTGTGCCCACTAATCCCACCAGCTGCGCAGGCTAATCGCCTCCCTCACTATCCCCTCCATGGGATCCGCCAATGCTACCAATTAGCTGCAACTTTAAATCAGACAGGATCACCCGGGATAAAGCAACAGCTGTTAAATATCGCTTTGTTTTAAAACAAGTCCCACCAAATAGGAACTTTCAAAAATAACCCAATATCTGTATAAATATAAATGCTGTCGGTGAGATATAGATACGCAATTCCATTCCTATTTGCAGGAGTGACCAAGGATACTTACTTGTTTATTTAATTTGTTTCATCAGTTCTTATCCAGTGGATAGGGTTATCCACTGTTTGAAAAACTAGGCCCAGACTTATAAGATATATTTACTGGGGGAGAGGATCTGCCTATAGTCACTAAGTAAAGTATGTTCAATTTTATAAGAATCGTTTTTATAAGAACGTCGAGGCTGAAAAAGGACAAAAATTAAAAACATCCTTAGAACGTACCCAAGGCTGAAATTTGGCTACGAACAAATTTTATACTTTCCTATTCGTCGTAAGTGACAAATATGTGTGTATATACTAAATGAAGAATCAAGTCGTGAATCTTTAATCAAATAAGACCTAGAACTAGACCTGGAACAAACATTGTATTCACCCATGAACGTGACGTGAACATGTACATATCAGTTTAAATAAAACTATTTTCACAGGGGCGGATCTAGGGGAGGGTGCAGGCGGTGCAGGGAGGCTTTCTAATACAACTGACATTCTGCAAACAAAAAAAAATATCTGCACCCCTCCTTAGAAAAATCCTGGGTCTGCTCCTGTTTAAGAACATTTTAGGCTTAAATCATCGAAAACGTTCGGACAAAAATGAGAAGTTCTCTCCCAGAAGGGATACCTTTTTCAGGCTGCAGCTTTATAAAAAGGTAAAGGTTTTTTATGAGTTGAAGTAGACAAAAGGATAAAATTTAGGTATTTGAAAGGACCTTTCAAAAATATCTCGAACACAGCCACCGAAAGGGTAAACGTAAATTTAAGTGACATTTTAAGAGGTCCAAAGAAGGGGTAGAAGATAGAAGAAGTTGACCCTAACGTAAGAGCACCTGGTGTATCCCCATTTTAAGTATTTTAAGGGGATTGGACCTCATGTGCAAGAAAATTATGAGTACTCCCTAACCCTGGGCAATTTCACCGCTGAGTGTTGCGTGACAGAAAGGGGCCAGAACCGGACTGGTAGTTCGTTCATTGAATCAAAGCTCCTAATTGCACCGGTCATTTAAATGCATCACCAACAGAAAAACTCAAAAGAAAAAGGGGAAAAGCCTTTTGGAACTCAGGTAAACTAAGTCAATTTATAGTCCAACAATCAGAGAAAATGAATTTCGATTCAGTGTTGACAGTGGCCGAGTAAATCGTGAGTGAACTCCGTTTGTATTCTAAGTGCGTATTTAAAACTCAGATTTGGCTTAAACTTAAACAAAACAACAAAATAGCATTTTTAGGATATTCGTTTTGTGTAAAAATGTGATTTGAAACGAGATTCAATGAAATTAAGACGGCCAGTGCGATATGAAATTTGACAGTTCTGGTTTGGATCGAATTTCACTGTTCTGTGAATATTTAATGAGCCGATGATCAATCTCCTCCCAATAAAATGAAACGGCGAACTAAAAACTAAATATTGCTTTTTATTTCTATTTTTAGTTTACTTTTCTTTAGTTTTCTTGATGTAAGACCGGTATTGGTCCAAGGTATTCAAATTTTAAACAATTAGCGATTTGGTGTTGTTTTTGATAATTTCTCAAAAATAGGAAAAATTATCCCCTCGACATTTACAGGAAAGGCGTCATAGACAATATTTTTTACATACAGCTATTTCAATTAACGTTGTCGGGTCAAAGATTAAAGCTAAAAGACAAGACCGTATGGCGTTCTGGGTATTCACTATAAATTTGCATATAAGCTTCATTAAATGTACAAATTTGTATTTCGCACGCGAAGAATTCATGAGTTTGTTTTTCCTCTCAGGAGGCCTTTCTGTAGCTTTACTTTTAGTGTCGCTTGGCTCTGAGTTTTGAAAATTCTTCTTAAATTCAGTGTGGTTAAAGGCACCTTGTTTCACATGTCTGAAAAGAAAGAAAACGGGCAAATCCGCGTTTGTCATGTCACTATATATTTTAGTATTCAGCACGTGCAATTGCTCTCTTCCTCTACCCATACTGCCTTTCAGTCTTGTCTTTAAGCTTTGATCCGGACAACGTTATCTGAAATAGCTGTATTCATATAGGAGAAGGTTAAGACTTTACATTGATGTAACTGCCATGTTTTGATTTTATCCGCCAGTTGAGAAATGAGGTCCACAAAATGACCTATTTTCGGGTTGTCCCTCGAGCCTCCTAACGTAGGGGTGAGAAATATCATAGAATGCCAATCGATTAACTTTAAATTGCTTGAAACTCCTACAGCTCATAAAATAGAAGTAGATCTTTCTTGCTATGTAAAAATTATGGTGGTACAGTTTGTCCTTGCTTTGCACCGATCGCTTAAAAAAGGTAAACAATCGTCTTGATTTTCGGTCGCGCGCGAGCAAAATTCGGTCAAAATAATTTTTAGCTCTAGCGGAAAAAACCTTAAGCCAAGAACCAAAAAGATTGTGGTTTTGTTACTTTGGCATGAAGGCCTTTCACCTCACAAAAAATCAGGCGATTTGAATTTTCGATCCGGGACTGACCGGTCGAAAATTAGAGAGACTCCCTCTTAAGTCCCCAAGAAGCCATTCAACAGCAGAACTTACAGCACTCATTGCTGTATTGTAAGCGTTCATTTGATCAGTTAAAACTCCAAACCTGAAGATGTGCTCTCAGTGGATAGGCGGAATCGCCATACAGGTACATCGGTTGACCACCATGAGAAAAGGCGTACTGTTCTGGGTCTCGCAACAGTCCTGAATCTGCAAGTATTGACGCATCATGCTTTCTGCCCTCTGAAACAAAAAGACGGGATAAAACAGTAACTAAGTTAATTTCTCGGCTACAATAGTGTTTGTTATGTCAAAAGAAAATGCATGCGTGTCACATTTATGTAAAAAAAATACAGCTACGCGTCTGTAGGTCTCACCTACGGAACTGTACATATTTCCCATTAAGACATTTGGTAACACAACTAATTGCAACTTTATGGCATGGACTAGCCTGCGTGCAAACCTTTCCTATTTCCTTTGCTTCACGCGAAAAAGGGACGTCTGCGTAACGCCGTTCCTAATCGTGTTCCAGTATCCCGCTGTTTCTGCAGAATTCATGGACCGCGCTCTGATTGGTTTCTTAACAGTAGGCATTATTAGAATCAACTCTGATTGGCTATCATCGCGAAACACTCAAGATAATTTATGCAATTCAGCGCGGTTTGCCATTGACATATCAAAACATGTCGACTAAAGCATGAGTGATTGTGTACTGTGTTTTTCACCGATCGTGAACCACATCGACAAAAATCTCGTTCAAGGTCGTGGACAGTTTAAAATTTTCGAAGAAATCAGTTCTCTTCAGTTTGTTGTTCATTTTACTTCGCCCTATATATGTAAATCGAGTGTTGCAAAGCTTCGGAAGAGACGAGGACTTCATGATAACTTGAAGAAAATCGGCGAGGAACTTTTTAATGATTACAGTTCGAAAGCCTTCAAGGCAGGGCTCACAGTTAAGAAGAAGTTCCAGGAGAGTGTAGATTTATCGCTATGGCTTCGCCGGAGAAGCGAATTCTTCTCGACGAATCGGTTTCTTGTTCACCGAACAGTCTTACTTCGCCACTCACATCTACTCCCGCGAAAACCGCTCAACAACAGTTCCCATTTCTCCCGTAAGACCGGTGACTTTGGAGTGATCAGACGGAGACGATCGTGGTAAAACTCTGGCAGAAGTTACAGTTCAATCGCCTTGCAACAAAAACAACACCACCATAATTTATGCGAAATTCAAAACCCGAACAGCGGGATACTGGAACACGATTAGGAACTGCGCATCCAAGTCGAACCTCAACAACAATTCCCATTTCTCCCGTAAGACCAGTGACTTTGGAGCGATCAGACGGAGACGATCGTGGTAAAACTCTGGTAGAAGTCACAGTTCAATCGCCTTGCAACAAAAACAACACCACCATAATTTATGCGAAATTCAAAACCCCGAACAGCGGGATACTGGAACAAGATTAGGAACGGCGCATCCAAGTCAAACCTCGCGTAAGCTTTTTACGGGAAGTCCGGATTTCTTGGCTCAAACAGGTCGTAGAGGATTAAATACTCTTCGTCCTCAATAAAATTTAATCTATGACTAAAAAAAATTAGATTTTGTACGTCTCTAAACGATGCCATTTCTTAACAAGGAGCGAAATCGTAAGAAGTTTTCAAACGTCTTCGTCCTTGAGCAACTTCTCTGCTTAAGTTTTATTTTCCCGCGAAAAACGACGTTCTTATTCCAGTCTCTCCGCGCTTACTTGACGTCGTCGTCCTCCCGGTCGTCGTGGTTGCTTGAGCTCCCTTTTAAAATGTTATGGGACGACCTGAATGATTACATGGAAATGGCGTTTATTAACCGCTTTATAAAGTTTGGCGCAACTTGTTTATATGGCAGAAAAAGCCAGTGAACTGATTAATTAAAATAGCGTCCCAATATCTGTCCTTTATAGATGGTCCTACGGTATTGTGATGTGGGAGGTGTTTACTATCGGTAAGTAAATTGCTCTCACTGACTTACATATCCCCTTTCCCTTTGAAAACTTTTATGATATCAAATTCATCGCAAGGGTGGCACTACAGTAAAAGGGCAAAGTATAATTTGTTGGCCTATATTTCAACTAACAATTGCAAAACTTCTTCATTGCCAAAACTCTCCTAGCTCTGCTAGTTGATATATCTGCGAACTGAAGAAGACTTCGCCTTTTGTTGTAGTTCCTGCCTTGCAATCAAATTGGTTTCATTTACACTAAAAGTGACGTCTAGTACGTACATTTCTTAAATCCGACAACATACAATTGCAATTCAAACAGCGTAATTAATTGTTCGTTGTGTAATCCTTTGTACCCAAACGTTGTTACAAGAAACGTTTATGATATAAAAGATGTCCGTAATGTTACTCCTGCATTTTCCCTTTTGAGAAACATGATGTATGGATATAGAATGCACTGACCAACTGGAAATTACGATAGATTTAAATGATCTTTAGTTTGCCTTATAATTTGAATCTACCAAAGACAACGCCAAAAGCTCATATTGATCATGAATTGCTGTCAACTTTACAGGTGAATCACCTTATCCTGGATTTGAATCTCGCCAAGTGGCTGACCTGTTGCAAGAAGGATACCGCATGCCAAGACCAAGACACATCTCCAAAGAACTGTGAGTTGGTTACACGCCCAAGGCGGAGGGGGGGGGAGGCAAAAAATATATAGTTTATACCGGGAGGCTCCGCGCCGATTCCGAACCCTCCCTTCTATATGCCATTTTTGACAGAATGGGTAACCCTTTCACATACTTTCAATAGACAAAGGTAACCTTTTCCCTACAGTAAGGTTACTGCATCTAATTTTTTAAACTTCACTTTAATAACCCCGTCTAAAAGTACATTAGATGGGCCGTTGGGTGGGTCTGTTTGAGATATTTTTAAAAGGCCTTTTTTGAATATCAAAAGAGAGTTTTCCCATTTTTGTATACTCCAACTCGTGAAATTCCTATCCTAGAGAATAATCATAATCATAGTTAGTTTGGGGTTTTGACTTAAACGGCAATTAACACCAAATGCAGTAACAATGATAAATTTTCTGATGGATTTTAAGGTACTCCATTATGACCGATTGCTGGGAAGAGCAGCCCCAAAAGAGGCCAACATTCCAGTGGCTTTGCTCCGCGGTCAGACGACTTTTGGATGACAAAAAGGTTTGTTACGTATTAATCGTCTGAGAAAGGTTTTAACAAAGTCAGTGACTCAAGGCTCTCGACGGAAAAAATTGTAGAACTTGCCCATTATCTTTATGATGCCTGCCTGCCTGCCTGCCTGCCTGCCTGCCTGCCTGCCTGCCTGCCTGCCTGCCTGCCTGCCTGCCTGACCATTTCGAGGTGTTTCGGCGATAAAATACCACGACTAAAGTTCAAATCTTTCAACACACACACCCTCTTTTCTTTGACGATTTTTGTTCAGTGCATGAGACTGCCAAGCTTTAGCTTGCACGGTCGGGAGTTATAGTGCACGCGCGAAGTTTGGAGAGCGTGCTTGAAAGAACTGTAAGAATTGCTCGAGGCTATAGCACAGAGCAACTCTAGCTCCTTGAGTTAAAGCATTTTTATATTTATTTCATTTAATCTGCAGATATATGTGAACTTACAAGAGTATGATGATGAAGAGTACGTTAACTTCGATATGATTGACTGAGCAATTATGAAGGATCGCGATTGGACAAGTTACTTAATAAGTTTCGGAGGTGGAAGCGGAATGGTGATAAATGAATGACCAGTTTCTAAAGAAAAAGATAATGAATATGTAGGGTTTTTATCTAGTTGTCTTCCTTAGAATGTGATGTTATTTTGATTGGAACGCACACGGTGATCTTGCAATCCCGCCTCAAAAGAAGATTGAATGCTTTATAATGCTTTACAGACTGGGAGGTGTTTTCCTTTGAGGGGTAGATGGCTGCCCAAAACTGACAGCGAGCCCTATCAACTAAGGACTGTATGTAGTGTGTTTTGCTGTCCATTCTCCCGCTCCCCAGACTGAGTAGGGTTTAAAATCGGCCCCTGATACGTTCAAAATGCAGCAAATGGCATTGAAGGGTGTCTAGATTTTCAAAACTTCTTCGGAGCCCTCAAACACAATTGACCTTCGGGCAGGTATATCAACCCCGATGCGGAAGAAATTGAACAATAATTAAATAAGAACTAATGAATACTTAAAGAGTTCCAATTATTTCCGCTTCCACCCCTCAAGTCTTAAGCATTTTTAGTGTTGATACAAGTCAAATCGATTGTCCAAAATTGGCAAATTGGCCGCTTTACGATGGCCGTGTGGGAATCTGCTAATGCAAACTTAATAGTCAAGTTGCTGTGCTGAAACACGCCTATCCTCGATTGATGACCTTTTCATATTTTATTATTTTGCATGAATACTTGATGTCTTCGCGTATCAGGGTAAATTTTAGCTTTGCAGTATCATAATTAGTATCATAATTTACTGAGTATTCTAAGCGATTGAAAGTGCCTCGAACATTAGAAACTCGGGATGCGATTTTAAGGGAAATGGAACCACTTTGCTTCCTATTTCAATCTTAAATGGGGACAGACCGAAAACACTTTCCTATCGAGTCTACAAACTTTGGAACAGCTTACCCGTCAAAAAAAAAAGAAAAACTAAAAAAAAATGCAGAACATTGTCAAATTCAGAAAGGCTGTCAATAATCATAATTTTAGCTTTTTATCTTAGCCGTCGTATATTTATTTTAAACATTTATAATTAGTTCTTAGCCTAATTTTTTAATGTTTCTATAATTAGTAGACAGTCAACGTGTTCTATTGGAAAAATCCGTGAATCTGATTGGTTTTCCCATTGTTTTCTATTCGTTGTTGGTAGAAACTCAGTCGTGTTCTAATGAAAATCCACGAATCTGATTGGTTATCCCACTGTTTTCTATTCGCTAAAAGTAGATTTCAAATTTTACTAGTATACGTATGCAAATGCTGCAATTTGATTTTCTGAGCTATTGCACACTATCAGCCATTAGTAGAAACTCAGCTGTATTTCACTGGAAATCCGCGAATCTGATTGGTTCTCCCACTGTTGACTAAATTATGTTGATTTTATTGATGGAAAATTGTAGGTTGTTGTTATGTCTTTTAATGGCAATCTGAATTATAAAAATTATTGTTTTATTGATAAGATTATAAGCTTAACTGTTTTGTTTTAGAAAGTAGTCGAATGCCAAACTATCTACTCGTTGTTTCCTATTAAAAGTGAAAGTAAGATAGATTATATTTTTTCGTCGTTGGTTTTGGCTGTGGCGTAAGCCGTCCTGCCTCTTTGCAACCAATGTTTTATACGTGAACTTTTGTAGAGGGACAATGTAAACAGATATTTGCGAGTTTCATTTTCAACCATTAAACAAATGTTGACTAGATGAATCAAATGGTTATTTACTTTATTTTACACAATAATAATTACTCGCCCTTCCCCAAATAACCCCACAAATCTTAAAATATAAAATAAAAGCCCACCCTATCTCCTGAACACCAGTCAAAGTCAACGCATGAGGTGAAGTTACTCCAGGGTTTTTGCCAAGGGAAACGCGAATACTGAAAAAGAAAACAGACTCCAAGAAAAACAGTAGCGCAATCCACTTGACAAATCTTATATCAAATGGGTGCCCAAAATTGGACTACGAGCAGTCCCTTTTTTTGCTTATAGCCCGTCGAGAGCGGAGCGAAAAAAAAACAGGCCGCGCGAAAGCTGGTGGCAAGGCACCCCACACAAGAGGTACGGTCACAAAAATGTACCTGTTTTTTTTCTGATGTCTAAACGTTAGCTTATAGTGTCACAACCTACTACTAAATCAAAAGTTCTTTTAGGCCGCATCGTATCATTTTATTGTAGTAAGCAAACGAGTTGAGTATTTTCGGTATTCTAAAAATGCAAAACGAACTCGCGAGCACGAACCTCGCAAACGTGAGTGGCGTGACTGCTCCCCATTCTCCTTGTGGCATCGACGCTAGATAGAGGCCCTTATCCAGGAGGATTACAATCACCCACTCATTTCAGGGGTCATAGTCTCCAACGAGAGGTCCTTAGTACTTAGGGAGTTTAGACTCATGGTCACCATGGTAACCCATCCATTCTGTGAGTCTATGAAATCAAGAGTGACCTTTACTGTATGGGAGCACTTCCTCTCCAGAAATAAACAATGTGAATTCCCCATACATGACACCCCCCCCCCCCCCCCCCCCAATGCCTTTTGGGGGGAGGGTGGAAAAACCAGTGTCGTAGAAGAAGGCAAGATAAATTTTGGCGGCTAGCAACGAAGGAATGAGTGAGCACGAAACTTCAAAACCAGAGAATTGACTGACAGTGACAATACACCCAGAGCTTGCGTTACTAGCACTTGAAATCGCCACTGAACTTTGGACCACGACACTCTAAGCCAGCCGGGGGAGAAGATAGTCGGCGCTATTCTTTGAAGACGTAGCAACGGTGCAAACCATGTCAATCAAGCCGTTGCCAAGAGAGACATCACCCAAAACTTTGTTTTTCTCGGGACATTTTTTTATATTATTGCATTCAAGTGTATAGTATGTGAACAGATGCGGATTTTGCGTCTGAGGTTTTACGTCGCTGAGATGTTTTTGCATTTTCAGTCGGATTTCTCACCTGATTTTTCACGTCCGGCTGAGAAATACCTCGGCGGTATAGAATATCAATCGAAAAATCGCGGAGAAAAATTCGTCAGAGTTACATTCAACAACCGAAAAATGGTGAATCATCTGGGAATCATTGGGATTCTTTGAATTAGTATAATTTGTAAAACCTCACTTTTTCTTTTCCGGTAGCTGCTTATGTTGGAATCTCCACGACTGTGCACAATCTTTTGTTTTGCGCTTAAACAGTATTCATGGATTACGTAAAAAAGACGTTTCTAATGGTTCGTAGCTCAGACAGAAGTAAACAACTATTGTGTTTTGTGCACGGTCAAGGCCAAAAATGTAAACTAAACAAAGAACTTTGGCATGGCCATATCGATTATATATGTAATAAAGCTAGCAAAAGTGTAAATGTTATTGCAAAACTAAAACCCCATGTGACATCCCGATCCCTAACAAGTATTTATTATGCACTTATATATCCCTATCTAACTTATGGTTGCGTACTGTGGGGTAATAATTACGAGCTCGGCTACCATTCGATTGCTACTGCCCTCGGTAGCGCTATGACACACTTCCTAAACCTTTCACAAAGGGAGTTTCTCCCCCACCCCACCCCCTCCCTGCTCTATCCTCTACCCACGTGAATACTCATAGTTGAACATTAAATTTAACTTATTTAAAAATAAATTTGTGACGTTGGCCGAACTTGTAAAATGGTGATTTTTACGTCCCAAATTCGGAAATTTAAAGTTGGCAAAAACATGTCTGTTTCATGGTTTCAACGACAGCCCACAGTTTCCGCCGATGAAAAAATCGCCATGACCCTCCCCACCTGGGGGCGATGTTGTCGACATGACGCCATTTTGTGTGTGGTTCAACTGACAAAGAAAAGCGACGGTCGCACTTTAGAGGATTTTCTACACTTCGGCACACCTGTCGCCGACCTAAGGAGCAACGAAAGGAAAGATAACTTACCAGAGATTAAGCCGGTGAAATTCTTTGGCGATTTGACCATTTTTACGGATTATAACAAACTTAGAGTGAGACGCAGTCGAACTTTTTTTTTCCAGTGGGAATATTATACACGTGTTCGTATCTTCGCAAAGCAGCAACTCGCATCAAAGCGACCGAGGATCGAGGAGCTGGCAAACAACAAAGAACACGACACAGCAACAGTGTAAGTCAATTTTATTTATAAAAGATTCGAATTTATACCTCCTAAAAGAAAATCGTTTCGTTCCCATACAAGCCCTTATAAATTTCTTAGAGTGCTGTGGCTTTTAACGTTAGGTTGGTCTGCCTGTGCTAAAACTGTGCTTCGATGCAACACCATACTGAGCAGAGTCGTTCCGGTAGCTGAGTTAAGATGGTCTCAAGCTCTTTTAATTTGAGGATCTTGATTGGAGTGCTGGAATCTAAGTTGTTAGCGGTTTTAACTGTTAACAACTATCAGTTAAATTTTCGGCCCATTTCTCAGCTGTTAGAAAATTTTGCAGATCTTACATCTCAGCCATCATTTAGTTAACGCGACATTTCTTATCCGACAGTTAAAATTTTGAGCAATTCTCAGCTTTCAGTTAAACCAAACCCAGATCAACTAATTTTTGAAGAAGAGATCTTAATTTCCTTTGAGCTATTGCTTATCTCTTAGTATGGTAACGGGTACAAAATTCCGTGACTTGACATCATGGTCGGTACTGCGTGACATGGCGTGACTTATCTGCCGTTTAACCCGGGCATTTTATCTATTATCAGTCAGACGCTCAAACGTAATCAAAGCAAGTTTCTCTCCTACGGGAATCAGTGGCAAGTTTTTTATCGGTTGCCTTTAGCCTTAATGATTAGCTGTCATCTAATTTTATTAGTATAGCAAGAGGCAATGCCGTGTGAGACTTCATTAGTTGTTGTTACTAGTGTAGCCCAATGATATGAAATGTGTTCGGTTATCTTGGTCTAGGCTGTTTTGCATATTATAAGCGTTCAGCCATCAAGCGAAGTGAAAAATGTTTAGTGTTGGGCCAATCTAACAAGACATTGCTGTTGGCTCAGATGTTTTAAATTATTGCGAGCGAGCAAAAGCGAGTTTGCAGACTAATCTTGACAGTAGCAGAGGCACGGTAGCTCCCGCTCCTTTCCGCCTCCGGGCTCGCCTCTTTCCATATCTTATCTCAGCTTGGGGCGTTTGGGAGAGGGGGCTCCCGGTGAGAATTTATTACAATTATGTAAATGAAAAATACACGTCTGAATTTACTGAATACTGTCGTGTGGTATGTCATCCGTTGGGCTAACCGCTTATCTGTGTCATCTTTCGCTATGACCGGAAAAATTCTTAACTCGCCAAACCTTTGTATAAACAGAGGAGTTGTAAATAAAGGAGAAAATATATTCAAAGACGTTCAAACATGTGTTACGCATTGAACATTTCTTTTTTTCCCTTTACAATAAGTGAAAACCTCCCTTATAGTGCAATGAACTGACGAGGAACGGAATACGTTCCAGAATAATTTCTGAAGAGAACTGCTGGCTTAAGTTTGTTTTGACGCTAACACGTTTAAAAATAAACGGCACGCGATGCATGCAGAAGCGATGACGTTTCACAAGGGGTCTTTGATAATTTTCAGGACATTTGTCAAAAAATTAGGGTACATAAAAGTAACTGACAACTTCTGTGCTGAATGATTGTTCAACAAAAATTGCGTTATCTTGGCGTGACATACGATATACGATACATACATACCGTGTATACGATGCAAGGTCAAACGCTGTCTAAAATTGTTTACACCTTTTGTTTTAAAGAATGGAGAGATTTCTGTTTACTAAATCTTATAGAACGCATCAAATATAATTTGTTTCTTTCGTTTATGCTTTAAATTAGTCCTTTCTAACGGCCCAGGAGTATTTTGCTTTGAGTTCTATGCGACGATTTCTTGTTGAGTTGACTTGATTTCTTTTCCCAGTATTCGGTTCGAGTGTGTACAATATGCGAGCCAGCGAGTCATGCGAGCCATGTGAGGCAGACCTGCGAGGCACTTAAAAATACCAATAAAAAGGCTACCTAAACGATCTGTAGGCTAACCGAAGTGCTTTTTTGGCTAACCGGAGTGTTGCTAGGCTAACCAATGTGTTATTTAGGCTAACCGAAATGGCTCGCTTGCCTCGCATGACTCGCAAGCCATGTGAACCGGGCAAGCAAGAAATCCCTTATCCCAATATAAAAGCTAACCGCAAGCTACCTAAGAGCTAACTGTAGGCTAACCGAAGTGCTATTTAGGCTAACCGGAGTGCTATTTAGGCTAACCAATGTGTTTTCAAATGCCTCGCAGGTCTGCCTCGCATGGCTCGCTCATTGTGCATTCCCTTCGGTGAGTATACAGATCGGTTGATCACAACAGGCAACAGACAACAGACAACAACAGATCCTGTCCACTCGCACGGCGAGATTAATCGATCACGTCCTCGTCATCGCTTAAAAAAAGGTTTAAGATGGCTCACCTTTTCAACAGATGTTTCAAAACTGCTAATAATCGGTTGCTTCGTCTGCAGTCACGACAGACATCACTTCTTAACTTTATGCCAAATTTATTCGATAACTGATAAAGTGCAACACTCACTGCAGACTCGACATCTCAATTTAACAGCTACAAATGAAATAAGGTTTGCCGATCGGTGATGATACAAGCTGCAAAAAAATATCTTCCTTTGCCACAAAACAAGATGGCGGATCTCAAAAAGAATACAAACAATGCACCTAGTTCCCATTGCTCTTCGGTTCAATTCAGGGAGTAATCGTAACACCGTAACACCAAAAATTCCATAAATTCCATCGCTTTTTCGCTTTACAGCATTAACCGATGACGTCATAAAATGACGTCATCGCTTAAAAATGGGTGATGTCTTCGCGCGGTCAGTATTAAATTCTGCACAAAGGAGTTTTCTGTTTCCAAAGTGAAATAAATCTCGCACAAGTTAGTCGTAAAATTTTCCTCATGCAGCCTGAGCTTCAGTATCAATGATCGAACGATCGAGCAGTTAACTGACAAATTTGTCCGTGGTGAACTGAAAAGTGTCAAATTGAAAAGGTGCTTTGATAAACTGAGGCTCGATTTTTCCAGTTAGAGAAATATTTCTCGATAACAACAGGTCTAGCAGTGGTATTTCGCGCGCAAATACTAACCTATGATTACTGCTAGTAATATCGTACGTTGTATATCACCATTTGTCATATGGCCTTTCCTCACAAGGACTGGGACTATCTTATTCACGGAATTTTCTCATCTAGACCGGTTACATTGGCGATGAGAAAGTAGCAAACAAACATACCAAAACATCGATTTTTTTTTTCTGCTTAAAATACTAACGAGCAAACTTTAGTAATTTATAACTTAAATTTAGGCATGTAGTCCAAACAGCTGGCGACGTGCGTGTAAGCATGTTTCAACAGAAGTAAAGCCAACACCCTCTGAACGTCACTCTTTGGCTCTGTTTTTGTTATAATTATAGACATTATATCACTACCTGCCATCCACTCCTTTCTCAGTTCAACTTCCTGTATTACCAAGTAAGTTAAATAACAATACAGCTTTATTTGTGACATATTTCGCCTGAAGAATGGAAATGACTAGTTTGGCAAGCCCAAATATACGCTGTTGGATCAAAATTCACGTGACTTGATGAGATAAGTTCGCGACTTCCTGTTTCGACAACTTAAAATGTGTCATGCGACTTCCCTTTCATGTAGATGCTTCAAAGTTACTAGGAAGGTTTTACAAACTGGATCTGAAGGTAAGTTTGCGTCGGTTACTTTCATTGACATTGATTATTTATTATTGCCTTCTCCTCAACTAATACCGACCAATACTGGACGCCGCTAATATTAAATAATACACTCTCGGCAATACCTAAAACTGAATCAAACAGTCATTGTATATAATTTTTATGTAATGTTTTCCGCTTTGAGGAAGGCAATCTTTGTCTTTCTGTAAAACAGGACGAGATATTCAACTGTTGGCTTTATTTCGCCATTTCCAGGATGCATTTTATGTAAGTTAAGCCGATAACCTTTGTATGTGGGTTTGAAACCGAAAAAGATTCAGAATTCATCATACTGGCGTACGATGGTAGCCTTTGGCACGTACCGCTTATACCAGCATACGATCAAGGCTCTGGTTTTCGCATTCCATGAGCTAGCCGCAGTGGTTTTTTTAAGTCGGAGTTCAGTGTGACGACGATAAACTCAAGAATTACTCCAGGAATTCGATAAATATATAACTAAACACAACCTGCTTCTGCAGACTAAATTTACAAAGGGCTTTCACTTTGAGCAGTACCGCCCAAGAGCTTTACCGATTTGTTTGCGACACTATTCTCACTGGGAGTCCTCATGCACAAACGCCCCCAATTCTGTTGAGATCCCACCTTCTCATTCCTGCACTTCTGTATGTCCTCAGGGGAATCTGTACACATAGAAGATACTGGTTCTGGGACAAAATTTTTAAAACAAATATAACAAAGCTTTTTATAAAGAAACTCGGCTCCCATGCTCGCCACGTTTCTTTATAAAAAGCTTTGTTATATTTGTTTTAAAAATTTTCCCCCAGAACCAGTATCTTCTATGTGTGTGGTGGTATATGAGAGAAAATAAGAAAGCATGACCCCCGAGCGAGCGGGTATGTCACAAAAAAATTATTTTCTTTTTAAAAAATGCCCGCACTGCATAATATACAAAAGTGTCTCAGAATTATTTTCCATTTGAACAATTATCTGCACTTGTATATAGGCGAGATGGGAAGAGGTAGAAAAGGTCCTATTGATCAAAGCGTGAAAAAACCTAAAATTAACAAAAACAAAGAAAGGGGAGGCAATTTTGGAATACTTCCCAGAAACAATAAACAAAATTATCCATTACTTTTATCAGAAGACCTTATTGCTGAAATGAAACAAATGAACCCGCAAAATTAAATGAATATTTTTTTGCCAAATCAATGTGAACAGGGTCATTAGTTATACATTTAGAAAGAAACACCAACAAGTATATACGCCGAAATGGCAGACACGTTGGAAGCCATACAAATATTACCGCCAGAATTACGGGAAAAGATTTTCAAACACTACCTCGACATAACACTAAAGCATAGAGCGGCTTTGGGCTGGGGCAAGGTTCATGAGCAAATTTTAAAACTGCCTTTTTGCCATAACAGGCAGCAGATTGTACGTATGATAATATGTTTTGAAATGAACTGCTGTTTCGAGGGATGTTGTTTTTCCTGTTTCGATAGATCAAAAAAACTACATAAAGTTTCGATTAGTCCCCCAATGGAGACAATACCTGACTTTCCCACGGTAGAATACGATCCTTTCTTAAAAATATGCTCCCGGGACAGTGATTGGCACGAGTGGTACCGTGTATTACTTTTATAATTGTTTGACGCCATCACAGACAGCTTTCTACTACTAGATGTAAATTCTGTGAAGCGTAACCGTTGCGTGACATTTTTCTCAGAAAGACCGGAAACCAATATTTATATTTCCCAGGCCCCTATATCGAGCGAAGTTTCTAGAACGACTCAAGCGAGATTGTTTAATTTTTTTCTTCTCGCATTGCCTCCAAGAATTCATATGTTATCTGTCTGACCTCATTTTGCCAAACGGGTGTAGAAAGTTCGGTTAAAATAAAGCAAATAGCGTGGAAAAGGATAAGCATTTTGGGCTTCAAGCTGAATTATTTACCAAGACTTTAATATGCTGCGTGGCAGAGCGTGACTTAACATTTAGTTGCCATGAGTGTGTTTAAATCATGTGCACAACACAACTTTGCTTTGTTGTGTGGTGATTTTGTATTTTGATTTTTTGTAAACATTTATTGAGAGAAGTTGGCGATACAGCTGAATCCTCCTTGCTACTGGTGATTTCGTTCTTGTGCTGAAATTCTTGTGTGGTGATTTTGTATTTGATTATTGTGTAAACATTTATTGAGAGAAATTGACGATCCAGCTCATTCCTCCTCGCTACTGGATTGATCTGAGCCGTTCTGGACGTGGGTTTCAAGTTGCTGTATCTCGTTCTCGACCAGTGCTATTTCCCCTTCCTTGGTCTCGAGAGTCTTGGTCAACTCTCGCATTCTGCGACGAATGCCATTCCTCTGCTTCACCAGCTTTGAACGCTCAGCTATCTTTCTTGAGAGCCTGATGCGGGCTTGTGTACTTGATGCATTTGTACTGGTGGCGAGAGTCTCAAGGAATTGGTGAACACGCCTTCTGTTTTGGATTTGTTCCATTTTATTTTGCAGTCGCAAGATCGACGGAACTTAGGTAAGTTTATACCTTTACTCGGTTGGGTCTGGGAAGGGGAGCAGAGTGAAAAATAGAAGATTACATCGATTAAATAAATAGACATGACATCGATTGAAAAAATAGAAATGACAAAAGCCGTCTCGTGTTTATTGACACGTGCGACAGAAATTTCTAGACAAATAGCACGTGTTTTGATTATCATGCTTGGCGAAGCAGGGACACCCCCTGAGCGCCGGCGTGTTCAATAAACTTTTTTTTATGTGAAAGATTTTCGGCCGCTGATTTAATTTTTTGGGCTTTCCCAATAAGCCTAACGACTTGATATATTATATGCTCCAGACGTCCTTTTTGTCAGTCACATTTGTAACACATCTTTATCTTTTTTTCTTAGGAAATCGGCACAAATTGTTCCGCAACAAATTATGTCATAAGTTAATAAATAGAAATGACAAAACGAATTTTGTTCGCGTGTGTTGACATTCCAAAACCTGCGTAAAATTCCGAAACCTGCGTAAAATTCCGATTGTCGCTAACTTTTTTGAAAATTTTTTTCACGCAGGTTTAGGAATTTTTACGCAGGTTTAGGAATTTTACGCAGGTTTAGGAATTTTACGCAGGATTAGGAATTTCACGGGCCCTTTTTCTGAGACCTAGTTTCGGTTTAATAAAAGCCTGTTGCCAAAACATTAACAGACAATATGGGAGCAGGCAATCATTCTTTTATGAAGTGGAACAATGTTCTCTTAGACTGAAATTTTATTTCGAGATATCGGCCTCGCTGCCAAGAATCTTTTTTTGAATTCGAAAACGTTCCTGTTTTTTTGCATCTTTTATCAATTGTTCGATGTCCGGAGTTCTTTGTTTATTATTTTCATTGGGAAGTGTGCCTTTTCGAAGAATTTCCTTCTGAATACGATAGCTCTCTTTTTCATCAAGGATGCTTTGAAACTCAGAATCACTTATTTTACCGTCAATGAGTGATTTTGACAGTATGCGGTTGACAGTATCACATTTTGACAAGGCTAGCGTCATGATTTTGCAGTGTTTGATAAGTTTGGGCTCTAGCTTTTTGTAAAAACCGGTTAGCCCAGCAGCTGTTAGCCCAAATAAAGAAGCAACACACCCAATGGGGATCGTGGCAGGAGCCCCTATCACTGTAAACGCAGCTGCTACTCCACCTGCGGATAGAAAACCAGAAATACCGCCAGCAGAAAAGCTAGCGTAGTTGATAATGGTTTTTGTGCGCTTGTATTTTTTGGCAACAAGCCTATAATGTGAAACTTCGTCACTTAAATATTTTAAAACTTCGTTTGCTTTCTGCATACGAAAATTGTTATCTGGTTGAGTTGGTAGAACTGGATAGAGTGTTGACTGAGTTTCTGTTTGTTCATAAGCTGGTGCAGTTGGTAATACGTTGGATGCCATGGTTATATTTACAAAATTATTTTCTTGTTTAATTTATTTCAATTTGAAACTGAAGGGTCCAGCCGTTAAAATTTAAAATGTGATTATTTTCATCTGTAACTGAAAGCGTGATATTTGAAACGTGATTACCCGCAGAAACATCGCGCAAAACGTTAAGATGTGTATTTTGGTAAAGAATTTTTTCATAAGGTTGTCCTCGTATGTCAAAGCAAGCTAAAAGACTTGAAGGCTTTCCATTAAGCAAGCTTTGTTGCTTGTCGATAAGGTCACAGTTGATGAAGTAATTTTTAGGATTTGAAACATCATTTATTACAATTTTTGTAAAATAATCCTTTTCCTTTGCGGAATTTTTATACCCAGGAATATTAAAGAACTTAATAAGACTTTCATTCAGTCCAAAATTTTTAATTATGGTCTTGTTTGGTTCTATTATCAAAGAACGACCTGTAATTCCTTTTTCTACAGAAAACAAATCTTTCTCTGGAGATCGTTTTTTAAAAATATCCACCATGTCATCCAGTGAGTAGTTTCCCATTCGTATATAACTTGTTTCATCATCTTGCTTGCTTGTTATCGTACTTGGTAATTTTTTATAAAAAATTATTCCATCCTTTTCAAAACTATTCCAACTGTTGTAAAGAGAACAACTTAAGAGCCGGATATAGCTTGGTTTTAGAATAGGCTGGTCAAAATAGACCGTGTGCGGATTTTCTTTTCTAGTTAGTGTTAGAATAACCATTTTATAATTAGAGAAAAATATTTTGTTTAATATAAAACATGGCTTCTATTCTTCAATGGATTCAGACACCAGAAGCTGAGAAAATTGCCAAAGTATCACAACAAAAGGCATGGAATACTTTTCTTGCAAAATACCCGAATGCCGATAAATCTAAGTTTGAGCCACAAACCGTTATCGCCAAAGACCACACAGCAACCTCAGAAATTTATTTCAAAGCAGGGCCAGGCCATTTGATAAACGTTTTAGGTTCAGACAGCAAATATTGGAGCCCAGAAATGAAAAGTGCGCTGGGTGTTGGCCAATCATCAGAAGGGTTCCCACAACAGCTTACACCAAGTGGATTAAAAGGAGACTCTTTGCCCATCCCTGCTGTTGGCTTTCACGATGCCGCACCGAGTTTGAAAAAAATATTTAATGACCAACTGAATATTTACGTAACACCGGACCAGTATTTCACAACAAAGTTTAGAGAGATATTTCAAAAAACCAAACTTACCCACCATTCAGGGAAAGAGTCCAAAACATGGCTAGCCGGCCCAAATATGAAATATTGGCCGCAGCAGCTGAATTTTGCTGTCTGGTGCGCGACAACGGGCTGCGGTATCAGTCGTGAAATTTTCGATGACAACTCTGCTATACCTTTGCAACCGAATGTGCGAGCTTTTTACAAGTTTCATATATATTTTACTGTCAGGCGAATATTGTTTCAGATGGGGGGAATACAAAGCATAAGCGCTTTGCCTGGCGACCCTACTTTTAACCAGTTTAACAACAAATACGACGTTGCTTCATACAAAAGAATATGCAATGAGTTCGGAGTCGACCCGTCAAGCGATTTTTGTTTTACAAGAGGCGCAAACCACGGCCTGGGAAGCGTTTACATATATGTCACAAACGTTGGACCAGATAAAACTTCAGCCAGTTACCCTGGCTTCAATAAATTTTCTGACGAAGGCGGTTCAGGGTCAAAAGGTAAGTTGATTTATTATATCGAGCCGGATGACGCTGCCTACTCACAGGCAGACTGGTTTTGTCCCAATGTAGCAGAAGGTCTGACCCAGGCGGGTTTGGCGCGAATAAACCAATCGATAGAGGCGTTCGTTTACTGTGTTTTAGGTTCACAGGTGAACGTCAGAAGCAGCATACTTGGGTCAGGAGGGCGCGCAAAGGAAGCGCAAAGTGAGTTCCTTGTGCTGGTGGAAGACTCAATAAGGCAACCAGATCTGGCAAAGTCTGTTCAAAGGTACCAACTTGCAGTCGACGAGGCAAAGGTGAGGCTTAACCTTGCTGTGTGTCCGGGGGCCTGGCTGATGCCTGCGCGGATGGTAATAAATATGGGAACTGTGACTGGTTACAACAACCAGCTCAAACAAGCTGTGCCGGGCATGAAGCTCGGGGTTAACGACGAAGTGAATAAGAGCACAAAAAAAGCAGCTCTAAAGCTGATGGCAGGAGGTCCAACAAAGATAAACCCACCAAACAGCCACCCCTCAAACCCGATACACAAGGAAGCAACGAAAGAAAAGGGGCCCGCGACTGAAGAGCAAACACCTGATGAGCCAGTACCAAATGCAAATAGCACTGAAACACACGAAAATAATAAAGCTGCTGTTGCTATTGGTGCCATCGGGGTTGCGGCTTTTATTTACTTTATGCGCTAACGCCGCTTCTTGATGTATTTTTCGGCAAGAAAGGCAACCACAGCCAAAATAAGCAGCCAGGTGTGCTCAGCAAGAAAACCGATATCTTGACCGGCGGCTTTGAAAAGAAAGCTCACAATTGAGCCAATAAGACCTGGTAGAGCTGATGCAACTTTTGAGCCAATATCTTTCAGACCTTTTCCCAACGCTTTACCGGTGGCTCTCAAAGCGTTTGTAATAGCCCCAATGACAGCACCAATTGTGACCCCGGCAGCAAGAACGATAGCTGTAACGGTCACACCATATTTTTTGAATATCTCCTTTACCCTCTCACGAAGTGGAAGCGCTCTTTCTCTTTCATCAATCTGCGTTTGCAAACGAGCAAGCTCTTCTTGTCTTTCCGCCACTCTTCCTTCGGCTGCTTGTTTATCAGAAGGTGAGGCGTCTTCATTGTCAATAACTGCCTGATCTTCCTCATTTTGGCGCTGCAGTTCTGCTTCTTGTTCTTTCAGCTCATCCAACGTTCTTGTGTCGTTGAGCCTTGCTTCCATTGTGTTTCTTTCGCACTCTTTGGCGGCCAGGCTTGATCTAAGTTGGTCGACCCTGGTTTGTTCTTTAGCTTTGGTTTTAGCTTGTTTCTCTAGAGCCGCCACCTCTTTTTTTGCATTTTCAAAATCATTTTGAAGATTTTTTTTCAGTTGCTGCAGTCTCCGCAGTTCTGATTCACTTTCAACGTTTGACCCCAGTTGTTCAATACTGGCTTGAGTTCGCTCAATTCTTATTCTAAGATCTTGCACTTCTTGGGCGGCTTTTTCTCTTTCAGAGGCGAGTTTTTCTGCATCTCTGAGTTCTTTTTCAGCTTCTCTTAATCTCTGCCGGTTTTCTCTTATTTCATCATTGTCTTGAGCAATCAGAGATTCAGCTTCTGGACCAAGTGATGTTTTGAACTTGTCTTTAAATTTTTGGAGAAGACCTTTCCCATCTTTTCTGAAAATTTCAGTCTCGCCACCCCTTGTTCCAAATGAAACGATTGTAGTGTCATTGCCAGGCTTTTTGCTGAAACCGATTGGGCCTAATTTCCTGAAGTCAACTCTTGGAAACTTCCTTTTAATAAAGTCTCTTGCTCTTTCAAGATAAGCTGGTTTGTCATCTTGATGAATAAAGCCCGTCAACAAAGGAGTTTCATCAAATGATGTTTCTGGAAGTCCGCTCTGTTCATGATGCATAGTTTGCATTTCATGTTGTTCACCACCATGGTAGGGGGTGGAAACCGTGCCAGGCTGAAATGGTTGGGTTCTGTTAGACTCTTGTTCATCATCATCATCATCGTCATCATCGTCAATAGAGTGGTCAAGATCTGGTTGCTCCATACCAAATTCGCCACCTTCTGCCATCGAATATCAACAAAGTTGATATCAACAAAGTTGATTAAGTTATTTTATATTTACAATTGAAATTTTTTAATTGAATATTTTATATTCTTTGAAATAATGGACGGTGTGCAGGAAAACCTTCGGCCAACACGACGTGAAAAAACTCTCGGCGCTCTAAAAGCGGAGCGAGCGGTAAAACGCATCACTTTCGATCGCACAGAAGCAAATCCGCAGGAAACGCTTTATGTTTCAGTGCCCAAGCTGAATGAAAACGAGGTCATTGTTCCCGGCTCACTTGCGCTGCGCTTCAACATCGATTTGAGCGGAGGTCATGCCAATAACTTTCTTGTAGACAATGTTGGACGGGCGCTAGTTGAAAAACTTGTTGTGAAGTACTCTGGCACAATCCTGCAGGACACAGTTGATTACGACATTTACAAGATATTCGAGGATCTCTTCCTATCGCAGGAGGAGCGCGACAACATGCTGCAAGATGGAATCCAGAGTGAGGGCCTTAACAAAATTCGCTCAAACTCGGGTGACAAGAAGACCTCAAGCGTCGCTACAGAAAACAAACTGAACGGGATTTACGGAACCAAATACAGGATCCGACTTGACCACCAGATTTTGAACGACCACGGGGCCTTTTATCCGCAGGCTCTATTCAACGATCTTGTTTTCGAACTGACACTTGCGCCAGCCTCTAAGGTCGTCAGAGGCTCAGACCCCTCGAAGCTTAAATACAAGCTTAAAATCGTCCAGCTGGAGTACGAGATGATAAGAAGCAAAACACTGGCAGATGAAGCCTCCAGCTCGTACACAAATGGAAAAGAATTTGCATATGACCACATTCAGCGTGAAGAAGTGCATACCTTTGCCAAAGGCACAGACACAAGGCTGAATCTCAGAGATAACCCGCGGAGAAGGTCCCTCAAAGGCATCTTGCTACTGTTTGTCGAGCCCTATGTTGCTGGCACAAGGCAGGCAGAAACTTACTTAAACCCAGACCTGACGAAAGTCAGTGTCACAGTAAACGGCTCGCCCAACAGGCTGTACAACAATGGCCTTGAAGGAATTGATGTCTGGGAGGAGGTCAAACGCTTCTTTCTCAAAGCTGAAAACAAAACACAGCACATGAATGCAACAAAGTTTTATACAGAAAACAAGTTCGGGCTTATGATCGATCTGCGTTCCATGGCTGACCACTCTATGCACGGAAGCGGCACGCGACTTGTAAACACAAAGGATGGGGTACAGCTGGAGCTCGAGAGAAATGCAAGCGGCTCGGGAAATGTGAACTGCCACATTTACGTAATCAGTGACGCGCAGATGAATATATTAGGAAGGCAATTAGAATCTGTGCAGTACTAATAGAAATGGATCCGAGCAAGATACCCTTCAACGCTCTGATTGTGGGGCCAACAAATTCAGGCAAATCGAGGTATGTGGTTGACCAGATCTACGGCCCTTTCCGTGGCAAGTTCGACTACATCGTGCTTATCTGCCCAACATTCGCGCACAACAAGACCTACCACCGAATTGGTGAAAATGATCCAAGAATGTTTGTTATAATATGCAAGCAGCATGAGGTTGAAATTTGGTTGAATATCGTGACCTGGCTGTTTGAGGGCACCAACACGCTCATAATCCTAGATGACTGCGCAGCCTCCAAAGATGTGAAAGGGCGCACAGGCCAGCTGGTGAATCTTGGCTTTTCCGCCCGACATATCGGCATCAGCGTTTGGGTGCTGACAGAAGATAAGATAACCAGAAGATAACCAGCATCACACCTTCCTTCCGAGAGAACGTGGCGGCTATCGTTTTATTTTACACTCCCTCAGCCAAAACCACGAAGGCAATCTTTGATGATTACGCGGGCGAACTCTCCCACGATGAGTACAAATCTCTGATTTCAAAGCTGAAAGAGCGGAAGTTCTCTTATCTCGTGTTCTCGCTTCGCCACCCCTACGGTATTCATTTTGAATTAAAAAAATAAAAGTTGTATATAGTATTATCATATCAACAAAGTTGATTATCAACAAAGTTGATGATGGCTGAACAAGAGTTCGCAGAAGTTATAAACCTACTGGAAGCTGAGCCGTCAAGCAGCCCAGCTGGTAATAGCATTGTGCCAGACTTAACAAGCTTAACCGCCCCCGGACCTAACATTCCTGCTCTTCGTGAGCAGCTGGCCGTGCTTGTATCAACAGGCAAATCCAAAGAGGCCATCGGCGAGCAATTAACACATGAGCAGTTGAAACGCTTGACTGATAAAGAAGTTGAAAAGTACTTCAAGAGATATGAAACCTTCGTTGGCAGCAAGACAACCGAAAGCATGGTTGACAGCCTGCTTACGCTTCTGACAAGAGGCCTGCAAATGGTTATTGAAATAGATGACGTTGATGCAATGAAAAAAGAACTAAAAGAAGACTTCATTATTAACAAAGAAATGACAGATTTTGTCGGCAGTCTCTCTTTGAAATATGGAAAATTTCTTGCTCCTGTTTCTGCTGCTTTGATAACGACGAAGCACATTAATTTTAATTCGCATTTGGAGAAAAAGGATGAAGCAAAATTAGAAGAAATTCCTGAGCATTCCTCACCAACTGCTGAACAATTCCTGACAAATTCTGAGTAATTGCTAAGTAATATTTTATTTGCTTAACATATACGCTTCATTTCAAAATGTCAACCGAACAATCCGAGAGTAAAAATTCACAGGGCGAAACCCCGCAGGTCGATATAACACAGCAAGCAACAACTTCAACTCCAACTACAGCCCCGAAGCACGTAAAAAATCCCAAGCGTGTGGCTGCTGGCAAAGCGGTTGCTGAAAAAACGCGGCTGGCCCGTGAACAGCAGAAAAAAGCCGCAGCTGAGGCTGCTATTATAATCGCAAACAACAAGGCAAAGGCTGCTGCCCCGGCACCTGAGCCAGACCCGACTATTGCAGACAAAACACCAAAGAGTACCGAAGGTATCAACAAAGTTGATAATAGCAGTCTCAGCACCACACAATGGCTTGCTGTTGGAAGTATAGTCGTTTCACTGATCGGGATTTATTACAAACGTGAAGAGCTCAAGGCCGTATTCAGCAAAAAAAATACACCTGAGCCACAACCTGCTGAGTCACAACCTGTTCGCCTGACCGTATTCAGAAAAAAAACACCTGAGCCACAGCCTGCTCGCGTGACACAGCCCAGAGGTGTAAAACATTTAGATTAATATTTACGAATTAATATTATACCTGTATCAATATCATCAACTTTGTTGATATCATGAATAAAGTTGACATTCCCCAAGTTCTTATCTCAACCGCGGCCATTTTTGGTATCGGACTGATATGGTACGACTTCAACGTGAAGGTTTTTATTACGGTACGCGATCTTTTGAATGCCACATTGTATGACCCGGACGCATCAACAAAGTTGATATCAGAAGAAGAGACAATTAATTAATTTTGATTTAAACTTTTGTATGTTTTTCTATACTTACAAAATAATGGCAGACAACAAGCTTGTTAAAACAATCACGGATGCGGCTACGCTCACTGGTTTAGTCGCCGGCATCGGCTGGGTCGCAAAAAAGGTTGTGAAAGAGAATTTTACTTCTGACCCCAGCAGCAGTGCAATGAACTACGTGAAGTTCACCGCCGTCATGGCAGGGAGCATTGCGCTCAAACAGTACCTCGAGGACCAAAAAATCCTTCCCACCAGCATGTAAAATTAATGATTTGAAAAAACTCTGCTCTATTATATTATCAACTTTGTTGATATCAATGGCAAGTATCGCGATTATGGTTGGTGGGGCTGTGTTGAATGCTGCGGCTTTTATCGGTGGCAATTATCTTGCGAAGGCACTTGGCGGAGGAGACGCTGCACTTGACGAAAAAGTACGACATGATAAAGCTCTCGAGGCATATCAAGCGGCTTACGCCAAATACTCCCGTGACCGCACCAAACTTCTCGACTGGATTGCGACTAACACGCAAATAAAGGAACAAGCCAAGCAGAACTTTACTAACACTGACTACGCATTCAAACTGTATAACCAGGCGCATCCTGAAAAACAAATGATACCCCCTAAAGAGCCCAAGTTCTCAGATTTCTATCAACCAAGTCAGCAGCAAAAAAATGGTGAACTCATGTTCGTGGGCGCCGGGGCTCTTGCTCTGGGCTACGCTGCCTTCCGTTTCCTTTAGTGGTGGGGTAAACCCCACACCCCTTGGGTATCCCACACCCCAGAGTTTTAAACTTTTTTAATTTATTACTTATATTACACGATGGATGCCAAACTCGCAAAGACATACTATAGTCCTGGGGGCTACTGGAAAGGTTTTGCCGCAATCAAAAAATTAGCCGAAGCTGCCAAGGTACCAGAAGAAACCGCAAAAAAGTGGCTGTTCAAGCAAGCACTCTGGCAGATATTCCTCCCTGCACCAAAGCGCATTCCTCGGCCGAAATTCGACGTTCCTACACCAAACAAAGTGCATCAGGCGGATCTTCTTTTTTTGCCGCATGACAAACTACCTCGCGGGCGCAAAGTTTTCAAATACGCACTCACCGTTGTCGACGTGGCCAGTAGATACAAAGAAGCTGAACCCTTAACCTCTAAAAACTCTGATGAAGTTGCCCTGGCTTTTAAGAGAATTTACAAGCGCTCGCCTCTGAAATGGCCAGAACTGCTGCAGGTTGATCCTGGGCGTGAATTCATGGGCGCTGTTACAAAAGAAATGGAAAATCACAAAACTTACATTCGGCGTGGGCGAGTTGACATTCACCGTGATCAGGCCATTGTTGAACGTTTTAACCGCACCCTGGCCGAGCGCTTGTTCGGGCACCAGTATGCCGTTGAAATGCGCATGCCTGAGGGACAGCGGTCCACGGCGTGGGTAAAAAGACTTCCTGAAGTTGTGGCCGCTCTGAACAATGAAGTCACAAGCCTTATCGGCAAGAAACCCGCAGTTGCCATCAAAGAAAAGGATGTGACTTCCATACCGTCAACAAAATATTTGAGGCCTGTTGGAGAAAGGGAAAAAAAACTCCCCTCTCTTGTGAATGTAAGGTATTTGTACCAATCTGGCGAGCTTGAAGGTGGTGTCAAAAGAGCCACTGATCCAATCTGGTCTTTGAAAGTTTACAACATTGAACGTTCTACCAAACCGAAACAGCCTGTTCTCTACTATTTACACGACGGGCCCAAGCCAGGCTTTGTGCGTGAAGAACTGCTAGTTGTGCCTCCAAACACACAATTACCCCCCGAGTGACTATAACATCTCTTTTAAAGCTTCTTCTATTTCTTTCATTTCGGCATTTGTTAATGAAGCTTCTATTTTTTTCATTTCTGTAGTAGCGAATAAAGCTTCCATTTCTTCCATTGCACTGTTGTACCCGTAAGCTTTTGTATTTACCCCGTCATCAGCTATCCAGCGCTTTGAATCAAATGGGGACAGTGAAATTTTATTTACATGCATGCCGTAGATCTCGTGCCCCTCGCTTCGCAAAATGTTCATTCCGTGCCACATCTGCTCTTTGCTGAACAGCACCTGCTTGTACTGCTCGTGCTTTATTAGCTTCTTCACAACGTTCTTTTTTACACCTTTCGCTTTTCTTACGTTTATTTCGTCCACTTTTATTGTGAATATGTTACAGCATTCCTCTACTCTTGCTTTCGGATGTTTCTTTTTTATTTTTTTGACCAACTCTGCGTCTTCTGTCATTATTGCCTGCACTTTTTTTCCTTCGCAGCTGCACTCTTTTATTTCCGTCTCCGGGAAGTCTTTCTTTATTTTTTCTATCCCCTTTTTGCTTTTACCTTCTGTCATTACCGAGTACATCTTTGACCTCAGCCCCACATACTCAGATATTGGGGTCCCCGCGCACTCGTCTTTCATTTTTCCCAGTACCTTTTTGTTCACTGTTGAGTGGAGCGGATGCTCCTTCGGGTAGTCTGATGTATCATAGAAGTTTTCGTTTGCTTTTATGTCTTTGTAGACGTCCTCTGTTTCTATCTTCAGCAGCAGGCTGTCCGTGTCAGTGTACAGGAGCTCGCATTTCTCGCCGTACTGCTTTTTCAGGTGGTTGTAAAAGAAGTCGTACATCAGTATCTTGCTTTTGTCAAGGATTGTCATTCCTGTGTAGACCGGCTTGTTGAGCAGCAGGCGGCTTTTGTGCATGTCAATGCCCACCAGGTCGTTTGTAAATATTACGTGCCTTGCGTACAGAGGGCTTGCGACCAATTTCCTTATTTTGTCTTTCTCATTGCTGCGGACTATTTTTATGTCTACTCGGTTGCGCAGGTTCTCCATGGTTTTGCCAAAAACTGAGTTATTCATCAGCTTGTAAAGGTTCTTTTCAAAGTCATTCTTTGCTTGCTTTCTGAATTCTGTGTTCATCCGAATGTACGGCTCCATCCAACACTCTTGTTCGAACTCCAGCGCCCTTTTTACGCGCTTCAGTTTCATCCCCTGCTTCAGATAGAACTTCAAGTTTTCGTAGTGAACCACGTAGTCTTTTTTGTCCTCAAGTGTCAGCAGCAGCTTCTTGTTGTTTGGGATTTTCAGATCCAATTCTTTTATCAGATTCTTTTGGTAGTCCGACATGTTTTCTTTTTTCACTGCCTTTTTCTCTGGTGCCAGCGGGTAGCTGTTGTGTTCTTTATGCAGCTCCGCCGGGTACTCCAAATCAACTTCAAGGATCCAGCCTTTCTTGGCGTTTTCTTTTTTGTTCAGGATTTCCTCCTCTGTCGGCATCACTCGTTTCCATTTGAATCCGCTTTTTGGGAGAGGCTTGCTCATTGCCCAGCCGTACAGGTTGTTCGCGTCCAGATACATTATGTAACTGTTCGGTTTGCTTACATCATAGTCTGATACTAAAGGATTGTTTGCCTTTGCGTGTCTTTTGCTTACCATCGAGATTCCTCCGCGAATTCCTCGTTCCACGAACATATGCATTTCATGGTCTGTAAACAACTCAAGCTCGACACCCGTCTTTTTCAAGAGTGCATCCCATGATAGGCCTGGTGATGTGAAATAGTGCGCTGGGTCAAGACCGTACTGCTGCAAACACAGTTTACGGAAATTTTCAAATACATCTGCCAACAGTGCTACATCCGTTTTTACGTAAAGGTCGTGGTAATCTCCCAATGTTTTACAATCAAAAGTCTCCCAGACTGTCTTCGCGTGAGCGTATTCATCTTCTGTAATGTGTTCATCGTTGAGTTTGCTGTAGAAGTCTTCTTTTTTGGGCAGACTTGTTTCGCTGAATTTCGCCCATGAATCCATGTACTCGTATGGGTAAATTCCCTTTTTGTAAAGCAGATCACTGCCATTTGATATTGTTGATGTGATTTTTAGCACCTCCTTTGGTGTTACTTCTACCAGCGAGTCCAAGCTTCCTTGCAGAAAGTTCAAGCTGTCTATGAAACGCAGACCATCGACCGAAATGGTTATGTACTTCTCCATGTTGTTTGCGACACATTTCACCTCTTTTTGCAAATTTGCCATCGCTTGCATTAAATGGTGCGCGTCGTAGCCCCTCAGGTTGTGAAATACAACTGGTATCTGGTCCGTCTTGGGATTTATTCTCAGTTTAAGGTTACAGTTGCTGTGCGCCGCTCCGCGGTACTTACCCGTTATGTGGCAATGGTCTTTTACCGCGTCTCTGTAGTTCTTTTGGAGCAGTGGCTTTTTACATAAATAACAGTCGGTTTTTTCTTTTGCTTTCCGCTTGTCCTTTTGCTCCGGTTTTTTTAGTTTTATAATTTCAAATTCACCTTCTTCTGTTACATAACATCCCAATTGTTCTAATTCTTTCCTTTGATATTTTTGCTCTTGAAAAAAGCACCTCTTGTGATATTGGCCCTGGTATTCTTCTTTTCCTGATATAAGACCTATAGTGTAGACCGGCAATGAATCCCAATAGTTTTCTTTTACCAGTTTCTTTTCACAGATATGACAGTTCTCTGCGTTTTTGAAGTCATACCAGTCTTCGTGTGTCATTGTTATAGGTTTCGGTTTGGCGAGCATTTCTCTTATTTTTTCCTTTTCCTGCATTATGCTTTCCAGAAATGACTTTACCGCTCCCTCACCCCTGTAAACTTTTTTGCTTGTTACTTCTCCGTCGCTTTTCACCACAATGTATGAATACCCGCACGCTTCATGCAACTCGGTCTTTTCTGTGTAACTTTTTTTATCCGGGTCTCGCTCACAGCCTTGTATCTTTTTTACCAGTGCCTCAAAGTCCGCGTATATCACGTAGGGCGCTTTCATCTGTTTCTGATGATTTTGAAAAGCGAGGATGTTTTCCCCCTCTTCCGGCATATCTATTTTTGTTGGTCTGCCATTCACTCCATTGCAGTACTTTTCGTGTTCCACCAGCGTGTGCGCTCTTGTGAAACGTGTTAAGCACCTCATGCAGTAGAAAGTTTTATTGTTTATTGCCTTATCGAACAGCAAAGCGCTTTCTCTTTTTACCCAACAGTAATGCTGTATCTCCCCTTTTTCAATCAACATCAGGTTTATTCTTTTCACGCTTTTTTCTTTACTGCTTATTCTGTGCACTATCACTGTGTCTTTTTCCCATCCGAACACGTTTATTGCCAGGTTCGGGTTTTGTTTTTCAAGCTTGTCTATTTGTTTTACCGGTGTTGGAAAATCTATCCCCTCGTAATTTATCCCGTCATTTTTGAAATATTTGCTTGGTCTTTCAGGATGCACACCGTCTTTTGGAGGAAATAATGCAGCTCTTAGAGCCCACTTCAAGCATTCGTTGTCTTTATTTTTCACATTTATTATTGCCTTCTTTTTTGCCAGATTGGGTGGAAGTGGCAAATAGGTTCCTCCGCGCAGTGGCTGATATTTTGCAACGTTCACGTATGCTAGCTCTATACTTTCAATTTCCCATCCTGATCCTTGCAATGACCAGTTTTCTATTTCTCCCTTTATTCTTCCCATGAATTCTTCGTATTTTTGTTCTATCTGTTCTTTGTCATACCTGGTAAAAACGTGCGGCTGGTCCTCTTTGAAATAGTGCGACATTTCTTGCGTTTCTCCGTTCCTTTCTATTTCAAAGTTTACTTTTAGCCCGAAGCTCACCTTTACACTTCCCAACTTTAGAATTTCCTGTTCGATCAAATTGGTATACTTTTCTTTGTTTGCATTTTTAAACATATAAATATCTTTGTTGTTTGGGTTTGTTTGAGATACATTCATTAACCATACACGAAGCCATTCCTGGAAATTACTCTGACTTATTTTAAACACATCACGTACAGGAACACGTTCAGGTTGTAATGGTTGAGGAAGATTTCTATTTTGCTCCCTCGCTATTGGACTGTAAAAAGTTTGCAGAACATTAGACGAAAATCTTGCGGCTGCCATCTCGCCTATATACAAGTGCAGATAATTGTTCAAATGGAAAATAATTCTGAGACACTTTTGTATATTATACAGTGCGGGCATTTTTTAAAAAGAAAATAATTATTTTTTTGTGACATACCCGCTCGCTCGGGGGTCATGCTTCCTTATTTTCTCTCATATACCACCACACACATAGAAGATACTGGTTCTGGGGGAAAATTTTTTAAAACAAATATAACAAAGCTTTTTTAAAAAGAAACGAGGCGAGCATGGGAGCCGAGTTTCTTTATAAAAAAGCTTTGTTATATTTGTTTTAAAAATTTTCCCCCAGAACCAGTATCTTCTATGTGTGTTCTGTTATGCATATTTTTACGCGAGTTAAGTATAAATAGTCCTGTTTTATCCTGTTTATTCCTCTCTTCGTTAAAACGTACGCCAGACATCAGATTGTCGCCCCACCCTCTTCCCCGCAGCGATGGCTAGTCATTGTGCCTTAGCTCCCGCTCCTTTCCGCCTCCGGGCTCGCCTCTTTCCATATCTTATCTCAACTTGGGGCGTTTGGGAGAGGGGGCTCCCGGTGAGAATTTATTACAATTATGTAAATGAAAAATACACGTTTGAATTTACTGAATATTGTCGTGTGGTATGTCCTCCGGTGGGCTAATCGCTTATCCGTGTCATCTTTCGCTATGACCGGAAAAATTCTTAACTCGCCAAACCTTTGTATAAACAGAGGAGTTGTAAATAAAGGAGAAAATATATTCGAAGACATTCAAACATGTGGCGATATATGTCACATCCAACACGCATTGAATATTTCTTTTTTTCGATTTACAATAAGTGAAAACTTCCTTTATAGTGCGATGAACTGACGAGGAACGGAATATGTTCCAGAATAATTTCTCAAGTGAACTGCTGGCTAAAGTTTGTTTTGATAAGACGTTTAAAAAATGGGTGATATCTTCGGGGTCAGTATTAAATTCTGCACAAATGAGTTTTCTGCTTCCAAAGTGAAATAAATTTCGCAGAATTTGGTCGTAAAATTTTCCTCATGCAGCCTGAGCTTCAGTATCAATGATCCAACGATCGAGCAATTAACTGACAAATTTTTCCGTGGTGAACTGAAAAGTGTCGAATTGGAAAGGTGCTTTGATAAAAGGCTCGATTTCTCCAGTTAGAAGAAATATTTGTCGATAACATCAAGTCTAGTAGAAGTATTTTGCGCACAAATACTAACCTATGATTACTGCTAGTGTTATCGTAGTATATCTTCATTTATCAAATGGCCTTTACTGGGACTACCTAATTCACGAAATTTGTTTGGCAAAAATCGATATTGACCGCGGTCTAGATTTTCTGATCGAGATCGGTTACATTGGCGATGAGAAAGTTTCAAACAAACGTACCAAAACATCGATTTTTTTTCTCCTTTAGATACTATCTAGCAAACTCTAGTAATTTAAAACTTAAATTCGGGCATGTAGTCAAAACTCCAGCTGGAGACGTGCGTGTAAGCATGTTTCAAAAGAAGTAAAGGAAACACCCTCAGAAAGTCACTCACTGGCTTTATTTTTGTTACTATTATACACATTATATCACTACCTGCCATCCACTCCTTTCCCAGTTCAACTTCCTGTATTACCAACTAAGTTAAATAACAATACAGCTTTATTTGTGACGTATTTCGCCTGAAGAATGGAAATGACTAGTTTGGCAAGCCCAAATTTACGCTGTTGGATCAAAATTCACGTGACTTGATGAGATAAGTTTGCAACTTCCTGTTTCGACAACTTTAAATGTGTCATGCGACTTCCCTTTCATGTAGATGCTTCAAAGTTACTGGGAAGGTTTTACAAACTGGATCTGAAGGTAAGTTTGCGTCGGTTACTTTCATTGACATTGATTATTTATTATTGTCTTCTCCTCAACTAATACCGACCAATACTGGGCGCCGCTAATATTAAATAATACACTCTCGGCAATACCTAAAACTGAATCAAACAGTCATTGTATATATGTAATGTTTTCCGCTTTGAGAAAGGCGATCTTTGTTTTTCTGTAAAACAGGAGGAGCTATTCAACTGTTGGCTTTATTTCGCCATTTCCAGGATGCATTTTATGTAAGTTAAGCCGAGAACCTTTGTATGTGGGTTTGAAACCGAAAAAGATTCAGAATTCATCATACTGGCGTACGATGATAGCCTTTGGCACGTACCGCTTATACCAGCATACGATCCAGGCTCTGGTTTTCGCATTCCATGAGCTATGGTATCTTAGTCGCAGGTGTTTTTTTTAATTCGGGAACAATTTAATTTCTTTTAATGCCGGTTAGTTGTGAATGAGAGGACTTTCGAGTTTTGAAACGGTACTGACGTTAGTAAGAATGCATTTAATTTTGTTGGAAGCCGGCGAATGTTAACTGATGTTTGTTATGTCAGTTACAGACGTGTGTGTACAGTTTGATCATTTGTTTTCACGCATGAGTTTCTGTCCTCTGTCCTCGGTTGAATTAGAACTTTATCGCGTGGCGACTGTCGGCAGTTCAAAAGCCCAAACCCGTCGATTAGTGGATTCCCGCGAATTGACTCGCATGCTTCAAATTCCTTTTGTTGAGAATCTGGCACCGATCATGTCGAGGAAGCTATTTTGTGACTTCAGGGTCGCTTTTCTCGGAAAATTTTGGAAGGATGAAGCTCTAATTCGACCGGTACGAAGAAATATCTAGTCGATCGGACGCCGGTGTTCTCGAGATGAGACGTTTGATTGCTCGGCGTCAGCTCGAGCTGGAACTGAAGAAGATCGCGGTCACCGGCTGTCAGCCAAAACTTCCAGTTCAAATTTTTGCATACTTAATATACGAAAACCTTTTTCAATAGTTACCACAGCTATGCAATAAAAAGGCTTTTTTGCAAACATAGCGACATCAATAGTAGTTGTTTTGCTTTCATTAGTAAAACATTTATGGCACTGATATTATCGATTAACCAAGCCAATCCATATGTTTTTTTACTCAGTTTCTGAAATGTACTGTACCAGGAGTTACTTTACATGAAGCACTGTGACGCCTAATTTAATTAATTTGCAGTTTTAACTTGGCGCAACGGAGTCTACAAGAATCGTAGCGCAGAGCAAAGCACGCACCGTTCGTGAGTTAAAGCACGTAATATATTTCTCTTCTGCGCAGGCGTTAAGCGCAAATTTTCCTGCTCAAGGAAAAATAACACCACAAGGAAAGAAAACAGTCTTCCGAAACAAATATATAGTCTTTGTGTTCTTCATATAAAAGTGCGAAGTGAAACATGTTTAGTGTTGGGCCAATCTAATAAAACATTGCTGTTGGCTCAGATGTTTTAAATTATTGCGAGCGAGCAAAAGCGAGTCCGCAGACTAATCTTAACGGTAGCAGTGGCACGTTATTAAACGGGATGAGAAAGTATCTCGATATGACTTTCAGACTTCCTACTAGTATAATTGGAATGTGAACTCTGTACCCGCGCATTCTCCTAAATGCTGTGCAGGATCTGGAGTTCAATGTGACGACGATAAACTCAAGAATTACTTCAGGAATTCGATAAATATAAAACTAAGCACAAGCTGCTTCTGCAGACTAAATTTACAAAGGGCGGCTTTCGCTTTGAGCAGTACCGCCCAAGAGCTTTACCGACTTGTTTGCGACACTATTCTCACTGGGAGTCCTCATACACAAACGCCCCTAATTCTGTTGAGATCCCACCTTCTCATTCCCACACTTCTGTATGTCCTCAAGGGAATCTGTTAAGTATAAATAGTCCTGTTTTATCCTGTTTATTCCTCTCTTCGTTAAAACGTACGCCAGACATCAGATTGTCGCCCCACCCTCCTCCCCGCAGCGATGGCTAGTCATTGTGCCTTAGCTCGCGCTCCTTTCCGCCTCCGGGCTCGAATCTTTCCATATCTTATCTCAACTTGGGGCGTTTGGGAGTGGGGGCTCCCGGTGAGAATTTCTTACAATTATGCAAATAAAAAATACACGTCTGAATTTACTGAATATTGTCGTGTGGTATGTCATCCGGTGGGCTAGACGTTTATCCGTGTCATCTTTCGCTATGACCGGAGAAATTCTTAACTCTCCAAACCTTTGTATAAACAGAGGAGTTGTAAATAAAAGAGAAAATATGTTCAAAGACGTTCAAACCTGTGGCGAAATATGTCACATCCAACACGCATTGAATATTTCTTTTTTTCGATTTACAATAAGTGAAAACTTCCTTTATAGTGCAATGAACTGACGATGAACGGAATATGTTCCAGAATAATTTCTCAAGTGAACTGCTGGCTAAAGTTTGTTTTGACGCTAGGACGTTTAAAAAATGGGTGATATCTTCGGGGTAAGTATTAAATTCTGCACAAATGGGTTTTCTGCCTCCAAAGTGAAATAATTCGGCTTTATTTTTGTTACTATTATAGACATTATATCACTACCTGCCATCCACTCCTTTCCCAGTTCAACTTCCTGTATTACCAACTAAGTTAAATAACAATACAGCTTTATTTGTGACGTATTTCGCCTGAAGAATGGAAATGACTAGTTTGACAAGCCCAAATTTACGCTGTTGGATCAAAATTCACGTGACTTGATGAGATAAGTTCGCGACTTCCTGTTTCGACAACTTTAAATGTGTTATGCGACTTCCTTTTCATGTAGATGCTTCAAAGTTACTGGGAAGGTTTTACAAACTGGGTCTGAAGGTAAGTTTGCGTCGGTTACTTTCATTGACATTGATTATTTATTATTGTCTTCTCCTCAACTAATACCGACCAATACTGGGCGCCGCTAATATTAAATAATACACTCTCGGCAATACCTAAAACTGAATCAAACAGTCATTGTATATATGTAATGTTTTCCGCTTTGAGGAAGGCAATCTTTGTCTTTCTGTAAAACAGGACGAGATATTCAACTGTTGGCTTTATTTCGCCATTTCCAGGATGCATTTTATGTAAGTTAAGTCGAGAACCTTTGTATGTGGGTTTGAAACCGAAAAAGATTCAGAATTCATCATACTGGCGTACGATGGTAGCCTTTGGCACGTACCGCTTATACCAGCATACGATCCAGGCTCTGGTTTTCGCGGCTTTGTTACTATTATAGACATTATATCACTACCTGCCATCCACTCCTTTCCCAGTTCAACTTCCTGTATTACCAACTAAGTTAAATAACAATACAGCTTTATTTGTGACGTATTTCGCCTGAAGAATGGAAATGACTAGTTTGGCAAGCCCAAATTTACGCTGTTGGATCAAAATTCACGTGACTTGATGAGATAAGTTCGCGACTTCCTGTTTCGACAACTTTAAATGTGTTATGCGACTTCCTTTTCATGTAGATGCTTCAAAGTTACTGGGAAGGTTTTACAAACTGGGTCTGAAGGTAAGTTTGCGTCGGTTACTTTCATTGACATTGATTATTTATTATTGTCTTCTCCTCAACTAATACCGACCAATACTGGGCGCCGCTAATATTAAATAATACACTCTCGGCAATACCTAAAACTGAATCAAACAGTCATTGTATATATGTAATGTTTTCCGCTTTGAGGAAGGCAATCTTTGTCTTTCTGTAAAACAGGACGAGATATTCAACTGTTGGCTTTATTTCGCCATTTCCAGGATGCATTTTATGTAAGTTAAGTCGAGAACCTTTGTATGTGGGTTTGAAACCGAAAAAGATTCAGAATTCATCATACTGGCGTACGATGGTAGCCTTTGGCACGTACCGCTTATACCAGCATACGATCCAGGCTCTGGTTTTCGCGGCTTTGTTACTATTATAGACATTATATCACTACCTGCCATCCACTCCTTTCCCAGTTCAACTTCCTGTATTACCAACTAAGTTAAATAACAATACAGCTTTATTTGTGACGTATTTCGCCTGAAGAATGGAAATGACTAGTTTGGCAAGCCCAAATTTACGCTGTTGGATCAAAATTCACGTGACTTGATGAGATAAGTTCGCGACTTCCTGTTTCGACAACTTTAAATGTGTTATGCGACTTCCTTTTCATGTAGATGCTTCAAAGTTACTGGGAAGGTTTTACAAACTGGGTCTGAAGGTAAGTTTGCGTCGGTTACTTTCATTGACATTGATTATTTATTATTGTCTTCTCCTCAACTAATACCGACCAATACTGGGCGCCGCTAATATTAAATAATACACTCTCGGCAATACCTAAAACTGAATCAAACAGTCATTGTATATATGTAATGTGTTCCGCTTTGAGGAAGGCAATCTTTGTTTTTCTGTAAAACAGGACGAGATATTCAACTGTTGGCTTTATTTCGCCATTTCCAGGATGCATTTTATGTAAGTTAAGCCGAGAACCTTTGTATGTGGGTTTGAAACCGAAAAAGATTCAGAATTCATCATACTGGCGTACGATGATAGCCTTTGGCACGTACCGCTTATACCAGCATACGATCCAGGCTCTGGTTTTCGCATTCCATGAGCTATGGTATCTTAGCCGCAGTGGTTTTTTAAGTCGGGAACAATTTAATTTCTTTTAATGCCGGTTAGTTGTGAATGAGAGGACTGTCGAGTTTTGAAACGGTACTGACGTTAGTAAGAATGCATTTAATTTTGTTGGAAGCCGGCGAATGTTAACTGATGTTTGTTGTGTCAGTTACAGACGTGTGTGTACAGTTTGATCATTTGTTTTCACGCATGAGTTTCTGTCCTCTGTCCTTGGTCGAATTAGAACTTTATCGCGTGGCGACTGTCGGCAGTTCAAAAGCCCAAACCCGTCGATTCGTGGATTCCCGCGAATTGACTCGCATGCTTCAAATTCCTTTTGTTGAGAATCTGGCACCGATCATGTCGAGAAAGCTAATTTTGAAACTCCAGGAACGCTTTTCTCGGAAAGTTTTGGAAGGATGAAGCTCTAATTCGGCCGGCACGAAGAAACATCTAGTCGATCGGATGCCGGTGTTCTCGAGATGAGAAGTTTGATGGTTCGGCGTCAGCCACAAATTTCCGGTTCAAATTTTTGTTGACGTAATTAAGATAACCTTTTGTAATATTTACCACAGCTATGCAATAAAAAGGCTTTTTCGCAGACATAACGACATCAATAGTAATTGCTCTGTTTTCATTAATAAAACAATTATGACACTGATATTATCGATTAATCAACGCAATGCATATGGTTTTTTTTCTCAGTTTCTGAAATGTACCATACCAAGAATTATTTCCCATGAAGCACTGTGACGCCTAAGAGTCTAATTTAATTAATTTGCGGTTTTTACTTGGCGCCACGGAGTCTACAAGAATCGTATCGCAGAGCAAAGCACGCAACGTTTGAGTTCTAGCACGTAATACATTTCTCTTCTGCGCATGCGTTTAGCGCAAATTTTCCTGCTCAAGGAAGAATAACGCCACAAGGAAAGAAAATGGCATATACTTCAAGGTAACACAACATGGCCGCCAACAATGAAAACATATAGTCACCCAACCACAAAATGAATGCTAACCGCAAGCAAATTGCAGTTGCTGTAGTTTGCTTGCAGTTAACATTTATTTACTGCAATTTGCTTGCGGTTAGCATTCATTTTGTGGTTGGGTGACTATATGTTTTCATTGTTGGCGGCCATGTTGTGTTACCATGAAGTATATGCCAAGAAAATACTCTTCAGAAACAAATGTATAGTCTAAGTGTTCTTCAGGTAAAAGTAACGTCGATACACTCCATGGTTTACCTAGTACAGACAGGGAGGCACTCCCCACCCCTTCAAAAGAATAATGTATTAATTGATATTGATTATCAAAGTTTACGCGTTAGTGCTTTAGCAGATTAGCGGTTTAGCAGATGACAACCCCTCACAACCATCGCAATAGTGCATTCTCACAAAAAAGGAAGAAATGCAGGAAATGTCAAACACCTAGACTACCTACAACATAAACATCTCCGACTGACTGTAAGCAAGGATCTAATCTTGATGGTCAATGCTTGGAATTTTAATATGAATGTTATAATGTATTATTGATAATCTACTACTTACAGCACGTTATTTGATTACAATTACAATTCGAAAATGTTGCAAACTCTGTTGCGCTTAAGACATTGTAAATATTAGTTTTTAGTTTTTAGTTAAGTATTTTAAATATTTTCAGCTTAGCATTATAAAAAGTATTTTAGGTATTTTAATTGTGTCCCCAATTAGTCCATAAGGGCTAAACACACAGACACGGTAATAAAGTTTTTATCTTATCTTATCTTAATTAAATACTTACAATAATATGCCCAATAAAAATATTGTTTCACGTTTTATATATTCTTGTGTCAACTTTTACCTTTTTGACTTGAAAATGGCGTAAAGTGGTGCCGAAATGTCGTCCGCTTTTTAGAACTTTTTTAAGTGATTTTTAAAAGCCTTTTAGCGTTTAACTTTTTGATAAAATAATTATGATTAAGTATCCAAAATATCTCACCTGATTTGATAAAACGCACCCGTGACGGGGCACATTTTTGCAAACCTGTGCCAGTTAGGTCAGCCTACGGCCAACATCTCCTGGGTAAGGTGATAAATTGCTGTCTTACTGTTGGGGGTGCGCAAAGTTATCAGTTGTTTCGGAGTCACACTTTGCACAAAAGACAGTTTCTCGCTAGTCATTATTTGCAGCTTAGCCCAGCTTCATTAAGGCCAATAACTGCAGACTTTCACCAACCTACCTTCAACCCGCCTGCAGGGAGATGAGAGAGTAACCACTATTAATTACAGACAAGCCCAGTGGCCCATCAGGACGGAGCTTATCCCGGTTTCCGTAGCATGGAGCAACTAGGGACACTAGCAGTAATTCTAGTCCATCGCACGGTTAACCCCAGCAGTAAGGTAACTTGCCCAAGAACACAACGCAGTGCCCCGGCCAGGCTTCGAACCCGAACCGTTAGATCAGGAGCTTAGGGCACTAACCATTAGGCCACCGCGCCTCCCACGAGAGGGGAGAGTAACCACTACTTAACAATTAGATTATGAGCTCGAGATTTCTATGAGGTGATAGCTGATGAGGTTGAGGGCCGAATCAACTATCACCTCATAGAAATTGAGAGCGAATAATCTAATTGTTTTAGTAGAATTCTAACTCATTCTCCTTCAAATAATGATTTCTAATTATTTTTCTACAATATGAACTAGTATTAAACTTCACGCTTTAGCAAAGTCGCGTGCGCGGACTGAATTTTCATTTGAAACTTTCAGTTGTGAACTCACGCTCACCAGTTTATTCAGTAATTTTAACGTTTTAAGGTGTCTCTCTATAATTTTTTCTGGACCATACCAAAAATTTTCATTTGGCCGTTTAGCAAACTTCCCGGACTTGGATCGATGTGAAATTTACACCAGTTAATGCTCCCAACCCATGAAAGCAAAACAACAGGACACAAGTTTAATGGGAGAAAAGGGGTAGGGGATGAAGTGCTCGAGTTGCCAATAGGCATCATGCAGGATAACACAGGTCAGTTGGTTGGCAACGAGAGGTTTAAGTCCTCTCCCTCAGGGCCCTTGGGAACAAACACAACAACATGCCCTATACTGGGGTCCTAATGCCCAGGGCCTTTGGGAACAAACAAATCAACATCCCTTGGTTCCGAGGCTATGCTGTGGTCCTAGTCTCCAGGGCCTTTGGGAACAAACAAAACAACATCCCTTGGTTCCGAGGCTATGCTGGGGTCCTAATCCCTAGGGCCTTTGGGAACAAACACAACAATGTGCCCTGGTTCCCAGGCTATGCTGGCCTTTGGGAACAATCACAACAACAACTACAACACTGGGGGTCCCACTCTCCCAGGAAAGCTGACCATGTGAGTCTATGGGGCAAAAGGGCGACCTGTACGGAGCACTTCATCCCCACAAATACACGAAGTGTATTCCCCATAGACAAACAACAAAAGTATAAAGTATTTATAATGTATCATGCTTATTATGCTTATTATGTACTTATGTATAGGTATATAAAAGACAAGACTGTCAATAAAAGTTGTTGGGTTGTCCGGAAATGGGCGACCAAAAACCTTGGCAAAAACAATGGCCAGGTATTTTGTTAACCACATACAAATTCTCCAGACTTATCTCAAAAAACATTTGCTAATACATGTAAATTTGGCTGTGATTTTTTTTTTTTTTTTTTTTTTTTTTTGAATCACACATTTGGTAACCATCATACAAAAGTTCCAGAAACTTTTCCTCTTCTAGACATTAGAAATGTGGGGAGAAATTTGTTGTCGGTCACACTGTGGGCTCAAAGGCTTAACAGACAAAAGGACAGAAAGGGTAAAATTTAACAGAAAGAAATTATTTGCAGTCTTGCATTTAGCTATAAGACATTATAACTTAGCATACAGAATCTTGTAAATAAGGCAGTGTAGGAATGCTCATACAGAACTAAAGACTAACTACCCACTGCTAGTCACAGGTTTAAATGAAAATGTCATCCACAGTATCCAATGGCACTTGTAGCAGAATAATAACCAGTGGAAGAATTGCATCAACCAAGCTCAAAGTCCTCTGTTGGTAGATGTACATGTAGTTCACCAGGCCTGCATTCAAAGATCCTTCCCTAGGTTTGGAAGGAATGGACAATAGGGAAACTTTAAAAGATGGCACTTTTCCACAGCACTGCACAGAAAACTGCTAAGCTTTAGGCTCAAAGTTCACATACATGTATTAGAACTGGTGTTATCACACTGGATTGAAAAATCACCTTCAATTACAAAAGAACTATATTGAATCATAAACAGATAGGCTTTTATGGAAAGACCTATATACAACTGTAGAGCTTTGCAGACGATGTCTGAGTTTTACATGTTGGATCTGACATACATGTATAAATTTTGGTTCAAGAAACGCATAATTGTGAAACTTAAGAATGCTAATTTATGGCTTTCCAATGCAATGGTACAGAAAGGAAATATCCAAGTGTTGATTTACCGAATTAAAAAGTTCAATAGCTGGGAATAACCATAGTGTGGTAAAATTGTTTTCTTATTCTTAGTTTTCATGCAACATTTTGAATGTTTGTTGTCACTGGGTGTAAAACAAACCAAAATGTATCTTTTAACAAAATATTTCAGCTCGGTGTCCCACATTTTTAAAAGGGGGCATTTGAATATTTGAGTTCCTGGCCATAAGTGACGTCAAGCTGAGTGTCGTGACACAGTGGTTTCGTTTGAAAAAGGCCTCTTCTTTGATTTTCACCAGTTTGATCATTTCAAAATAATAAGTGTGAAAATATACCAGCTCATGGGTCAGAAGTAGTTACTATTGTATTATCTATCTTCTATATTTGAACTAGTTACATAATTTATTTATTTTTTGATTGCATGACAGTTGAAAACCAGCAGTGAACTGGGGAAATATCGGTATAAATGTTTCCAAGTCAACTTTGAGCAGCAAAATTTACACGTGTCTCGTAACTCAGGTATCCAGGGTTCATGCAAAAATCACAACCATTCCTCCAGGACTTTTCAAGGACCAAATTTAATTTTCAAGGACCACCGACCAAGAACGTAAATTCACCGGTTGTATTTATAAATTCCCAGTCCAAGCTGACAGGTTTCTAAAGCTTCAAGTGTAATTGTTCCATCTCCTCTGCATTTTTCAGTTCACTTTCTTTTCACTTCACTTTACACTCAGGTTTGCAGGGTCTGAAAATGCTTTACACAGCAAAAGAATGCCAAAATCTGTTCAAAGCAATTTGCTTTCGACCCTAGTAAATTAAAGGTGAAAATTGAAGGACTTTCAAGGAATTACACAGAAATTCAAGGACTTTCCAAGGAATGGAATTCAAGAATTCTTCGAGGACTCCCCCTAAATTCTAGGACTTTTTAAGACAGTGCAAACCTTCGTATTGAGCCACCGCTCATCGCTCACCGCTCAGAAATTAAGAAATGCGAATATAATACTGGGCTTTCAAGCCTCGCACAGCCGCGAAAATGGCGGCAACAGAATGCGTGCTCGAAGAATGTTGTGTTTTCCAAGGAATGGAATTCAAGAATTCTTCAAGGACTCCCCCTAAATTCTAGGACTTTTTAAGACAGTGCAAACCTTCGTATTGAGCCACCGCTCACCGCTCAGAAATTAAGAAATGCGAATATAATACTGGACTTTCAAGCCTCGCACAGCCGCGAAAATGGCGGCAACAGAATGCGTGCTCGAAGAATGTTGTGTTAGCCTGCAAATATCGCCGGTTACGGGTAATGTAAAATAGAAAAGAGCTCTACTTAGCTTGTCACTAGCTTTTGTCCTTTGAACGCCAGCAGGTTTCCGCGGTCCACTTGGTCAAGGTAGACTCTAGAAAACTTCGGTTCGCTCATTAAAATCTTCACAGACCTCATTTTTGCGGCAAGGAATGCGCTTGGACGACCATTCGAAGGATCTTGCGGCGGTCCTGAGGCGTGTTGGCTATTCCCCAGCTTGAAAAGAGAGTGGCAGTTTTCCCAGTGGACTCGAGGAAGCTGTCCTGTTTATGCAGAAGTCCATGAAGCCATGCAGAAAATACTCTGAATTCTCTATAAACCGAGGGCCATCAGAAAATACTCTAAGTACGGTACTAGCACGTACATGTTTTGAATAAGGAGCACCCGGATGGTTCACAATCGTAGAACAATTGATTAATATGCGTAGGCTGGTACCAGGAGAACATGAATCCGCAGCATTAATTCAAGAAAATTTCTTGATTGACATAAAGAAAAGCAGATATGTGATTGGCCGGACCCGAATAGCACGTCATGCCTGTACGAGAAGTAACTTTGACCTTTGAATGTAATGCAAGAGTGTTATTCTTGCCAGAGTATTGCGTGACAGATCTGTTTTGAAGTAAAAGGCTAGTATAGGTTATCTGATCTCCCTTTCATGGTTGTCACATTAACTTTAATTCATATTGCATATAAATTTGGCTATATTGGAATTGGATTGAAGTTTGATATGATATATATCAAGCATGTGTTGTGAAAGTTTTAAAAAAATCGTTGGAGCCGTTTTGGAGATTTTCGAAAAGCGCTAAAAGTAGAAAATTTACCAAAAATTACATTGGTAGTGACCGTATGAAAAAATCCAATTCTCGGGATCGCGATAACGAAAATCAACAAAACTTTCACAACGACGAAAGATAAGTTAAATACGCATTTTGGTGTTATTTCGAAGTAATTTCATCAAAGCAGTGTCTCCGTCTCGTCCGTTTATCATTATAATGCAAAAAGCATGGTTTCCATAACGACATCAATAGTAATTGCTCTGTTTTCATTAATAAAACAATTATGACACTGATATTATCGATTAATCAACGCAATGCATATGGTTTTTTTTCTCAGTTTCTGAAATGTACCATATCAAGAATTATTTCCCATGAAGCACTGTGACGCCTAAGAGTCTAATTTAATTAATTTGCGGTTTTTACTTGGCGCCACGGAGTCTACAAGAATCGTATCGCAGAGCAAAGCACGCAACGTTTGAGTTCTAGCACGTAATACATTTCTCTTCTGCGCATGCGTTTAGCGCAAATTTTCCTGCTCAAGGAAGAATAACGCCACAAGGAAAGAAAATAGTCTTCAGAAACAAATGTATAGTCTAAGTGTTCTTCAGGTAAAAGTAACGTCGATACACTCCATGGTTTACCTAGTACAGACAGGGAGGCACTCCCCACCGCTTCAAAAGAATAATGTATTAATTGATATTGATTATCAAAGTTTACGCGTTAGTGCTTTAGCAGATTAGCGGTTTAGCAGATGACAACCCCTCACAACCATCGCAATAGTGCATTCTCACAAAAAAGGAAGAAATGCAGGAAATGTCAAACACCTAGACTACCTACAACATAAACATCTCCGACTGACTGTAAGCAAGGATCTAATCTTGATGGTCAATGCTTGGAATTTTAATATGAATGTTATAATGTATTATTGATAATCTACTACTTACAGCACGTTATTTGATTACAATTAAATACTTACAATAAGATGCCCAATAAAAATATTGTTTCACGTTTTATATATTCTTGTGTCAACTTTTACCTTTTTGACTTGAAAATGGCGTAAAGTGGTGCCGAAATGTCGTCCGCTTTTTAGAACTTTTTTAAGTGATTTTTAAAAGCCTTTTAGCGTTTAACTTTTTGATAAAATAATTATGATTAAGTATCCAAAATATCTCACCTGATTTGATAAAACGCACCCGTGCCGGGGCACATTTTTGCAAACCTGTGGCAGTTAGGTCAGCCTATGGCCAACATCTCCTGGGTAAGGTGATAAATTGCTGTCTTACTGTTGGGGGTGCGCAAAGTTATCAGTTGTTTCGGAGTCACACTTTGCACAAAAGACAGTTTCTCGCTAGTCATTATTTGCAGCTTAGCCCAGCTTCATTAAGGCCAATAACTGCAGACTTTCACCAACCTACCTTCAACCCGCCTGCAGGGAGATGAGAGAGTAACCACTATTAATTACAGACAAGCCCAGTGGCCCATCAGGACGGAGCTTATCCCGGTTTCCGTAGCATGGAGCAACTAGGGACACTAGCAGTAATTCTAGTCCTCCCTGGATGTGATGCTAGTCCATCGCACGGTTAACCCCAGCAGTAAGGTAACTTGCCCAAGAACACAACGCAGTGCCCCGGCCAGGCCTCGAACCCGAACCGTTAGATCCGGAGCTTAGGGCACTAACCATTAGGCCACCGCGCCTCCGACGAGAGGGGAGAGTAACCACTACTTAACAATTAGATTATGAGCTCGAGATTTCTATGAGGTGATAGCTGATGAGGTTGAGGGCCGAATCAACTATCACCTCATAGAAATTGAGAGCGAATAATCTAATTGTTTTAGTAGAATTCTAACTCATTCTCCTTCAAATAATGATTTCTAATTATTTTTCTACAATATGAACTAGTATTAAACTTCACGCTTTAGCAAAGTCGCGTGCGCGGACTGAATTTTCATTTGAAACTTTCAGTTGTGAACTCACGCTCACCAGTTTATTCAGTAATGTTAACGTAAATTTCCTCCTTTTAGTCTTCGCGGGAATTGAATTATCCAATAATGTTTCTAAACTTCTTCGGAAACTTCGGAGAAACGAGAAAATGTCGCCATTCTGTAGACGACCTTCACCCACTGCACACAAAATTATAATGGCTGATAGTGTTCAGTAGCTCAGCCAATCAAATTGCAACAATTGCATTAGTATACTAATAGAATTCTCCTAATGATTGTTCGGTTTTGGAATTCCTGAGGATAATGTTTATGCATATCGAATTGAATTCATTTAGTTTATAAAAACTGAACTGAATTTGTACTAGAACGCACATCGTTTGTTCCCCGTTCTTTGCATCCACTGCCGAGCCAAATAAACAAGCAACCAAATACATTGTTTGATTTCGTATTTTCGTTTTAGGTCTACAACAACAAACGGAGTGGAACATCTTCAGTCGCAATGTACTTGAAGGGAGCTCTTCTGTCATGGTTAATAGTATTTGCTTCTGGTGAAACAGGTAGGTGAAGGGAAAGGAATGGGGAGGGGGCAGCAAAGCCAATTTGAGGCCTGGGGAGAACTACATAGCGATGCCTGGATACGGAACGTGCACAGAGGCACACAAGCGGTTGCTAAGGAAAACGTTTCTCGCGCCGACGGCATTCACAAGCCATATAATGGTATAATCAGTAAAAAGAAACAAACAGATTTCAGTGGTGTTGTCATATTCTTAGCAACAGGTCGGTTGGCAGCATTTCGCTGCCGCTCCAGGCACAGCTATGAAAGCAAATATGCCGCCTTGCTTCCTTGCATCCTCCCTTCAGTTTGGGGGGGGGGGGGGGGGGGGGGTCAAGTGTATGTAACTTTATTTCAACACGGTAAAAACATCAGTTGTGTGGAATTTCAGTAATGGAGGTAAAAAAATATGCAGCTCGTTGTGAAATTTCTCTGCCTTATTCACATTAAGGCTCTTGACACACTTACTATCTTACTGATCCAGGTTATTCCTGATTTGAGAAACCCGAAATATATTTCCTCAAATCTCTTGAATGGCAAGAAAAATTTCACACTTAAAAAAGAAAAGCAGTTGGAAAATCAAAGAAGCTTTAAACCTATCTTACAGTTTGGCTGCTAGTTTGTTGTTTGTGTGATTTATTTGAGCGAGGGAATAGTTCCAACGCAGTGGGATGCCATTTTTGATATTAAAACCAAGCAGTTACGGAACTCTCTAGGTTTTAATATTTCGGTTTTTATAGTTTATGTAAGCAACGGGTGAAGACTGCATCAACAACGATCCGAATGAACGGCCGAGTGAACAGCCCAGCATGTGCATAAGCTCATGAAGCTCTGAACAAACAGACCGAGCAGACGAAGGCAGAGAATGCAGAAAGTCATCCACACGACTGACTGACGAGAGAGTTTAATTGAGAAGTAACGAAGTCCACATTTATTTATGTTTGTATGAATAACAGACGCAATCTGCACCCACGGCAAACTAAATGAACGGAAGAATGAACAGCCAGACAGGTGCATAAGCACCTGAATGCCTGAGCAGACAAACCGGACAAACAAGAGAGCCGAAAATACAGAAAGTCATTTATGCAAATGACTAACAATGGTGTTTTAGTTAGTAGTAATCTGTTGACCCTATGATATTTTGTTTTGACATTTTAAATAAGGAATATAGTGAGCTCACTAATAAGTTTTCTTGAATCGAAGTAGATTGATAGAAAATATTTTTGCCTGCTCAGAAAGTCTGCCATTCTCATCAGGGGCACAGTGACAGACCTGTTAGAGAGATGATTTTTAGCGAGAAGCACGCGAGTAGTCAGGGTAAGCGCGCGCGGGAAGACGTTACATTGATCTTTGTCCGTACTGTAACGTATTTCTTACTAAAAACCAAGTTAGGGTGAATCTCTCTAAACGCACGTTTCAAACTGTGGTACCACAGCTGGCCCAACGTGCCTGAGCTTGCTGCTATCAAAAATTCTTTTCTGCTTCCAGACGCGCTGTCTAGCCATGTCTGTTCGATTATTTTTCTCTTTTCAGTATTTATCGTTTATAGTTATTCTTTGATATGCTTCAACTCTGAAATAGAAGAAAATTAACAATGCCAGAGTGTTTGTTAATCGGTGGTGATCTCAAGACTTAATGTAGACGAAAAAGTCGTTTCGTGATAAAAGAATCGAAACCTTTTAGCTGATTACTGTTGCGGTTTGTTGCGGTAACGTCTCGAATCTGATTGGTCGTAGAACAATAAACATTCCAGAAATTATTTTTGGCGTTCACGCTTCTTCGGTCTCTACTGTAAAATCAAACATTTTGTTATGGATACGATTATAGTTGAAAGTTGCAAGTTGCGTCGAGCAAACTGCCAAATCAATATTGAAACATTGCGCCACAACATTGCAGAATTCCCATCAAAAGAACATCCGGTTTGACTGTAATAAAGTAATACGCTCCCAATTTCTTCTCCCCACCCTACCACCCTTTGAACACCCCCGTTCTAGTATCGATCGAGCGGAGGTCTCGGGAGCATGACTTTAAAAACATGGACAGCACTTGGCCCATGCTCGTGCGGTTAGAAATGTGGCCAGGAGACAAAATCTAAGTGCTCGTTGATGCTCTTAGCCTATTTTAACGTCTTGTTTGCATCTATTTTCTTGAAAAGACAACGCTAAATCTGTCTTGTGCCAAACCATTATAATCACTGCCAAGGTAAGCTTTTTAGTAATGTACCGGTGAGCTCATTTTCCATGAAAGCTGAAAATTACCGATAGGACCTGGAACTTGAAGCTTGGAACACACGCGCGAGGCACTACACGTAATATATATATTTAGGCAGGCCTAAAAGCGGAGCTCCCACTTAATATATATATATATTTTTTTTTTTTGCTCGAGTTAATTACAGTGTTATCAAGTAAGTAGCCACATTAAACTTCTAAGCTTTTCAGGTGACCCATATAGGTACAAAGTAAATTTTAACTGCTCATGGTTAAAAACCTTTCATGGTTTTGTTGACGAATTAAGCGATGTCAATATATTTCGAGGTAAAAAGAACCTTGACCTTGTCTCGACTTACTACAAAACTGTCAGGGCAAGAAAATGAACTCGAGGCAAAAACATAGTACAGAAAAACAGTGAACTTGCTGCTAAACACAGTAAGCAAAATGAACTCACGCCACGCCAAACAGAGAAAATCACGGCGAAAAAATAAACTCTGCAAATTGATGGTGTCGGTTATGTAAGTCATTTTAAAGCAGTTTTTGTGCAAGAATTGTGGCAGTTTGTGATTTGGGAAGTGGTGCACGCCATCTTAGAATAAGCTTACAATGTTTTTTTTTTACTGTTTTGAACCGTCTCCTTTTCGTTGTGGTTTGGTTGCATGATAAACTGCTGTTTTATTGTACGCGTTGCTAAATACCTAAGAGAATTTTACGTAGAGAACTGAATGAATTTTCTTCATTTCTGGTGAGTAAATATGCGGTAGGTAAAGTCTGAACTCACTCAGCGAAGTACAGGTAACTCGCAACGAGACCGGCGAAATAGTCGGTTACGCATCTAAGATATTTCAACACACTCACTGATAAGCAGTGATAAGAGAAACAAAACAAATGCAAGCGAGCCGAAATCGTGATTTTGATCCGTGAAGCTAAATAATTTGTTTTCAAAATCCAATAATGAACATCACAGTAAACTCCACTAACTTAAACAGAAAATAGTTAGTCTAAACGAAATATTTAATAAACAATGTCTGTATAAAATGTACAAACATAACAGGTTTGATAAATATTTACGGGAAGATCTGAAAACTGACACAACTTCAAATTCGTTCATAATATAAAATTAGGCTTATGCTTAGTGCGTACATTTACGTTTGTTACCTCATTATTGGAGAAGGTTTGTAAATTCTGCAGGGCAAAGCTTTCAAGCCAGCCCAATAATATCGGAAACGAACACGGCAGTTTCGTTGTAAGCTTACTCCAACTCCACCGACATATACATTATATGAATTATCAACGAGAATCAATTTTTTTCTTTCCATCGGTGTAGCCTTTAACAGTCTTTTATCCTTCGGTGAACTTGATCGGCTCTGGGTTCACTTATATTTGAGCTCAATTCAGTGATTTTCTGCCTTGCTCAGCCGCAGATCGAACCCTGTTGGCTATCATGTTCAAGTCGGCAATTATTTCGGATCTTCCCGTTACGAGGTTGTCCAAAATCATTTGGCATAAGTTTCCAAGATGAAGATAAGTAAATAGAGCGAGAAATATTCACAAAGATCTATGTTCTCCAGCAGCTTCCTTTGCGTCTTTCATTCAGCTTTAAAGGTGAACAGCGTACCAAAGATTTTCCCACCTTTTCATGCAGTCACCTCGTTTAAGTTAATATGAAATGTCCAGTTTTTTTTTTTTTTTTTTTTTTTTTTTAATGTGAGAAAAAATCTCTTAAGTATATAAAAACTTTAAATGCGATGGGGTGAAAGACAGAAACGAAGAAATATTTTCTGCTGCTCACTTTCATCACACGTTTCATTCCCGCGGTGAGCAACCACCAATAATTTTGCAGCCTTTGCATGCAATCGATTCGTGTGGACGAAATGAAATATCCCTAGTCGATTTTCAACATGAAATAAATAAAAAAAATGTACAGTGCCCTACAAACCTCCACGATAGGTAACTTTTAACGAAAGGCGGATGGTCAATATCTCAATATCAAACATGTAAGATGCCCAGGCCGAGCTATTTCTGGAGTACGGCCGCCATGTTGGGCGACTTCGTTCGCACGTTCGCACACGCCCACGAGCCATGCCGCTTGCCACCATGACCAAATTTTCTCGGCTAGATTGGTTTACTCCTTTCTATAGGTATGGATGCTCCGCCAGCGCGCGTTTTTGGCGCGCGCAGGAGCTCCGCTAATATCGTCATCGCTAGTCCGTAAAAGATGACGGACAAGACACCAGTTATAACGCGTGCGTGTGGTATCTTATCTCGAGTATAACGACAGCAGTTGAAATCGCTTCCAGCGGATCAACTACTTTGGGTTTTGAGAGAACGCACGTAAGGCCTTGACCGAAATTGAGCGATTGTGGCCATGGCGAACGATTATAATTTCCATGTTGGGTTGGACTATACACTTTACACTTGATGTTTTAGCAGATAAAAAATTCCATGTCATCCTTCCTAGATTGCTTGTCTCCACTGGGAATGGAAGATGGACGTATCGAGGATACACAGCTGAATAGCACTACCAGTCTTAATAACCAATCTCAGGCTTCTCGTGCTAGATTGAATCATGACGAAGGCTATGGTGGGTGGTGTCCTTACCAGAAAGAATATGGAAACAGGAGAGGTCCACAATATATTGAAGTTCGGCTGGAAACACTTTTTAGAATCAAGGGCATTGCCATGCAGGCCCGCGCCAATGGATCAGAAAAAGTAGATCGGTACCGGATACAATACCAAACAAGCAAAGGGCTTTGGAAGTGGTATCTTGATGAACAAACCAAAATTGATAAGGTATCAAACGATCTCGTTTTTGAAAACTTTATGTTGCACTTTAAGGTGTTCCTTTCAATCGTTTGGCAGTGTTTGAAGGGCTAAGGGTGTGAAAACATTTAAAAACTTACTCGCCCCAGGAAAAAAAATCATATGAAATTACAGATATGTGATTATTCCCTGCGTCTTTTTCTAAATATTGTTATTCAACTTCAAATGAAATACATTTGTTATACCCTGCAACTGAAATGCAGTTTTCTATTGGACGAGAACGTATAACCTGAAGGACATCAAAACTGTATAATTCCCTAGAGCGAACAAAACTCACTAAATCCATAGAGCGACAACAGCTTAAACCTTAGAATTGCACGTGATCAGGACGTGCGACTCGAAACCGCAAAACCGAACATGGAGCAATTAGCAGCTAGAAGTTGTGGACAAAGCTGAGCTTATATTCATTGTTTTGTTCGAACTCGGGAGTCGACAGTTGAAATATAAAAATAATGAGTACACGCAAAATTTTATTTGACTCATAGAAGGATTTATCTCAGTGCAAATTCGAAAGCTCAAAGTATCGCGAAGTGTTTACAACTTTAATGAATAAATTGATGTCGTTTTCACTTCAGCCGAAAGAAAATTTAGTAGTGAATTAAGAAAAAAGTTAAGAGCAGTTGGAGGGTATAGCAAAACACTTTATGACTGTCCCCACGGGAAACAGTGAGTTTTCTTTCCCCTCGACCGTAAATGATCCTCGTTGAGAGTCTTATTGAGAGTATGACTCATTGAGAAACTCACTGTTTCTCTTGGTGCCAGTCATCAAGTCCTTATTGTTAGCCCTCTAAAATTATATAGTCATCTTTCGTGTTGTTGCTTTTTTTTTTCCTTTTCAGGTTTTTGCAGGTAACATTAACAGTAAGCCGCACGAGTTCGAACTGAGACCCACTGTTATTGCAAAGGGAATCAGAATACATCCAGTAATCCATTCAGGCAAGCAGGTGTGCTTGAGGTTTGAACTTTTGGGCTGCCGCCTTAAAAGTGGTAAGTTTAATAGCCTTGAAACATCGTCAGTTGTTGAACATTAAAGCCTCATGGAACACTCAGCATAGAAAACTGTACGAAGAACAAGTCTAAAATTTGTTGTTGCTTTTCTCGCGATTTTCAATACATATATCTTATTAGACGTTTTGTTGTGTAGTATCGCCGAGTATTTTTACGAGTTGTGCCGTATTTTGACGAGCCCGTAGGGCGAGTCAAAATACAAACAACGAGTAAAAATTCTCGGCGATACTACACAACAAAACGTCTAATAAGAGATTTATTATCCAACAAGCCAAAATGTTATCTCAAAGCGGGCGAATTTCGCGGATATTTATTTGCCGCGAATGCGTGACAGAAGTATGCGAAGCGGAACGGAATTGGCGCGGGATATCCAGCTATCTGATTGGTCAAGAGCACGAGAACACGTCAAACTCGTTTTGTGGTCGAGCACGCCATCAACATGCAAAAATAGCTTTTTGATCGAATGGTCGTCTAGCTGTTTCTCGCTCCAAAACTTTTCAAGCTCGTCGTTTGTTAGACCCAGCGCCTTGTTTGGACGACCATCTTTACCTGACAGCCTTAGTTGCTTTCGTTTTGTGATTTTTCAAAGATCTTATCTTGAATGATGCTGTAATTCTTGCCATGTTGTCGTAGAAAGCGGTCGAAACTTCGTTGCAACGAAGTTAAAGTTCCTGGCTCGAACTCATCTCCGTTAAATTTTCTGACTTTGATGAAAAACTGGGCAAGGAGACTGTTCAGTTCCTCGGGAGGAATATCCTCCATTGGCCTTCTCTCGTTGATGGAGTTGCACCACCGAGTCCAAACACTGAGGTCAGTTTTCGTCTTCTTTGTTGTGTTGCTGTTTCTATTTTCTTCAATAAATGATGAAATTTCACTCTCGTTTACAGTCGTAACTGCTTTTCTTTGTTCGATTTATTTAATAAACTTGGATCAATACTCGCCAGCCATTCCGACTCTTCGTCGTCAGAAAAATAATTTAAATTGTCCGCCATTTTTTCGTAACTTCAATCCAATTCGTCGCTTGCGCGTTGCGCGAAACCTGTCTAACCAGTTCTCTGGAGTACAAATATCGTGTGATATTTGTACTCGTTCTGGGCGTTATTTGTACTCTACGAAGCAGTGTTGGATAATAATGATTGTTATTATTATTTCAATCCGTGAGTAATTTTTCAGCCTTAACTGTTAACTGTTAACTGACTGACTGACTGACTGACTGACTGACTAACAGTAACAGTAACAGTAACAGTAACAGTAACAGTAACAGTAACAGTAACAGTATATCTTTATTGTGCCTTACTCTCCAGAAGGAGGTATTGGTCTAGTTACAATAAAGGTTATATATCAACTAATAAACAACGAAAATACAATACACACTGATACGATAGCAATTGAACTATTAATTATTTATCTACTAATTAATTATACTTTTGATTTAAAATGTCCTTTCTTTTCTGAAACATTAGATATGTATATTTAGCAATAATTTTGGAGGTATTGTTATTATCCAATTTAAGTAAGTACATTAATTTATCTTGATCAGTTAAATTGACAAAATGAGACACAGTTTGAATTGTGAGATGATGGAATAGAGCTCCTTTCTGATGTTGTCATACCCTTTGCAATACATCAGAAAGTGTCGTTCGTCTTCTATATGGTTTTCTTTGCATACTAAACACTTTCGTTCTTCAACTGGTATAGATGCTCCTGTATTTTCATATTTTCCAGTTTTTATGCGTAGAGAATAATACTTATTCGATGTGCTGGATTTCTAACTGTCGTGAGATATTCTTCTAACTGATAATTCTTTTTTATTTCGTCGTGTGTAAATTTTTGTCTAGAGTTGTCTGATGTGCTATTTCGGAGCTTCAACCAATTTTGGAAGTAGTGTCTTTTTAACTGTTGCTTAATTTTAAAACGAGCATTCCTGGTCTGTTGCTGAGTGGATACTTCATGCTCGGAATAATTTCGTATTGTTTCGTCATTATTTAAAATATTAAAGAATGGACTATGATTTTTTTGTATATACAGAAATGCTTTATATAATAGGGGATTGTTTGTTTGTTTTAACCTCTGCCAATAACAGAAAAGTGACGCTTTTATGTCTATTGATAAAGGGTATCGACCAAGTTCTGCTCTGCAAGCTATGTTCTCTGCATACCATGGGACATTTAATGCTTGGTTGCAAAATTTAATGTGAACTTGCTCAATTGTACTTTTGTCAAAATGGGTTTTGTATTCATAATATTTCACAGCCATACAAACGTATGGGTTTAGCAAGGGCATCGAAAAGTTTATTTTATATTACAATTGCTGATGAATCAATGTTGGAAAGCAAACTTTTTTAACTATCGGGATAGCTTTAGTAGCCTTTTTACTGAGAATTTCTCTTGCATATGTGTAACGTCCAGATGATGTCATTTCTATCCCTAGATATGTTTGTTTGTCGACAATTTTTAAAGTTTCATTTTCGTTTTTTAAATCTATTTTGTTCTTGTTTTGTCATTTCTACTAAATATGATAATGTTGGATTTTTGAGTGTTTACTTTAAGCTTCCATTTTTGAGTGTGTTTATGGATTACATCAAGTGACTGTTGCAATCCTTCTGGAGAATGGACTGACTGACTGACTGACTGACTGACTGACTGACTGACTGACTGGCTGACTGACTGACTGACTGACTGACTGACTGACTGACTGACTGACTGACTGACTGACTGCCTGCCTGCCTGCCTGACTGACTGACTGACTGACTGACTGACTGACTGACTGACTGACTGACTGACTGACTGACTGACTGACTGACTGACTGACTGACTGACTGACTGCCTGCCTGCCTGCCTGCCTGCCTGACTGACTGACTGACTGACTGACTGACTGACTGACTGACTGACTGACTGACTGACTGATTTAATTAATTTGGCAATTATTTGTACCCAATTCAACTTTTCTGAGACTAAATTGTCAATTAGCTTTGAATTTCGATTGTGAATTTACTTTGAGTTCAGTTCTCCCTAACTACTCAGGGCTTGTTGCATACCAGATGCCTCAAGGTAACGCGAGAGGGGGAAAGTATAACTTCAAAGATTGGGGTTATGATGGTCTTACCAAAAATCACTTTCTATCCTCTGGCCTTGGAATGCTCACTGATGGTAATCTAGCTCCTGAAGACTACATAGCCAGTGGTGGATTAGGTTGGATTGGTTGGAGTGTTAAAGATACTCCTGCTCCTTATGTCATTTTTGAGTTTATGGAAACTAGAATCTTTCGTTCAGTGATCATCCACTGCAACATCAGGGATCGGACGAAAATTAATTTGTTCTCCAAAGTTGTAGTGGAATTCAACGTAGATGTTGTTTCTTTTGATGCTAACCTCACCCATAAACCAGAGGCTGTTTCCAGTGGATTGCGTTGGATGAACTACAACGTTACCATTAACCTGTGTCAGCACATAGGGAAACTTGTGAGGTTAAATTTTACCTATGGAGGAGACTGGATATTAATCAGTGAGGTCACATTCAGTTCAGGAAGTGCAATTTTTTAAGCTACAGACTTGAAATACTTTGTGCTAAATTTTTGCATTTAAAATGCTACTTCTACCCATTACAAACCTAGTCCTATTCAGAACAGGCTTCATTTGTATGGCGTGTGGTGCATTCCGAAATATAAGTCTTTCACAGCCAAAGGGTCAATTTTGACATAACGTGACACGAGAAACACGTCATAAATTCCTGCCATCCGTCATCTGCCGCAATAATTTTAAAATGATAAGTGCATCACTGTTCAGTATTTACTTTAAAATACCGGAATGAAAAACAAACTAAGAGTAAATTTGGTTTTAGAACTTAAGAATCTCATTTAGTCGGAGCATTAAAGAGGACAATAAATGATAAATCTCAAAATATGGGTAAATATGTCAAATATGCCAGAGTCACGTAACACCAAAATGATCCTGGGTAAAGCTAGAAAATTTGGTCATTAAGGTCGCGAGGGACACATTAGGTTCATTATTATGCATTTATTTAAAGCGTATGCACGAAATGCAACGACTGACATCGACAAGTGACGAACCATTCTTGAGTGAATAAGATAATTATGCTAAAATATGGCGCGTGATTTGAAGTGTTGACGTGTGGCACGAATCCTGTAAGCAAAATGTTTACTCAAACGTAACATGTAATAAATCGGCTCTGAAAATAGATATCCTTGTTTCAATGATTTATAAATCAAAGATTAGAAGTAAAAAATTAGAGTAAATGCATTACAATTCATTAGTAAAGGCGTTCTCTTTGAAAACGCATTGTTCTTTTCTGACATAATAATTACCTCCCTTGGCACTCGTGTTTCAATCGGAAAACCTTCAGGGCGCGAAGTTAAATTTAGCCAGTGGAACGAAAACGAACGAAAACCTTCTGTAATCACTCAGAAAAACAGCAAGATCGAGCAAATTAATCCTTACGTTCAGAACAGTAATGTGGGCTCAAATCTTAGTTAAGTCGAGAAAATAAAAAGTAGGAGTGTACGCTCAAAATGCCACAATCCTCAGGCATCGATCACAGCAAACGAAGAGTCAAAACAAACTCGTGGAAGTGATTTCCCCTGTCAACTTCATCTCCTTCTTTCTTTGAACAAATTCTGTGCTCTTTACTCATTAGTCATTTAGCCGCCGTGAATCAGATAATTGAATTTCGTCTCAAAACTCGCTTATGCAATTGTCTACCTGATGCACGCTTTCTAGTTTTCAATTGAAAATAACTATCTGTTTTCTGAGATTCGGCTTTTCTCAATAAGGACACTTTGTGATGCTTATCATAAAGAGCGTATATACCATAGTGGTCATCCTGGACATATCTGCTATCTCAATAAGAGTCTCTATGTTTGTGCGCACTTTTTGCATAAGAATAAAGATACTTTAAATACTTACATATGTAAAATATCTACTACAATCTTATTAGCACTTAGTATACAATGTACTGTAATGTAAAAGGTGACGTTCATTGTAATAAAGAAAAAAATATGGTAAAAAAAATAGTGCGCACTTTTGCAATGTCACCCTTTCAGTGTCAACGCTCAGAGTGCCGAGTTAAATAAAGTTTTCAACCGACTTGTCAGAGTCAGTCTAGAAGAAGATACTAAATTTGGTTTGTTGTCTTGGCAACAAAGTATAAGTCTAGAAATTGTAAGAATATGAGCTCTGTCTCCAAAAAAGGGTTTTCTCTTATACTCCCAAAAATTAAATTAGCCCCAAAGGTGCTCATAGGTGCTTACTGTATCACGTTTTCGTACTTTGTATTGTGGTGTTGCTCTACATAAGAAGACATTATTCTTGCTTTTATTTTCAGAGTCATTTGAAAGCGATTCCCATCCAGAACCCAACTGCAATCCTTCTACTGCAGACGAACGTAAGAATAAATAAGCATTATTCTGAGCATTTTAGTGACCTCTTTTGGTAGAGTGAGCACTGTAGCAAAAATATTTTAGTCAGCAAAACAAAGCAAAATATTGTACAACTGCATACACGCCACACAATATTAATCCAATCAGTTGAGTTGAAGTTATGGACTGATTTGAATTTTCAAAATTGATTTTTTTCACTTGAAACGAAGAATAAAAATTGCCATTCAGAATAATTTCACTTCGCTATTGTTGGGATGGACAAGCTTTAAAACGAAACAGCACTGTAAAACACCAAAGGAGCTTGGTTTGTTATTTAAATTCTCTTAAAACACTTCCCACCGCAACACCCTCCAACATTAAGAGGACAAAGAAAGCGATACCAAAACACGAACTTAACATCTTACCTTGTTTTACTTAATGTACTTTCTTGAGCGACGGACAGAGTTTTTCTTTAATCTCTGCCCCTGTCTTTTACGCAGGGCAGGCGTCCCTCTGTAATTTACATTTTAGTTATTTTAATACGTTTAGTTCCTCATGCTAAATGCGAGTTATCCCGCGTGCTCACCAGAAAACAAAATCCTAGCTCCAGTGTACCTGAAAATCATATCACCATTTGCTGGGTTAATGACAGCTTTGGTCGCTTCTGTTGCCTACTACATCGTCTTCAAAAGGTAAGTACTTTTGTACGGTAATATCGCTCGCTAGTGACATGTTGAATCATTTCATCTTTCACATTTCATTACCGAGCTTAAAAGTTACCATCTTTCTTTATTTATCACTACACGATCCTAGCAATATGCAGGGCGCTTGTCACATATGAACCTAGTAAATGGCAATTGCTCAATGGGTGTTACTAATACCGGGAACGGGGAAACGGGAAACGGGAAACGGGAAACGGGAAAGGGAGTCTGGTAACGAGTGCACAGCGGAAATCCGTAAAAGAATTCAAAATGGCGGAATCACGGAAAAGGGTCTGGGAACTAATTTTGAGCACTCGATCATGAGCGTTGACTATGGGATCAGTTTCTCTCGGATGTGATTTATGCAGCGTAAACAGTAGTCTAAATGTGACTCAAGACAGCAAGGGACTGCCAATAATATTGACCGATAGTGCTGCCAACGTAGATCAAAAGAGGAAGAAACATAGCAAGCACGAAACACGTGATGTGCTGGCGAGTGCTCGTATGAAGAACATTATCCAAGAAGGAAAATGCTATTTACGACAAAGAAAAGTAATTTCAACCTGGGTTGGTAAACCTTATATCTTTCGTATTATTTTAGAATGTGTTTTAAGCTCTTCTAAGGGCCTTCCAAAGATGACAATATTAGTTGACTTAAGATGAAATAATGTCAATGTTTCATTTCTCTACTGTTTACTATTTTCCTCGATACAAAAATATATAATGCAGCTTGTATTTCCTGATGTTACTTTGGGTTATCTGTTGGGTTAGTAGGAAGAAAATTTGTAATTATTAAGCAGATCTTCACATGCAATTATTTGATAGCACTGCCTTATTTGTGTTAGCTCCATCCATTATCTACATCCCTGACAACGATGTTGGGCTCTACAAACGCTTACATTTTTTAGATACTTTAGAAAAGCAAGTCGTCTAATTACACTGCAAAAGGCGACTTAGGGTTAAAAATAATCTAATTAAGTAACAGTAAGCATTTACCTTTATCAGTAAGCTACATATTTACTCTATTTCCGTGTTTTCGTCCACCATTTTGAATTCTTATAAGGATTACCGGTCTGCACTCGTTCCCAGACTCCCGTTCCCGGTTCCCCGATTCCCGTTCCCCGTTCCTGGTATTAGTAACACCCCTTGCTTACCATGAGTTCTCCCAGCTCAGTGGATAGAGCGCCCAGCCGGTGTTTGGGAGATCATGGGTTCGATTCGCGTTGGGGACTCAGATTTTTTCTTTGTCCCACGCTCACGACATGTTGAATAGTTCATCTTTCACACTTTCTCTTTGTTGGCAAAATTAAACTCAGGTTGAAGAAGCTAGTTTAAAATATGAATATGTATGATGATGACTTGCGATCATTGTTTCAGGTAGCAGGGTTTCGTTACGAATCCCAGACCTCATTCTCTTGTGATATCCGTAGCTAATAGCAACTGTCCTAAATTAACGTAGTTAAAATTTTTTCCATGGAGTTCGTCTTCTTCATTATCATACCATCTTCATCCTCGGTGGATTTCTATCCTTATAGAGCGACATTTTAGAAGTAATAATAATAATAATTCTCATCGCGCCTAAGAGGCACATAAGGCTGCGACCAGAGATTTCCATTGCTCCCTTTCCATGGCTGCCTTCTCAAGTTCTTTCCACGTCTTCCCAGCTGTTTTCATTTCTGCCTCGATCGTCCTCCTCCAAGTCTCTCGTGGACGTCCTCTCTTCCTTCTTCCACTATCCGGTGTCCACCTTAATGCTGTTCGTGTTATGCTATCTCGGTCTTTCCTGATAACATGCCCAAGCCATCTCCATCTTCTTTGCTTTACTACCGTGGTGATGTCCCGTTGTCCTGTCCTTTGATAGAGTTCCTTGTTTGTGATCTTCTGGGGCCAGTATATCCTGCATATCTTTCTCAGGCATGAAGTGTGGAAACCTGACAGTCTCTGGCTGTCTCTTTGGGTAACCCTCCAGCATTCTGCACCATACAGTAGTACTGACAAGACACTGCTGTTATAGATCTTTATCTTGGTTTTTTCACTGATGTTTGGCGACCTCCATACTTTATTCAGTTGGACAAATGATGATTTGGCCTCCTGGAGACGGTTGGTGATGTCTTTGACCGTGGCATTGCTTTTGCTCATGACACTCCCCAGGTAGGTAAATTCCTCTACTTCCTCCAAATCTTCATTCTCCAATTCCACTGGTAATGGTGTATCTGTAAGCTGCATTGTCTTGGTCTTCTTCCTACTGATGTTCAGGCCCAGTTGTTTGGCAGTTACCGAGAGGTCTGATGTTTTTCGCTGTAATTGATCTCTAGTAGAAGACACAAGTGCCAGATCGTCAGCGAAGTCTAGATCTTCCAGTAAAGACGTCAGTGTCCATCTGATGCCACGTCTTTTGTTGCCTATTGTCTTACGCATTATCCAGTCAATGGCTACTAAAAATAACATAGGAGACAGGACGCAACCTTGGCGCACCCCGCTCCTGACACTGAACCAGTCTGTTACCTTCTTCTTATGGATAACACTGCAAGTGAAGTTGTTGTAGAAAAGTTTGATGATGCTGACAATCTTCTCTGGGCACCCATAGGCTAGCAGGATCTTCCATAAGGTGTCTCTATGGATGCTGTCAAAGGCCTTTTCCAGATCTATGAAATTCACGTGTACCTTGGTGTTCCACTCGATACACTGCTCAAAAATATTCCGGAGCGTGAAAATGTGGTCTATGCACCCCACTCCTGGTCTAAAGCCTGCCTGCTCTTTTCTTAAGATGGTGTCGATGGCATCACTGAGTCTCATATGAATGATCTTACAAAAGATCTTGCTTGGTACCGAGAGGAGTGTTACTCCTCGCCAGTTCGTGCATTGTGTCCTATCCCCCTTCTTGGGGAGTTTAACGATCAGTCCCCTGCACCAGTCTTCAGGTATGGTCTCGGCATTCCAGATTTTATGGAATAAGTCATATAACCAATCTGTTGCAAAGCGGATGTCAGTTTTCAGTACTTCTGCTGTGATGTTGTCTATTCCAGGTGCCTTATTGTTCTTCAGACTCTTAATTGCTTTTAAAATCTCATTCTTTGTTGGTGGAAAGCAGTCGATGTTCAACTTGTCTCCTAAGGGCTGTGCTATACAAGCCCGCTCTGCTGGATCTGGTCTGTTAAGGACCTCTCTAAAGTGCTCTGCCCATCGTTGTAGCTGTTTATCCTCGATTGTGATTCTCTTCCCATCCTTGTCTTTCACAGCATCGCATTCTCCCTGGAATTTTCCAGAGAGCTCCCTTGTTATCCTATACAACTCACTTTGTTCCCCTCTACTTGAAGCTTCTTCAGCTTGGGAAGCTAAGTTCTCATAGTGCCTTCTCTTGTCCTTTCGTAAATTCTTTCTAACCTCTCTATTAGTCAATGTGTACTCTATTGAAAGTTTCTCTCTTAGTCTCTGTGATCTTGTAGCCCCTTTCTTTTCCTTGATCTCTCTACGCTTGTCGATTAGGGACCAAGTCTCAGCCCTTATCTAGTTCTTATCTCTTTTCCTTTTCTTCCCTAGCACACATTCACAAGCGTGTAAATAACTCTCCTTTGCTATCTTCCATGTTGATTCTGCATCCCTTTCTGCCTCCTCATCAACATTACTTAGAGCCTCATATTTATTTTTTACAGCTATAGCTATTTAACAGCTATTTTAGAAGTAGGGAAGTAAAAAAAAATGATTGTTGAATGTTCAACATATTCTGTCTGTTTTTTATTCAAATAGAAGGCACCATCACGATAAAGCAAGGCGAGATAATGAAGTGCCAATAACGAATGAGTCGGGGAACAGGGTCTACGAAGGTAATCTTAGCAAGTAATCTTTAGATGTTTGTCATGATAACAAGCATGTATTACAATATTAACTAGACGCTCTAAGAGCGTTCACTCGGGCTTCGTATCGAGCGTTTTGGCCTCGCATATGGTCAAAACTGAGCTATCCTATCGAAACGACATGATAATTGCGTTTAAATTCTTCGCAGCCTGAAACAAACAATGATTGCTACACTTTCTATTACTTTTACTATTATAAAAATACTTCGTTATAATTATTTTCGGAAGGAATGTAGTACTTATCGATCGAAACCTTCAAAACAAAACGTCACAACTGAGACGAAGGTCGCCGTGAAAGAATGCGTATCAGATAACAATCACGTCTCAAATCCAAAGACATTGTTACTGCTTCGAAAACCTAAAAATCCTAACGTGAGCTGAACAAATATAAGCAATCGAACGAAACTTTGTTTCACATTAAATTTGTGCTATTTACGCTAAAGCAATCAATAAATTTAAGCAGATGGCTTTTGCAGTCAAATCTTTTCACTTGATAACTAAGCGATCCATCCATCCAAATTGGTAGCAATAGTGAAGTCTTGAAAAGCAGGATGAGTCCGTAAACAAGTGTGTCAATTTCATACAAAATACATACGTTATGCATACCAGACACATGGCCTCGTTGCCGTCATAAATCCTTCGCCAGCGAGGTTTTAGCACTCTGCAATTCACAATCTTCCACATTGGAGCCACCTGGAAATTGATTGGTGTTTCTTCTCTATTTTCCGTGCTCAAAAGGAAAAACAACATGGCCATTGACGATCGTGGAGATCGGTCCGAACTCGAGGAAACGGCGACTGTCGATGAACCAACCCGAGGTCCATCGAAAGTTAATTGATTAATTGATCGCAACGGTAAATCGACTGCATTATTCGTGATCTTATTGGCTCCCGAAGTTCCCACTCTCATCCCCAGTTTCCGCGGTCCACGCAAGCAACGCCTGGGACCATGATCCCCCCTCCCCCCCCCCCCCCCCCCCCCTTTTTGGCGACGAAAACGCAAGCAGTTTTTGAACTCGGCGACGCCCGAGTAGCAAGCATTATAGTGTTACACCAATACAAAATACGGAACAACAGCCTGCAAAAGCTATACCGGATGTTATAGAAAGTTTAAAGCAGATCTCATCGAAGGTTAAGTCCGGAAGTTACCTCTTTGGTTTTCTTAAGAGTTATGATTTCGCTTATTCATAAAAGTCATTCGCTTATTCATAAAAGTTATTATTGTCATTACCATTATCATTAATATTATTACAAGGCATTTAATGAGTGACATAATTTATTTATTTTCACTGACTCCAAATCTACGCACACAATGCAAACTTTTCAAACGCCTCAAAATGGAAGCTTATTTGAAAAACTTACCGAACTTAAAAGCTGAGATCTACTGAAATCTGCAATCGTCCTTCGTTTCGGCTTTCGCCTCCCATGCCATGGCCAGCTTGAAAATGAATGTTACTATGGCGACTCACCTGTGCCGTTCTCTCGAAAGATTACTCGACTTGAAGGCATACGCAGCCACGAATATACCCTTTCGACTGTACAGAAAACTTCTACCACTATTCAGTATAAAGGCAGAAAGACAAAATCATCCAAAACAATTCACAAAATGACTTCAATCCGTCCCGATCGCGATGAGTCGGCTGTGTCCGCGTAATACGAGCCTCGGTTTGGTTATGGGACTGCCAACTACGTCATGTCTGATGATGACATCTGAATGCGAAAAATTCACATCTATTCTAACCATGAAGGACTCAAAATGCTGAAAAACTGTCAACGCCATTAAAAAAGCATACATTTAAAGCTCATAGCAATTGTTCCCTTTATTCTAGGTTTAAAATTTGTTGAACAGGAAGCAATCAAACTTTTTAAGTGCAAATTTCACCGGAATATTTTTAAGGGAAAATAATAATGGTCCTTTTCAAGACTTCCATCGAAATATCTACAACTTGGATGAAAATTAGTTCAGCTTCATGGAGTAAAATGTCAGTAGTTTTTCGATAGTTTTTAAGCCATTTAAAAACTGCCCCGTGTTCTGATCAGGTGACAGGTGACGTCACAACCACAAGGTTTACATAGAAGCTATCTTCATAAGAATATGTGGCAGCATGCAACTTTTTAATACTCTACGCTTCAACTAAGGGAAGATATATTTTAAGGCCAAGTCTCCCACTTTCACGGCCATGTGTATAGCCCCCTTTATTTTGAAATGCCAGGATTCAAGTGGTCATTTTTAAATACCCTTCCAAAAGTCATCATTTGGGGGAGCAGGGATAGCTCAGTGGTGAGAGCACTCATTTCGCACCATATGTCCCGGGATAGATTTCTGGACCCGGCGTCGTTTGTGGGTTGTGTTTAATGTTGGTTCTTCTCCCTGCTCCGAGGGGTTTTCTCGGAGTTCTTCGGCTTTCCTCCCTCCACAAAAACCAACACTTTAAAGTCCAATTCGATCGGGAATTCGAGGGCCACAGGTTTGTCAGTCACAAGATAATTCAACCATTCATTCATTCCTTTATAGTCTTGTGACTGAAAAACCTGTGGCCCTAGAATTCCCAGAGCTAGTAGACACCGGCCGGACGAAAAACCGACGCGAAAAAAGCCAGACCCATCATCAGCCCCAAAACACGACCAGAGCCACATTGATAGTTAGATTACCAGTAATAAGATTCCACTGTAATTACCAAGAAACAGCCAACAGCTATTTAGAATCCTTGGGTCTCGTTAGCTCGGCGAAGTTAATGGGGAGATATCAACCCACGAAAGATGCATGGAAGTAAAACTAGGATATTTGAAAAACAAAAACAAAAGAACGCAGGCCACGTGATTAATGTTTGAAAATTGCACTACGAAGTAACGAAATTAAGTGCTAGATAACGTGATGAAAATTTCAAAAACCAAAAGTCATGACGGTATTTTCAGTATCTACCTAACTCTTTATTTGTTATTTTGTGTACCCGCCCATCTCAAGATATTCCAATGCTGCCCATAGCTGAAGATTCCGTGACTGAAAGTCCCGCGACTGAAGGTCCGGTGGCTGAAGATCCGGGGACTGAAGATCCCGTGGCTGACGATAACAACATTTCGGATGGTTTTGAACTTGACCGTGACCAATTAACGGTAGTTATGTTACTGGGGACCGGTAATTTTGGTCAAGTGTCCAAAGCATTATACGAAGCTTCGCGATTGGATGTAGCAGTTAAGTCCCTAAAAGGTAATGATGTTACTTCTTTTTTTTCGTTTTCTCTTAATCAGCTGTGAAAAATCTATAAATTTCATTTATTAGCATTATAGGTCTCATTCTGTCTGTTTTGTCGGTCATTGGTGGCTTTAAACAACTGTTTAGTTGCTTGAAAAGCATTAGAAAGCTAATGAGTTGTAGAGCAGGCAAACCTAAACTTTTCATCCAAGTTGTAGCCTTATAGAGTTTTCATAACAGTTATTGCACAGAATAATTGTTTTGCCGGGGTAAATTGAAACATATAGTATGCAGCATATGATGGCGGCGATAAAATACAGCAGGAAATATGTGAAAATGACATGGCTTGTGACAATTGTAGAGACACGTTCATCCGGGACATTATAAATTTTATAAAAATGCTTTATTTCCGAAACGAAGCACTGAATCGATAACAAAATGATAAAAAAAGATGAATGATTTTTTTAATATCTACAATACAGCTACTTCGAGAAAGGTTGTCGGAAAAAGCGCACGCGACAATCCCGATAGGTATTGCTGGTAGTTCACTGTTACTTTACTTCAGCATTTCAGGGAAATCTGAAAAAAATAGCCACGAGACGCCATGGTAGTATGCTTGCGAGTGCTAAAATTGAAAGCAACAAAAGCAGGTTCGACAACCACAGTATCAGGAACAGTGTAATGATCATATTATGCCAATTACCTTTAGGGATTGTCGCGTGCACTTTCTTTCCGACAACCTTTCTCGAAATAGTTGTATGTGAAAAGAATTGGTTTGCAGGATAAACACTTTAGATTTTGGAATTTTGATGAGGTAAGATCAAACTTGTATTTTATCTTTAATCATGTGTACAGCGCCTTTCGGCTTTAGTATGTGCGCTTTATTAACAGTAATAATGGTTAATTATTATTATCATTATCATTATCATTATCATTATTATTACTATTATTATTATCATTATTATTATTATGTTTTAACGTGGCTTTTGGCGTTTTCATTGCAGCGAATTTTGAGGTCGCAGAGCCCTTAATTTGTTATGTCATTTGTCAATGTTATTGGCATATCTGTGATAGAATATAATGTTTCTCATTTGCAATTACCTGCTATAGAAAATGCCCCGCAGAACGACTTGCAAGACATACTCAGTGAACTAGAGGTCATGAAATCTTTGAAGGCTCATCCTCATGTTGTTAGGCTCATTGGTTGTTGTACTGAAAAAGGTAACAGACATCCTTTTTAACTGAGCATGCTCATTTTTTTAATTGTTTGACGTTGACGGTTTTCATGGACATGGCGTTTTACTTGTTTTTACTTGTTACGTAGCGCTTCACTTTAGGATAATAATATATTCAAAATCAAGCCATTGGTTTAATTTAGTAAGAATTATTGTTTTTAAGAGGAAGTTTCCAGAAAAATCAGACAAAAATGATTTTTTGCGGCAAGGCTAAAAAACAGGGATTTCGCTCATCTTCTGCATGTAGATAGTCCGTAGTAAAACTAAAAACGTTACGTTGTTTTTTCCTTCAAATATTTTTATTTTTCTGAGAAAAACGAAATTTTCGATTTCGCGTCTAGACTTGATTCAGAGGGTCCAAATTGGGCTGAAAATCGACCATTTTCATTCCACTCGCATGCCAAAACGATCAAGCGCAGAAAAAAATAAATACAACCGGTTTATTGCTTGACTCTTCCTTGTCCAAAGAAGCATAGTTTCAAGAGTTTTGGTTTAATCTAATTATTTAACGGTAAACGAAACCAGACAATTCTCACGTGCCCTGAAAGTCGGTCGGTCAAAAGAATCGTCATTTTCACCATGTGCCATATCTTGGATATCCTTGAGATATAGGTATTTATATTGTATAAGGATGATACTTTCAAAATATACAAAGTTTGGTTTGGGCCAATGATTAAGCACTTGTCAAAAAATTATTCAAAATCATACAAAAACGGCACTAAATCAAGCCAGCCTTCGAATGCGTGACCAAAAGTATTACCACCGTATTTGTTCTTTAAATCAATTTAATCGCAATACTAGCTATATTTAGGCATGAATCAAAATAAATATGTTCACCTTTGCTCGATTATGATGTCCTGACCGTTGCAATACGTTTCTTTCCTGTCATTTCTTCAGTGGCTTCACGTTCAGTTCGCATGCCGCTCGGTCGAATCCGTCTTGCGACTGGTGAATTTGAAGCAACCACTGTTCTGCTTTTATCCTAATATATATCGTCATGATTAACGGGCTCTACTTGTGTTGCTTGATTAAGCCATATTTCAGGTTATAGCCGGCAAAGCGTTTTAAATAAGCCACTTAGCAGCGCCCGTTGGAAGCCATTATTATTCGAAGTGAAGTAAAAATTTGCATACTTTCGAGACTAGCGTGACAGTTTTTTTATACTTAGCGGGGTGGGGTGGGGATATGGTCTTAAATTTTTTGCTGAACCGATGGTTTGAAAGTGTTTGGAGATGAATTATCACAAACTCGTATTTACTACGTGATTTGCTTAACTTATAAGTTCTGCTTACGCTCAAAATCAAAGAGAGAAAAACCGTGAAAAAAGCCTATTAATTACTGGTTGCTCCTACTATGGAAACAAAATTTATATTTATATTTCATCTATGTACTCTGTAATTCTCCAAAGTAAGTAAAATATTTGACCTTGTGTGTGCGAGAATTCACATTGTTTACTTTTAGGAGACGAGACTACTGTAATTTGCTAAACTCGATTATAGATTTTTCAATAATTTCTTTTTTCTCACGAACCATTTGTGAATCACCCGGCACAACGCTGTCCTCGTCAAGACTTCAAGTGCTATCTCTCTCAATTATCTGTTGAACTGTTAGAAAACTCTTCACATGGTCTCGATGCACTTGGTGTACTCATGGAAGTTTCTTGTGCTTTTAAAACGAAAGTTCGCAGTCCTTGTTCTTATGATCGACGGGATTAAAGTAAACTAATAACCGAGGTCCCTTTGCTGTCATGTAACAAGGATATAGAAAATAGTAAGTCCCTCTGGTCTTTTGCTGGTGTTAATGGCGAGCAGGAACTTATTCTCCTGAGAGCGGGTATCTTTAACACGCAACAGGATGTTAGCGCTTTTACTATCTGTCCCTTCCATCGATCCGAGCTTGAAACTGGATGGCGAAAAAGTTACTGTACATGCAAAGTTCCTCACGAGATTGCTTTATATCACAGTAAAAGGAAGACTTCTTAAGAAGACGTCAAACTTTCTGTTTCTATCCAAAGGATACAGAACCGGGACCGAATGTGTCATCTGTTGCTTAGCTGAAAAAGGAAACAGAGCCTTGATCGTTTGTTAAAATAAAAAACCGCAACAACAACAGGAAAAAAAATGTCTTTTTTTCTCTCTCTCATTTTGAGCGTAAGCAGAACTTATAAGTTAAGCAAATCACGTAGTAAATACGAGTTTGTGATAATTCATCTCCAAACACTTTCAAACCATCGATTCAGCTAAAAATTTAAGACCTACCCCCACCCCACCCCCTTAGATATAAAAAATGTCACGTTTGTCTCGGAAGTATGCAAATTTAATACTTCACTTTTCGAATAATAATGGCTTCCAACAGGCGCTGCAAAACTGCTGAACCGATGGTTTGAAAGTGTTTGGAGATGAATTATCACAAACTCGTATTTACTACGTGATTTGCTTAACTTATAAGTTCTGCTTACGCTCAAAATCAAAGAGAGAAAAACCGTGAAAAAAGCCTATTAATTACTGGTTGCTCCTACTATGGAAACAAAATTTATATTTATATTTCATCTATGTACTCTGTAATTCTCCAAAGTAAGTAAAATATTTGACCTTGTGTGTGCGAGAATTCACATTGTTTACTTTTAGGAGACGAGACTAATGTAATTTGCTAAACTCGATTATAGATTTTTCAATAATTTCTTTTTTCTCACGAACCATTTGTGAATCACCCGGCACAACGCTGTCCTCGTCAAGACTTCAAGTGCTATCTCTCTCAATTATCTGTTGAACTGTTAGAAAACTCTTCACATGGTCTCGATGCACTTGGTGTACTCATGGAAGTTTCTTGTGCTTTTAAAACGAAAGTTCGCAGTCCTTGTTCTTATGATCGACGGGATTAAAGTAAACTAATAACCGAGGTCCCTTTGCTGTCATGTAACAAGGATATAGAAAATAGTAAGTCCCTCTGGTCTTTTGCTGGTGTTAATGGCGAGCAGGAACTTATTCTCCTGAGAGCGGGTATCTTTAACACGCAACAGGATGTTAGCGCTTTTACTATCTGTCCCTTCCATCGATCCGAGCTTGAAACTGGATGGCGAAAAAGTTACTGTACATGCAAAGTTCCTCACGAGATTGCTTTATATCACAGTAAAAGGAAGACTTCTTAAGAAGACGTCAAACTTTCTGTTTCTATCCAAAGGATACAGAACCGGGACCGAATGTGTCATCTGTTGCCTTAGCTGAAAAAGGAAACAGAGCCTTGATCGTTTGTTAAAATAAAAAACCGCAACAACAACAGGAAAAAAAATGTCTTTTTTTCTCTCTCTCATTTTGAGCGTAAGCAGAACTTATAAGTTAAGCAAATCACGTAGTAAATACGAGTTTGTGATAATTCATCTCCAAACACTTTCAAACCATCGATTCAGCTAAAAATTTAAGACCTACCCCCACCCCACCCCCTTAGATATAAAAAATGTCACGTTTGTCTCGGAAGTATGCAAATTTAATACTTCACTTTTCGAATAATAATGGCTTCCAACGGGCGCTGCAAAGTGGCTTATTGAAAACGCTTAACCTGAAATATGGCTTAATTGAGTAACACAAGTAGCGCCCATTAATCATGACGATACATACTTGGATAAAAACCTAGCTGTGGTTGCTTCAAATTCACCAGTCGCAAGACGTGTTCGACCGAGCGGCATGCGAACTAAACGGGAAGCCACTGAAGAAATGACAGGAAAGAAACGTATTGCAACGGTCAGGACATCATAATCGAGCAAAGGTGAACATATTTATTTTGATTCATGCCTAAATATAGCTAGTATTGCGATTAAATTGATTTAAAGAACAAATACGGTGGTAATACTTTTGGTCACGCATTCGAAGGCTGGCTTGATTTAGTGCCGTTTTTGTACGACTTTGAATAATTTTTTGACAAGTGCTCAATCATTGGTCCAAACCAAACTTTGTATATTTTGAAAGTATCATCCTTCTACAATATAAATACCTATATCACAAGGATATCCGAGATATGGCACATGGTGAAAATGACGATTCTTTTGACCAACCGACTTTCATGGCCTGTGAGAATAGTCTGGTTTTGTTTACCGTTAAATAATTAGATTAAACCAAAACTCTTGAAACTATGCTTCTGTGGACAAGGAAGAGTCATGCAATAAGCCGGTTGTATTTAATTTTTTCTGCGCTTGATCGTTTTGATATGCGAATGGAATGAAAATGGTCGATTTTCAGCCCAATTTGGACCCTCTTTATCGAGTCTAGACGTGAAATCGAAAATTTCGTTTTTCTCAGAAAAATAAAAATATTTGAAGACAAAAACAACATAACGTTTTTAGTTTTACTAAGGGCTGCCTACATGCAGAAGATGAGCGAACTATTTTATTTTAGCCTTGCCGCACCTTGTTGAATTTTTCTGGAAACTTCCTCTTAATCATTCAACCTTCCGAGATAAATGGCGCTAACAATTATTTTATCTTCTCAAGTAAAGAAAAAAGACAGGATTGCCCTTAAAGGGGAATGAAAGTAAAATAAAAGTACAAATGGAAGGAGACCGTTCTCTTCCAATCATGAAAGGAGATTATGAAGGTGAGAAGTGATCATCGCAGTGAATTTCCAATTTAAGCAATTGGAATGAAGAAGCCAGAAAAAATTCAGGGCTTCAAAAGGAGATTATCTCGAAGGATAGTCCCAAATTTCCAAATTTTCGATCGGTAGGTTTGCGAACAGTTTTTCTGAAACTGCAATTTCCGAATGTTTTGGCAATGTGTAACCCAGGAACGTTTAAATGCCAGCTGTCATTCCAATAATATTTATCTACTTTTACTTTTTTATTTTTCTTAAAATTCCAGAACCGTTGTTGATTGTTTTGGAGTATTTACCATACGGTGATTTGTTGGGATACCTGCGGAAGAGCAGAGGAATTGAGGACACTTACAACACAGGAGAAAAAAGACCAAATTCCAGACTCAGTGAAAAGAATCTGCTATCTTTTGCTTGGATGATTGCTGATGGTATGAAATATCTGGCGACAATGAAGGTAAATCATACAACCGTCAACTCCACTATCCTTTCCTTTGCTGACTGGTTTGGACAGAGGTAATGCTTCCTTATTTTGCGTTTGTCAAGGGGAAAAATTGCCCTCGAGATTATTCCCGAAGACGATCTGAACACTTTCAAAGATTAACGAAAATGACGCGAAGATTGTCTTTAAATATCACTGAGAGACATCCAAAGATTTTCAAATAAAACACAACCGGCAAATATTTCCGGGATGGCACAGAAGTTTGTCATATTCACCCGATGGTCGAGGTTGTCTCCGGCGTTCCAGAGTTAGATATATTACCTTCAGACGAACAATTCATACTACATTGTAACACGTTTTACGTAGCTAGCTTCAAAGAACTATGTTGACAAAGTATATATACGGTTTGGGAATAGCTGTTAATTATTAGGCGGCAGAGTTAAACATGTTTACGCCTCACAAGTTCTTTGTAAGCCTGATGTCGTCTCTTTCGGACAGAAACACTCTTTTCTGTTTTTCGCGCTTTTCTCCGGGACATAACAGTACCATAACTTATGGTCCTCAAGTCTGTTTAACTCTACTGTTTTTCAGGTAGTTCATCGTGATTTAGCCGCTCGAAATGTATTGGTAGGCGAGAACAAAGTGTGTAAAGTTTCCGACTTTGGAATGGCACGTGGTTTGGAAGGAGATGTTTACACGAGAAGAACTCAGGTGATTTGTTTGATTTCCAAATAAACTCAATACTAAAAATTGACTGTTATTTGGTTATCTTGTTTTCTTGCCTGGCTGCCTGCCTGCCTGCCTGCCAGCTTGCCAGCTTGCCAGCTTGGTAGCTCGCTTCCTTTCTTGCTTTCTCTTATTCTTGCTTGTTTTCTTGCTTTCTTGCTTCCTTTCTTGTTTGTTTGCTTTCTTGCTTTTTTTGCTTTCATGCTTTCTTACTTTCTTGCTCGCTTACCTGTTTTTTTATTATTATTATTATTGCTTTCTTGCTTGCTAGCCTGTCTTTTTTTCTTGCTTGCCTTCTTGCTTTCTTGCTTGTTTTCTTGCTTGCTTGCTGCCTTTTTTGCTTGCTTAATTACCTGTTTTATTTCTTGCTTTGCTTACTTGCTTGCCTTCTTGCTGGGTTTGTCGCTTGCTTGCTTGCTTTCCTGCTTGCTCACTTACCTACTTACTTCCCTACCTCCTACCTGGCCTGCTCGCTGCTTCCTTGCTTATTCCACGCTTTTTCTTGCTTGCATATATTTATTGTAATTATTTGTTATCTTTTTATCTATCTATTTATTTATTATTTATTCATTCATTTATCTTTTCCTTCTTAATTTGAAGGCTCGTCTCCCAGCTAAGTGGATGCCCCCGGAATCTCTTTTCTACGGTGAATCTAGTACTATGAGTGACGTGTAAGTTGACTCAAGTTTATTTTTCAAATAACTGGCAATTTTTATGGTCAGTAACGGAGTCTGTCCTCTTATACTTAATGTAAAAAAAAATCAATGTAGTTTTCTGCCTCAAAATTAAAACGCTCGGTTTTCTTTGCCACTGTACCTTCTTTCGGGATCTCTCTTAGTTAGTAACTGTATTCAGTTTATCAAGAAAATGGGACAAGGACAAAATCAGTCTTCGACGAAAGTCGAACGCATGACCTTCTTCACACTGGTGGAATGCTCTAACCTATTAACAACGGGAGACTTGTTGCAGCGACTACCCCAGGCATAATTCCTCCGAACACTTCACTTGACAACAATAGCGTGGCAGTTCGTTATGCTATAAAATATAGATCCGTGAAGTGGAGAGGGGAAATTACTATATATTTTGATGCAAGTGTATGTCCCAAGAATTTTGTTTTTGTTTGTAGTTTCCGGACCTTGGGATCGTTTCAAATTTTATTCGGACAATCGAAACAATAGTGGATTTAATGAAAATCACCCTCAAGCGATAAGGATGATCTAAATCTATCAGAGTGTGCACTGCATTATCATAATTCCTCTTTCCGGTACCACCATTTTTGAAATGATGTTGTCAGACCAAGGACTATTATATGTATGGGTAAAAGGGTGACGAGTGACAAAACAAGGAAATAACTTCACGCGCGCGAGAAAATTCAAATTATTTGAATTTTGACCAAACGCAAGTGAAATTAGTATAATACATGGGTGGGAGGGTATGAAATTTTTCCTCAATTGTTCAACTCGATGCGCGAACGAGTGAGATATTGAGTTGAACGCTAGCAATTTTACGTATGTTCAATTACGGATTCTCAGGGCTGGAAATCTTTATGAAACACTGCAATTTAGATAATGAAAAGGCGATTTTATGGGTGAACCGCCGCGGTCGTCCAGATCATTGCAAAATGTTACGAGACGACCTGAACGATTACATGGAATTGGCGTTTATTAACCGCTCTATAAAGTTTGACGCAACTTGTTCGTGGCAAAAAAAGCCAATGAATTAATTAATTAAAATTGTGTCTCAACATCTGTCTTTTATAGATGGTCCTACGGTATTGTGATGTGGGAGGTGTTTACTATCGGTAGGTAAATTGCTCTCACTGACTTACATATCCCCTTTCCTTTGAAAACTTTTATGAAATCAAATTGATTGTAAGGCTGCAACTTCAGTAAAAGGACAAAGTAAAATTTATTGACCATATTTTAAATAACAATTTTTTTCTCTCCTTATTACTATTACTGCACACTACTTACAATACTATTGCAATACAGTTACTTACACTACATAAGCTACCTTGCAAAACAATACTACAAGTGCTTATGATACTTACACTACATAAACTACATTAATATATAGATTTAGGCAGGCCTAAAAGAGGAGCTCCCATTATTAATTTTATTTCTAAATAGGTAGCCACACTGTATTTCTAAGCTTATACAGTGGCCCATATAGGTACAAAATAAATTCTAATCGCTTATGGTTAAAAACCTCTCATGGTTTTGCTGAATTTGACGAGTGCATTTTATTGGGTTCCTCACGTACGCAAGTCGGCGCAAAACAAATCTTTATAACGTTTTCTGTATACTAATTAATACACCTCAGGACCTCTATGAGTTTTTCAATGTAAAAAGAATCTTGACCTTGATTTGATTTGATTTACTACAAAACTGTCAGGGCAAGAAAATCAACTCAAGGCAAAAACAAAATACAGAAAAACAAAGTGAACTCGCTGCACAGAGTAAACAAAATGAACTCACGCCACTGCAAACTGAGAAAATCGAGGCAGCAAAACAAACTCTGAAAATTTATGGTGCCGGTTATGTAAGTCATTTTAAACCAGCTTTTGTGTAAGAATTGTGGCAGTTTGTGATTTGAGAAGTAGTGCACGTTTACTTAAAATGAGCTTACAATGTTGTTTTGACTGTTTGAACCATCTTCTTTTCGTTGCGATTTAGTGGAATGATTAACTAATCCTGTTTTATCGTACGCGTTGCTAAGTACCTTAGATAATTTTATGTAGAGACCTGAATGAATTTTCTTCATTTCTGTTAAGTATAAATATGCAGTAGGTAAAGTCTGAACTCACTCAGCCAAGCACAGGTAACTCGCAACGAAACCGGCGAAATATTCGTTTACGCATCGACAACACACTCACTAATAAGCGGGGAGAAGAGAAACAAAACAAATGCAAGCGAGCCGAAATTGTGATTTAGATCCGTGAAGCTAAATAATTTGTTTTCAAAAACCAGTAGTGAACATCACTAGTCTAAACAAAATATTTGATAAACAATGTCTGTATAAAATGTACAAACACGAACAGGTTTGATAAATATTTACCGGAAGATCTGAAAAGCGACACAACTTCAAATTTGTTCATAAATGAAGTAAATTCTCTCACTATAAAATTAGGCTTATGCTTAGTGCATACATTTACGTTTGTTACCTCATTATTGAAGAAGGCTTGAATATTCTGCAGGGCAAAGCTTTCAAACCAGCCCTATAATATCGGAGACGAACACGGCAATTTCGTTGTAAGCTGTCTCCAACACCACCGACATATGAATTATCAGCGAAGATCATTCCAATTTCTCTCTTTACATCGGTTAGCCTTTAACAGTCTTTTATCCTTCACTTCATTGAACTTGATCGGCTTTGAGTTCACTTTTATTTGAGCTCAATAGTCAGTAAAAAGTTTCAGCCTTGCTCAGCCGCAGGTCGAACTCTGGACATCGCTCTTTTGACTTGTAGTCCGATAAATCATGTTCAAGTCCGCAATTACTTCACTTCTTCCCGTTACAAGGTTGTCCTAAATTATTTTGAATAAGTCTCCATGATGCAGATGGGTAAATAGAGCGAGAAACATCCACGAAGATCTATGTTCTTCAGCAGCTTTCTTCGCGTGTTTCATCACAGGTAGCCAAAGCTTAAGATACGACTTAAAATAAATGAAATGATCTAAGTTATTGTTTTATCAATCTTATATTACATATTCATGTGAGCTTTGAAAATTAGCATAATATGCTAATTCTAAAATTGCTCCCAACCATCAAAGCGAAGCGAAAGGTTGCACACTCGAACCGCCAGAATGCAGACCCGTGTTCATGAAATGAGCTGTTATTCTCAGAGTTTGCCATCTTTCCCTCAAAACGCCTCGAATTCAAAGGCTTCGATAGTCATTCTATAAATACACACCGAAAAAGTGCCCAATGTTACATCCTTTTCCCGGCAAAACAAAAATATTTCAGTGGTAAACCTCCACGAACCATCCGCGGCCCGAGCGCCTCTGCAGTTTTTCTCATTTAATCATATGCAATTTGGAACCACAAAAGCCACTTTCTAGGGGAGGTGTGTGCAATGTCGCGTGCAACACATGATGAACTCAGGAATAAAGTGTAAACAAACAATCTACAGGGCCTGGAAAATCCATCATAATGACAAAAATTTCCATCAAAATGACAATGCAGGCCTTAGAAAATATTAATTGAAAAAAAGAACGATTTGTGCTTTAACTTGTTTGCAAAAGAGTATTCGCGTTTTCAGTGTTCTTTTTTTTCTTTCAGTTTAACGTGTCTATCGAGAATAAATCTATTTTTCGTTCTTTTATAAAACACTTTTTGAGTTACTAATCTAGCGCGATATTGCGGCAACACAGTAGAACTCACAGTGGCAGTCGCGCCTTCCACAACGCTTTGAAAGAGTTGTTTACAGACAAATGTTTAGATGATGTTGCGAGATTTCTCATTTCCTTAGAGAGACCTCCGGTTCTGATGAGCTGGCAAAGGAAGCCACACACATTTCTATCCCAGAAAAGGTTCCTCTACAATTTAATAACATCCGCGAGATCATAAACCTTATTTTAATGCATGTTTCAAGGCCCGCAAAATTCACAGTCTTTTTTTAATGGATTTGTTTTGATTACACTTCATCAGGTGTCGCACGCGACATTGCATACACCTCCCCTAGAAAGTGGCTTTTGTGGTTCCAAATTGCATATGATTAAATGAGTAAAAATGCAGAGGCGCTCGGGCCGCGGAAGGTTCGTGGAGGTTTTCCACTGAAATATTGTCGTTTTGCCGGGGAAAGGATGTAACATTGGGCACTTTTTCGGTATGTATTTATAGAATGACTATCGAAGCCTTTGAATTTGAGGCGTTTTGAGGGAAAGATGGCAAACTTTGAGAATGACAGCTCATTTCATGAACACGGGTCTGCATTCTGGCGGTTCGAGTGTGCAACCTTTCGCTTCGCTTTGATGGTTGGGAGCAATTTTAGAATTAGCATATTATGCTAATTTTCAAAGCTCACATGAATATGTAATATAAGATTGATAAAACAATAATCATTTGACAATTTTAGATCATTTTATTTATTTTCAGTCGTATCTTAAGCTTTGGCTACCTGTGGTTTCATTCAGCTTCAGACGTGAACAGCGTGCCAAAGATTTTGGCGCCTTTTCATGCAATGGCTTCGTTTAAGTTGATGTGAAATGTTCAGATATTTTTTTTTTATGTGAGAAAAAATCTCTGAAGTGATGGAGTGAAAAATAATAACGAAGAAATATTTTCTGCTGCTCACTTTCTTTTTGTCGCCTTTTAACGCAATCGATTCGTGTAGGTGAAATGAAATAACCCTAGTCGATTTTCAACATGATTTTAAAAAAATTTATGTGCAGTGTCCTACAAACTTCTACGATAGGTAACTTTTAACAAAAAGTGGATGGTCAATATCAAACACGTAAGATGCCTTCTGGAGTATGGCCGCCATTTTGGGCGACGTCGTCGTCGTCGCTAGGCGCACGCGCCCGCGAGCCATGCCGCTAGCCACGATGACCATGAAAACTCAAACGCATGGTTTTCTCAATTTCTATCCTCGCACGGTAGTTATGGGGCTCCGCTCTGCGGCCCTTCGGGCCGCTGGAGAGCTCCGTTAAAAAAATAATAATATTGTGGCTTACAATAAACACTACTTGTTTGGCATTAATTTTTTTTTTTTTTTTTTTTTTTTTTTTTTATTGATTGCAGGACGCATACAAGTTACATTACATTGAAACTTACATTTAACTACATCGCTTACACTACTTACACAGGGGCGCTACTTACAATACAACGTTAACAGTACTCTACTTACGATGCACTACTTACAATAAAAACACTACATAATTACTTACATTGAAATACCTAAAAGGCGACTCCTCTACCAATGACTAATAATTAAAAACTTATCATCTATCCTCGCACGGTAGTTATGGGGCTCCGCTCTGCGGCCCTTCGGGCCGCTGGAGAGCTCCGTTAAAAAAATAATAATATTGTGGCTTACAATAAACACTACTTGTTTGGCATTAATTGTTGATTAAATTATTGCTGAGCACTAATACATTTTATACAACATGATTCTACTACTCTTAATTTGTAGCCTACGCACTATTAACATCGAAAAAGATTTTAAAGCTTATTTATAGGTTCAATAGCTGCTTAGGAGAACTTCAGAATATCCCCATTTCTGTTGAGGAAATCTAAGCCTTCTCTCTTCTTAGCGATATGGTTAAGAAGAATCCAATGAGGTCTTTCTTTTGTAATGCCTAACATAATTTCGCTATCGTTTAACCTGGTAATAGTATGCGTCCAGAAATCCTTGGTAAATGTGCAATGTAAAAATCAATGCTCGAGGGATTCTTCGTACTCTCCACAAAACGTACATCACGAAGTATCTGTTAGCCCCACCTCAATCCTGGTTTCGGTGGAGTGCTGTGTTAAAAGCTTCCAGCACTTTCAATATTATGTTTGAATTAAGAATTAATTTTTCATCAGCATTAAATAGTCGGCGAATTGATGGGTTTTTTTTTTTATTTTGTCGGTGTCAAGATTTAAGAAATATATATTTCGATTTTTTTTCTCCTTGTTCGTACCAGTTTGCTCTTGATCTGATTAATTTACCTTGAATAATGTAATCATATAGACACTTTGCATAAATGGCGTCCAAATTTGAATAACAATACTTTGTACATCCTTAGCCTCGTGTGAATGTTTATAGACAAAAGATTTTTTACGTGAATTTGAGGCTTAGGATGTATAAGTATTGTAATTCAAATGCCGACGCCATTTATATATATATAATTACATATATATTTCTTAAATCTTGACACCGACAAAATAAAAAAAAACATCAATTCGCATTTTATCAAGCCCCACAATACTCTTAGGTCATTTACTTCTGAAAATTCAGTTATCCATTTTGGATATTCAAAATTGATAAGCTGTATGTAAGTATCGTCATCAAGAAGGCTTGAATTAAATTTCCAATCCAATGGGCAAGCTGATTGCCAGTGATCGGTTTTGACAGCTAGGATGATGTATTTTTTTATGCCATCTTGTAGTTCCTCACTTATGAGCCAAGGCAATACGTCGTTGACTGAAAGGAATTTTTGTCTCCAAGTAAACTGTCTTTTATCAGGATTGTGTACTCAATAAGCTTATACTCAAGCATTATATCTTGAATTTTTTTAACAGTAGATTCCGTTTCAATTTTTCCTCCAGACTTCTTCATGGTCAAAACTCTCCTAGCACTGCTAGTTGATATATTTGGCAACTGAACAAGACTGCCTTTTTGCTGTAGTTCCTGCCTTGCAATCAATTTGGTTTCATTTACACTAAAAGGATCCGGCAACATACAATTGCAATTCAAACAGTTTAATTCTTCGTTTTATAATCCTTTGTATACCCAAACGTTTTTAGAAGAAATGTTTATGGTATTAAAGATATCCCTTTAATGTTACTCCGTTTTTTCCCTTTTTGCATTTTAAAGACTTGATAAAACACAAAAAACAGTTGCATGAGCAGAAAAGAAAAAAAAAGTTCACAAAAAGATGATATCCTTATAAAGAAAAAAGGTATTAACTTACAAATTGATGACATTAAGCGAAATATAATTAAAGGAAACACAAATTAAATAAATAAACATACCAAATTCTTGACTTGTGTTTTTTGCTGTTTTTTTCCTTTTGAGAAACATGTTTTATGGATAGAATTGTCAAATAAGGCGCTGAATGCGTTCGGTGAAGAAGCTGATAGCCGCCAAATGAGAATTACGATAGAGTTAATGAGCCTCAGTAAGACTTATTTTTTGCATCTACCAAAGACAACACCAAAAGCACAAATTGATTATGAATTGCTGTCGACTTTACAGGTGAATCACCTTATCCTGGATTTAAACCTCGACGAGTAGCTGACCTCCTGCAGACAGGATACCGCATGCCAAGACCAAGACACATCTCCAAAGAACTGTGAGTTGCTTACACGCCCGCGGTGGCGGGAAGGAACTCAAAAATATTTTATACCAGGCGGCTCCGCTTCGTTTCCATATACCCTCCCTTCTATATGCCATTTTTGAGAGAATAGGTATCCCCTTCACATACTTTCAATAGACAATGGTAACCCTCTCCCTACAGTAGGGTGGGTCTGTTCAAGATTTTTTTGAAAGGCCCTTTTGCATACCTAAAGACAGTTTTCCCTTCTCTTTTCTATACCCCAACTCGTAAAATCCATAACCTTGAGCATAATCATAATCATAGTTAGTTTGGGGTTTTGACTTAAACGGCAATTGACACCAAATGTAGTCACAATGAGAAATTTTCTGGTGGATTTTAAGGTACTCCATTATGACCGAGTGCTGGGAAGAGCAGCCCCAAAAGAGGCCAACATTCCAGTGGCTATGCTCTGCGGTCAGACGACTTTTGGGTGGCAAAGAGGTTTGTTAAGTATTAATCGTCTAAAAAAGGTGTTAATAAAGTCAGTGACACAAGGCTCTTCGTGGCCCTTGCTTATTGTCTTCATAGCTCTAAAGATTACTCACACGACCCCACAAGCTTCACTCTTTAAATATCATCGTATCTAAATAATTGTTTGACTGACTGACTGACTGACTGACTGACTGACTGACTGACTGACTGACTGACTGACTGACTGACGGACTGACTGACTGACGGACTGACTGACTGACTGACTGTCTAACTGACTGACTGACTGACTGACTGACTGACCGACTGACTGACTGACCGACTGACCGACTGACCGACTGACCGACTGACCGACTGACCGACTGACCGACTGACCGACTGACCGACTGACCGACTGACCGACTGACCGACTGACCGACTGACCGACTGACCGACTGACCGACTGACTGACTGACTGACTGACTGACTGACTGACTGACTGACTGACTGACTGACTGACTCTCCGGCTCTTCCATTTGTGCACCGGTACAGACCAGCAACACAAACGACTTCCTGGAATGGATGTTCCATTTTGAGATCTCTCGACGGTAAAATATCAGAATTAAATTAAGTTCAGATATTTCAACACACACTCCCTTCTTTGACGAGCTTTGTTCAGTGCATGGGCTTGCAATGTCGGGAGTTATGGTACACGCGCGAAGTTTGGATACTGATAGCAGGCACGAAATAACCGTAAGAGTTGCTCGAGGCAATAGCCCAGAGCACCTCAATCTAATTGATGTCACAAATTATTGAGTTGACGCATTTTTATATTTATTTCATTTCATCTGCAGATATATGTGAACTTAGAAGAGTATGATGATCGGGAGTACGTTAACTTTGATACGATTGATTGAGCAGTGATGAAGGATGGCGATTGGACGTGTTACTCAATAAGTTTCGGAGGTGGAAGCGGACTAGTGACAAGTGGAAAAAAAAACGAAAAAAAATTCATATCGAGTCTGCAAACTTAAGAACAGCTTTGCTGTAAAAAAAACTACATAAAATGCAGAAAATTGTCGAATTCAGAAAAGCTGAATTTTAGTTGTTGTACTTTAGCCCGTTTCGTACATTAATTTTAAATATTTATAGTTATATGGTTCTTAGCTTAGTTTTTAATGTTTCTATATTATTAGTTTTTAATATGCATTAGTAGATAGTCGGCGTGTTCCATTGGAAATCCATGAATCTGATTGGTTCTTTCATTGTTTTCAATTCTTGTTGGTAGAGACTCAGGCGTGTTCTATTTGAAATCCACGAATCTGATTGGTTTTCCCACTGTTTTCTATTTAATAATTAGATTATTCACTCTCAATTTCTATGAGGTGATAGTTGACGGAATAATCTAATTGTTTTAGTAGAATTCTAACTCATTTTCCTTCAAATAATGATTTATAATTATTTTTCTACAATATGAACTAGTATTAAACTTCACGCTTTGCAAAATCGTGCACGCGGACTGAATTTTCATTTGAAAGTTTCAGTTGTGAACTCACGCTCATCAGTTTATTCAGTTATTTTAACGTTTTAAACTCGTGCAACGGTGAATATCCTCCTTTTAGTCTTGGCGGGAATTGAATTATCCAATAATGTTTTCTAAACTTCCTCCGAAACTTCGGAGAAACGAGAAAATGTCGCCATTCTGTAGACGACCTTCGGCCACTGCACACTAATGGCTGATAGTGTTCAATAGCTCAGCCAATCAGATTGCAGCAATTGCATTAGTATACTAGTAGAAAGGTAGAATTCTACTAATTCAAAGATAGAGGGACAGAGACACTCTGTCGTCTTAATTTTTCACCACTAAATTTCTTTCGCACGCCTATTCAGAAACGAGCATCTTGAATTATTTTTAATAATTTAGGATGAAAGACTTGAAGCTGAAATGAAACAAACGAAAGAAAACCAGACAAGAAATCCATTAATGCAGATCAATCAAATATTTATTCATGCGCTCAGTTTTTTTGTGTTTTTGTTTTGTTTTTTTGTTTTGTTTTTTTTTTTTTGCCTGTAGGTCCGCTTCTTTACAAGAAACACGTTTCACGGGCGAGTACTATCTATCCGGGTATTTTCCTCGGACGGGCACTATGGGCTGATAGTATCTCTCCGCGGATGAAAACTATCACGTCATGTCATCAATTTAAACCAATCACAATCGGAGAAAATTTAGTGGTGAACTAAATTCGCTGGCTAGAACACAATCGCGCGTGTTGCTCTTTAAAGGACAATTTCTCTTGATTTTAGGCTTAAAGTACATACAATTGCAGGTTTTTGACTGTAATCCTTAATCTTAAAACGACTGGACTACTCGCCCTCATTTTCTATAAGCAATAATCAACTCGGCTGCACCTCGTTTACTATTCGCTCATAGAAAACTAGTGCTCGTAGTCTAAATGTTAAATAGAATCGATCGCACGCACGTTGCTTTTAAAAGAGGAATTATGGCTGATTTTATTGGTGAAGAATTGTAGGTTGTTTATGCCTTTTACTGACAATATGAATGATAAAAATTGTTGTTTTATTGATAAGATTATAACCTTAATTGTTTGTTAGAAAGTAGTCGAATCCCAAGCTATCTACTCATTGTTTCCTATTAAAAGTGAAAGTAAGATAGATTACATTTTTTCGTCGTTGGTTTTGGTTGTGACCAATGTTTTATTCGTGAACTTTGTAGCGGGACAATGTAAACAAAGATTTGCAAGTTACATTTTCAGCCATCAAACAAATGGTGACTAGATGAATCAAACGGTTATTTACTTTATTTTATACAAAAATAATTACTCGCCCTTCCCCAAATAACCCCTCAAATCTTAAATAATAAAATAAAAACCCACCCAATTTTCTGAACACTAGTCAAAGTAAACGCACGAAGAGGGCTCAGAAAGATGAGGTTACTCCAAGATATTTGCCAAGGAAAACGCGAATATTCAAAAAGAAAACAGACTCCAAGGGAAACAGTAGCGCAATCCAATTGACAGATTTTATATCAAATGGGTTCCCTAAATTTAATCTTCACAAGAAGCACGGGCGGTCACAAAAATGTTTCTGTTTTTCTGATTTCTTAACGTTAACTTATAGTGTCACAACCCAGGGACTGCGGAGACCATTTAAAAGCGGTAGGGCTAAAAAATCTGGCCAAGACAAACAATTTTTAACAGTTTTTGACCAAGACAAACAAACATGAGGGGCCACTGTTCCACCATTTATACAACCCCAGTAAATATAACATAGCCGTCCTTTCTTGGTATATCATCCAATACAGTAAATATGTTAAATAAAACTTCCTAAGCTCTCTACTTTTTCAAGTTGCAACAATTTCTCTTGCGATTCTCGTGGCATCGACGCTCTCGTTAGATGCTCGGACACCGAATCAAAGCACGCGCATGCAAAATTCCGCCAACTGCACAGGCTAAAGAAAACCTAAAATAAAATAATCGTGGACGGTTTCTTTTAATAATGTCTGCATAAACGATTAGACAACATATCTTTTAGTCTGGGCACTTTTGAGCAATGTCCCCAATGAAACCCTAGCATATTGTAAAGTATTTAATGGCGTTTGGTTCTTCAGAAGGACGACCAAATTTCAATTTTGTTTTACTTTATTTTGCATGCGCTGTACAAGAAATATTTATTTAAGAGCGCGTAGTGTGATAATGTTGATGCACTTCCTTGAAGGAGGTTTCAAACAATGTAAATACATCTAAATTGCTACAACTTGTTTTACGAATGTAAACAAAAAGTGGACTAGAAGATGTCATTGAAATACTCTTTCGACTAAACAAATAACCAAATTTGTGCAATCTGTACAAACCGCACAATCATTTCCAGTCTATTTCATTCCGTTATTGAAAATCAACATTTTTTTAATTAAGTTTTTTTTTCTATCAAAATTGTTACATGAGTTTTCATAAGCCCGTGATAAAACTGTTCTTAAATGCTTGTGTCCAAGAGCAAGAAGAAAGGAGAATCATTCCCATTGTGATAACAGTACTGACGTTTTGCCTTAACACCAATAACATGCGGTTAGCAAAGAATGTGAAAAATATTTCATGGAAATTATATTAATAGCTTGTGATTTACTGGTCCAAAATTGACTGCTTAGTGTTTTTTTTTTTTTGGTGGCAGGCGCGGTGGCCTAATGGTTAGCGCGCTGGATCGGGCGGTCCGGGTTCGAGCCCTGGCCGGGGCACTGCGTTGTGTTCTTGGGCAAGACATTTTACTCTCATAGTGCCTTTCTTCACCCAGGTGTATAAATGGGTACCGGCGAATTTACTGCTGGAGGTAACCCTGCGATGGACTAGCATCCGATCTAGGGGGAGTAGAAATACTCCTAGTCACATCATGCTACGGACACTGGGATGGGCCACTAGGCTCATATACAGACTTACTTTCTAGCGTTTCTTTCGACAAGTCTCAATTTAAATACGATCATTTCAATTTTTGTATCTTTCGGTTTTCAATCTCATTGATTGGGAAGCGAAAGGAAGAGGTATCGGAAACATTATATGACACTGCAGTCACTCGTGCTGGCAAAACGCCTCCTCTAAAAGACTCGAAGTTAAACCCAAAATTCTTTGGTAAGTTCAGTTGCGTCCTTACTAACAGTAAAATTTAACCTCTCTCGGACGTTTGTCCCACCAGAAACAATACACATGAATTGTAACGTTTCTCGAAAGTATTTTCTGGTTTCACGGATTGAATGCTTAATAATCTACCCCTTAGTAGAAAGGGAAAAGGTCCCATGTACTCTCGCGGTCATCTCTCGACATTTTTAAGCAGGATTCAACTGGGGATAGCCTGGTGGATTTTTGGCTAGGTTCTGGGAGTTTTTTTACATTCGGTTCGGTCTTCCCGTTAGGTTTGTTTAGAGACGTGTGCTGAAGTTGCTTTTCATTTTCTATTGAATTTCTTCTCTTTCCGCAAAGAAAGCTAATTGCACGAGCAATCAGTGCTTTGACGGCAACTAAATGTAAACATAGTTGTCATAACCACAGCCGTCTGTTTTAAGTGGTACGAAAATGTCAAATAATACGTGACATATGTTCGGCGTGAAAATTGATCAAAATGATGCAAAGTGATCATTCAGTGATCACTGCGATGCACGCTTTACTTGAATGAAATGGAAGAAAATAAAGAACAAGCGGGCTAAAGATTTGAAATATTTTGCACATTTCGCATGTTGGTAATTGTTCTAATGCGTGTACCCGTTTAACTATTCAGCTTTTGTGCTAAATTATACAATATAAATTAGCATTTTAGAGTAGGACGAAAAACATTCTAAATTGTGCTTAACATAGGTTCTTTGATTTTTTTTAATTATTAGCAGCAACTGGCAGTGATTGGTATTATCTGTGAGCAGCTGAATGTAAAGAAATTGTTCCAAAGTAAAATATTATTAATAGAGTTAAAATGACGCTGCACATGACTTTTTTCCGCCTCTCTTTTCGCAGAATTTGATTTGATGGTTCTTTGTCTTGCTGATTTACATAGCGGAATTCCTAACAAAACAAACAAAACAAACGCCTGTTTTTAGACAAAGAGTAAAAGAAAAGAAGAGAGAGCTAAAACAAAAAAAAGGTCATAGTTGAAATAAAACATCGAAGCCTATCTTTTACATTTTGGCAATAAAAAAATTCTTCGTTTATGAAGTCAAAAGGTTTTATAAGAAATGTATAGGAAGCAACTACCCTTTCACAATGGGATCAAGGCTCATCTGTAGCAAGTGAAACTGTACTAGCCAAGTGACTGGCAAACGCAAACAGTATGTTACGTTTATTAAAGACAAGTTGGTTTATTTACAAATAAGTAAAAATTAGCGCAATTCTCTGTTGTGTAATGTTAGAATTTAGGTGCTGTAGCAATTTAAAAAATCAAAACCTGAAGGCCGGAGAAGGCATTTTCGGACCGGTTGACCTAACCCACAGCTATAAATGAAGAGAAAAATATTCTACCTACACATGTGTGGTCCGTTTTAAGAGAACACGAACCTACCCGAGAAATAACCAGCCAACGGGCCTGCAAAGGAATGCGTGAGCACGGAAGTAATAGATCAAAAACGAGTGCGAGTTTTTCTTCAGGGGTTCTAAACACCGAGAAAAAGATGAAAGCACGACGCCGAAGGCGGAGGGCTTTTATTTTTTTGAGGTGTTTGGAACCCTTGATGAAAAACGAAGCACGAGTTTTTGAACTGGCTTCTCAAATGCAACAATAGGAAATTATGCAGTGGCAATTTTTTTCCCTTTCTTGTAAGAACGCGATTGCATGCATGATTTATTAGCGTCCCAGCCATGAACGAGGAAGGAGCGGCGTAGTTTAGGGGCCGAAAATGGTTTACGAGGAGGAGAATTAAGTCAAGAAAGCCGTATTCCCTGTCAACAAGGTATAAAAACAAATACTCTGTAGCGTTTTTACATGTTTTTAAACAATGGCGAAGAACTCGGGTGGAGAAAAATTTCCATCCTTTCAGGAAGCTCGTTTAGAGATTACAATTTGCATTAGGTTTCGACAGAAACTCATAAGGGTTGAAACGTGTAACGCGCGTTCACAGCGTTCGAATATTTAGTTTTGCCAAGTACCATATTTCGAAACACAAAGAGTTTGAACGCGAATGATTTAACGACACACGCAATAAAATTTTCGGTTTTGTTGTAAGTCACTTGAATTCCGACCTAACGCCGTAAATTACTCACAGAACCTGAAGTGAAGTTCTCCAGACCACTAAATGACGATGAAACAGAAGAATTTAACCAAATTTCTACCATATTTAACTTAATTCGACCAAAGTTGTTCAAAAACAAGATTACGCCATTTACCGCGGGCTAGCGCGCGCTGTGAATTTAATCCAAATACTGCAATTTTGATTGGTTGATTTGGTTCTCGTGATTTTCCAAATATGGTACTTAATGAAAGCGAATGTGAAGAAGCTTTGTACAATACGAATCATAGGGAGTTACACGTTTCAACCCTTATGGGTTTCTGGTTTCGAAGCGCTCGACTCTCTGAATTGTTGGCAAAGCAAATTTGTCATTGAAGTAGAGCAAAAAGAACGAAGAGTGATAATAAACCAAAAACAATTTATGTAATAGTATTTAGTATCCGACGCTATCTGTATTTAAGGGATTGTTGTTAGCACTATTTCCGATTTCATGACTTGTATTGTTAAAAGATTTCAAGGTTACTACGGACTAATAAATATTCATTGATTAAAATTCAGTGAAGACTGATTAAAATTCAAGTTTCTTCTTCTTCTAAATTAGTGCATTCACACGTGTAGTATCCGAACAGAACACCGCCGAAATATTTTAATATTTTCAGTTGGATTTTTCACCTGTAAGTCAATTTTATTCTTTTAAACATTCGAATTTATACCAGTCCTGAAATAAAATTGTTTCGTTCCTATACAAACCCTTATAAATTGAGTCTCTTGGCTTCTTAGAGTGCTAAGGCTCTCATCGTAAGGTTGGGCTGCCTGTGCTAAAACTGTGCTTCGATCCGACACTACACTGAGCAGAGTGGCTCCGTTAGCTAAGCCTGAGATGGTCTCAAGCTCTTTTGAAGACCACGATGGGAGTGCTGCAATCTAAGTTGTTATCACCTAATAATAATGATTGTCTAACAACTATCAGTTAAATTTTCAACCCATCTCTCAGCTGTCATTAAATTTTGCAGATCTCACATCTCACCTTTTTTAACGCATGTGTTGATATCATTTAACTATAAACATATCAACTAGTGTAGCTCAAGCTAAGAAATTGCTGCCGTCGTTTTGGTCTATTTTGCATTTAAGATAATGGCTTGCTTATTATTGCTAATTATAAAGGGACAAAGAAAGAGAGTGGGTGTAACTAGGTTCTAGAAGATTACAAATAAGTTCAACCATCTCGCGAGGTGAGAAATTTTTGGTGTTGATAAAATTCGGCTTTCAGCTAAGTTAAACACCTTAATCGTAAATATTTTGCATGTCATGACAGCAGATGAATTGATAAAATTGAAAACCCTCGGGACAAGGACGAGAACCACATGACGCTGGGTCCACGATGTGAACCTGCCACTGGTGGGAGCGAGGTGAGCGCTCTCACAACTGCACCACCTCTGCTCCCGTAATAGTATCTCGTTATTTGTTCCAATGTTCACGTTAAAGCGAATATTCATTTTACTTGTTTCACAGACAAGGACGCATAGCAAACAAAACTGACATAGTTTCAAGAGCAATGATTCTACAAGGTCTCTTTTTGTCGTGGTTGATTGCATCTGTTTCTGGTGAAACAGGTAAGTAGCGTTAGTTCAAAACTCTATTAAGTTGTATGAATAACAATAAACCTGACAAAAAAACTACAGGGCCCAGTTGTCAAAAGGTGAATACGGAGGAGGGGTCTTCATCAAAGTTTTAATTATATGAGGTGGCGTTGCCCCAAAATTCAACCCCATTTTTGGACAGAGAAGGCAACCCTTTCAGATACTTTCCATGGAAAAAAGTACCTACAGCAAAACCACTCCATCCCTTTGCTACACTATTCGAGCCGAATCGTCATAAACGAAACACCTTGTACCACAGCTTTAGCGATTTCATGAGTTACACCGGCGATTAGCTTATCCACCTATCAATAATTGATAATTATGATACTTTGCCGCCAAGGATGGAATTTTTAGATTGAATACAATATAGTGGAATCGACAGTTTGCAAGTTTAGGTATAGATTTGTTTTCAGTTGGTTACAAAATTTGTAGAGCTATTGTCTAGATTCTTTAACGTCATTGGTCTGTTGGCGAAAAAAAGATAGCCATCCATTGTTTCCCATTTACGTTTTTATTGGTCAATTATCTTCCAAGTCAGTGGCGGATCCAGGGGAGAGGCCCAGGGAGCCCGGAACCTACCCTATTTTTTTTCGGACATAGCGCATTTTCTTTGAAGTGCTGGAATTATCTTCGCGGAATTCAACATTCATAGTCAAGCGCGCCCCCTCCTTAGCTGAAGGTCTGGATCTGCCACTGCAAGTGATCCAATTCCGGCGGGTAGCCGCACTGTAAAATAATTAGAGGACGTTTTAATGGTATCCAGACATAATCAAGGTTTGAGTATATGAACTTAACGAAGTCTCGTAATGTTCCTTTTTATACATGCTTTATTCAGTTAATTTTACCTTGACTTTATCTGTGTGACCGAATGGAAAGCTGAGAGGAGTTTGGAACGAGTTTTGTCATTTAATGCGTAAAAATAGAAATGGCTGATGAAATGCCAGGACTATTTCAACTCCCTCCTGGATGGGCTGCTAGTCCATTGCAGGCTTACCACCAGTGTTTTTATTCGCAGATACCCATTTATAAACCTGGGTGGAGAGAGTGTCTTGCCCAGCGCAAGACCACAATGTAGTGACCCCGGCCAGGGCTCAAACCCAGTTTGCTTGGTCTGGAGTCCAACACATTGACTAATTAGGCCACTTCGCTTCCCACACAAAAATAATTAGATAGCTACACAAGGAAATGCACCAGGCTATCAAGTTTTGTCTACATGCTTATGGTATAAAACTACAATACAGATATTCGATATCTGTAATATTCTAAATTACAGATATTCCATTCAACAGTAAAATTTAACAATTATTCGCCAAAGGCGAAGTGAATCTCGGTGAATATTCCCCGAGATTCACTGAGCCTGAGGCGAATAATTGTTTTAGTCTAATTTTCAGAGGTGAATATCAAGAACTACAAAATGAAGAACGAAAACACGAAAACAACAAACACCAGTGCTCGCTTGCATACGTGTAAACAAGTTTCATTCATCGTAAATCAGAATTTACACTTAAGTTTAAGCAATACTGAAATGGAACAAAACAAACACTAAGAAAAAAGATTTCTAATGCCTTGAGAATCATCTTTTGAAACTAGTTTCGGTCCAAAAGCCTTGGCGGACAATTTCCAAAATTCCAACTGTGTTGAATACTCCGCATTTGGAGTAATTTCTTCAGGATGAACGAAACTTTCATTCAGCAAATGCTGCAATGTTTACTTGCCTGGGTGGCAAAGGTGGCGTAACCAAGGCCCTTGTAGGTACAAGATAAATTTTAATCATTCATGGTTAAACTTAATATCTTAAAAACCACTCATGGTTTTGTTGACGAAAGCGACGTCAATATATTTCGTGCTTAATCCGTATGACTTTTCTTGCCTGTAACTAATCCAGTTCTGGCCCTCTCTCGCAACACGACGGGAGAGAGGGTCCAGGGACAATTGTCTGCGCATGCCCGCGAAAAACCAATTACATGCGTCCCTCAGAACAAAAAGTATACAGCTATTTCAATTAACGTTGTCGGGTCAAAGATTAAAGCTAAAAGACAAGACCGTATGGCGTTCTGGGTATTCACTAGAAATTTGCATATAAGCTTCAATAAATGTACAAATTTGTATTTCGCACGCGAAGAATTCACGAGTTTGTTTTTCCTCTCAGGAGGCCTTTCTGTAGCTTTACTTTTAGTGTCGCTTGGCTCTGAGTTTTGAAAATTCTTCTTAAATTCAGTGTGGTTAAAAGCACCTTGTTTCACATGTCTGAAAAGAAAGAAAACGGGCAAATCCGCGTTTGTCATGTCACTATATATTTTAGTATTCAGCACGTGCAGTTGCTCTCTTCCTCTACCCATGCTGCCTTTCAGTCTTGTCTTTGAGCTTTGATCCGGACAACGTTATCTGAAATAGCTGTAGACGAAAAATCTACTCTCTTGATGGATGTCAATCATCTCCGCCTCTTTGCCGAAACCTGCACGAAAACTCAGTTGTCATAACATTTTTGACAAAAACAAAATTGTCGCGACAAGTCAGAGGCATTTTAAAACAAACCATGAAAAGGTGTAATTATTATTGCAATAGTTCTGCACGTGCTACTGGCATCCTGGTACATTTCTCGGCACGGTCGTCTTGTGCAAATATCAAATAATCAGGCAGGTCCACGTGGTGAAATATTTTAAAACGATTTGCATTTGAAGTGTGCGTGAAGTGATGTTTTTGTGCTGACCTGCGGGGAAAATGTGGCAAGTAAACTATTTCTTTTCCCCTCCATTTATCGGCACAAACTGGTTCCCTCCGCATTCATTTGTTCCAACCCCGGTATTACCATCCTTCCAAGACCTCACCTTGGCACACAAACATGTTTTGCCGCCTATCGCGGAAAACTTTTGCCTGTTGTTTTTTAGTACAATCCAGACCAAACACAATAGCCAATCAACAACGTATTGTTATCTGGTATTATGAGGGGCGTTGGAATGCGACTTGTCATGACTTGTCCTGCCTTGAGGCAGGACATCGGCCCCTTTGAAGATTTGTCCGTTTTGACAAAATTTGCACTTGTCTAACAAGTCGTTCGCACTTGTTTTTGCGATTGTTTGACAAAATGTATCACGCGTGCAACGCGGACCAATCATAAGACAACTGCTTCTTTGTTTTCCTGAATTGTTTGACAAGTTCTAGGTCTCAAAAAACGTATTCGCACTTGTTTTCTGTAACAAGTGACACACAAGTGATGAAATCTACCAATTGTTACAAAATTTGTCCGCTAGTGGAATAAAAAAGTGCGAATTGGCCCTAAGATAAGACTTTTTTTGGTAAGTGGCGCAAGAACATAACTTCAGTAAAATACTCTTCTTTAAATGAGAACTATTTCACCAGTCGAACCACCAAAGTGTGCCAAACAAAAGTAAAATTATCTTTTTTCTCCGCTGTACCTTTGCGGCGGTTTCAAAACAAAAAGCCGACGCGTGCCGAAACCCAAAACTTCGTCTTCCTAAAATAACAATTTTGTTTAATTTTCAAAGGAAAGATCAAAAGATCATTTCACCGGTCTAATCACCAAACTGTACCAAGCCGTTCTAACGGCAATTGACTTTTTAATCGAACGGTTGACCAAACAGTTCGAACGGATTGAGAAATTTTGCGAACGGTTGATTAAACCGTTCGAACGGCCGGAGAAATTTAGCGAACGGTTGACCAAACCGTTCGAACGGACTGAGAAATTTAGCGAACGGTTAACGAAACTGTTCGAACGGATTGAGAAATTTAGCGAACGGTTCCCCAAACCGTTCGAACGGATTGACGATTTTAGCGAACGGCTGACCAAGCCGTTCGAACGGATGCAAATTTTTTGGAACGGTATAGCCAAGCCGTTCGAACGGATGCAAATTTATTTCGAACGGCTTCTGAACGGTCTGGAAACGGAAAACCGTTCGGAAACGGAAAACCGTTAGTGTACGTTTTCGCGTGAAAGGTCACATATATTGAAGATCATGATCAGGTTTGAATACATCCGTAATGACGCGATGAAAACATTGATGGAAATCAGAATCGACGAATTCTTTCAAATTATGTTTTGATCGGCATACATTTATTTTGGCGCGTGTTGCCATTTGCGACGGCTGTTTATATTTATTTCCACAAAATAAACCAATGTGACATCTCAGTAAATAATTTCGCCCGTCCCCTAACAATAATTATCACTTTTACTTATGGTGGAACTTGCTTGTATTTTCTCAGTAGATTCAACGAGGTTCAAATTTCCTACCTTCGAATTTATAATGAGAAATTTAATTAGATTCGTCAGCGGCCGTTCGCACATGAATGGCTGCAACAATACCCTGTAGTCTTCACGCACAATCGTATTTTTCGTGTGTATTTCGTTTGTGTCTACGGAAACAAATTTTAAACGTACCTAAACCAGACGTTTCGGATATTCTAGAGATTTGGCATCTGTTTATTACAACCGAGTGTTACAACGACGGCTCCAGAACAGGAGGCGGAGATGATTTTCAGCTCTCTCAAATATACATACGCACACACGTTTACGAGAAAAACCTGGTAAACCACGAACATGCGCAGACAATTGTCTCTGGACCCTCTCTCCCGTTGTGTTGCGTGACAGAGAGAGGAACAGAACTGGACTAGCCTGTGACTGGTTCTAAAATTAAAATTGACGAGTGCACTTTCTTGGGTTCCTCACGTACGCACGTAGGCGCACACAACAAACCTTAGTAAAACGTTTTACGACGTTTGCTGTACACTAATTAATGCACCTCTATGAGGTATTCAATGTAAAAAGGACTTTGACCTTATTTTGGTTTACTACAAAACAGTCGGAAAAAATCAACTCAAGGCAAAAACAAAATACTGAAAAATAAAGTGAGCTCGCCGCTAAACACAGTAAACAAAATTAACTCACGCCAGGGCAAACTGAGAAAATCACTGCGGCAAAACAAACTCTGCAAATTGATGGTGCCGCTTATGTAAATCAATTTAAAGCACTTTTTGTGTAAGAATTGTGGCAGTTTGTGATTTGGGAAGTGGTGCACGCTAACTTAGAATAGGCTTACAATGTTGTTTTGAACCGTCTTCTCTTTGCGGTTTGGTTACATGATTAACTAATTCCGTTTTATCGTACGCGTTGCTTTGATAATTTTATGCAGAGAACTAAATGAATTTTCGTCCTTTCTGGTAAGCAAATATCCCGCTGGTAAAGTCTGAACTCACTCCGCCAAGCATAGGTAACTCGCAAAGAAACCCGTTTACGAGATTTCAACACACTCACTGATAAGACCAACAAAACAGATGAAAGCGAGTATAAAAATAGAGCGGTTGGATAATAGATCGCTTAGATATATTTTGGTGTGCAGTGTCGCAGTTTTACTCGTTTTTGTTTGCGGGATCTTACTGTACATGTAGTGTGTAATTTTCAAAGCAAAATCGTGACTTGGATCCGTGAAGCTAAATAATTTAATATTGTTGTCAAAATCCAATAATGAACATCACAGTTAAGTCCACTAAAAAAAACACAAAATAATAAGTCTAAAGGAGATATTTAATTAACAATGTCTGTGTAAAATTTACAAACATGAGCAGGTTTGAAAGGAGCAGAAATTCATGATATATTATAAATATTCACGGAAGATCTGAAAACCGACACAACTTCAAATTCTTTCATAAATGAAGTTTAAATAGATTATCACTTATGCTTAGTAGTGATACATTTACGTTTGTTACCTCATGGTTGGAGGAAGCTTGTAAATTCTGTAGGGCAAAGCTTTCAAACCAGCCCAATAATATCGGAGACGTGCGAACACGGCAGTCTTGTTGTAAGCTTATTCCAACACCACCGACATATATATTATATGAATTATCAGCAAAGATCAATTTCTTTCTTTCCACCGGTGTAGCCTTTAACAGTCTTTAACCTTCGCTTCAATGAACTTGATCGGCTCTGAGTTCACTTTTATCTGAGCTCAATTAACTTTCAGGTTTGCTCAGCTGCAGGTCGAACCGTAGAAATCAACTGTCGCTCTTTTTGACTTGTAGTCCGATATATCATGTTCAAGACAGCAATTACGTCGGATCTTTCCGTTAAGAGGTTCTCTTAAATCATTTCGCATGAGTTTCCATGATATAGATGAGTCACAAAGCGAGAAATATTCAGGAAGATCTATGTTCAGGAACAGCGTGACTACAATTTTGCCGCTTTCCATGGAAATCGCTTTGTTTAAGTTGATATGAAATGTCCAGATCACTTTTTTTTAATTGGTGAAAAATCTCTGAAGTATATAAAAACTTTAGATGTGATAGGGTGAAGAATAATAACGAAGAAATAATTTCTCCTGCTCACTTTCTTCACATGTATTCATTCAGATTAACGCGGTGAGCAGCCGCCAACGCTTTTTCATGCAATCGATTCGTTTAGGCGAAATCAAATACCCCTAGTCGATTTTCAACGTGAAAAAAATGTGCAGTGTCCTTACAAACTTCTACGATAGGTAACTTTAAACGAAAGGTGGATGTTCAATATCAAACATATAAGATGAGGTCAAGCTTTTTCTGGAGTGTGGCCGCCATGTTGCTCGACTTCGTTCGCACGCACGTTTGTATGTAGAGCGCACGCGCCCGCGAGCCATTCCGCTATGCACGATGACCATCAAAACTCAAACGCATGGTTTTCCTATTTTCTATGCTCGCATGACAGTTATAAGGCTCCGCTCTGTGCCCATTGGGACCGCTCAGGAGCTCCGCTATTATCAATATTGCCATAAATCGTCACGTTTCTCAACAGAAATTCTTGTCAATGAGCCATCTAGTGAGGGATTGTGGCACTGGAATATCCAAACAGACACACAAGGTTCAGGGGTGAGTGAATAAAGTGAGTCAATAATTACCTAGTATCAATGAAGGGTATCCAGGTAATCTTAGCACGAAGCGTCCAGGAATACAAGTATTGCTACTCCTCTTTGATGCATTTATACCGTATTCTTAAAGAGAAATTAAAATTAATTAATTAATTTTAAGCCCCGGCTAAATGCACGCAAATTTCAACGCAACAGATCACAACATTGTTGGATCGCGTTGTGAGGCGTTGTGAAGGAGCTTGCCACAATTTGTGATTTGAGAAGTGGTGCACGCTAACTTAGAATAGGCTTACAATGTTGTTTTGAACCGTCTTCTCTTTGCGGTTTGGTTACATGATTAACTAGTTCTGTTTTATCGTACGCGTTGCTTTGATAATTTTATGCAGAGAACTGAAGCAAGCAACATTTCAATCTAACACGACACAAAATTATTGTGCACTGTTTACATTTTGCACAAGTTTGGCCAAACTGTTGCAGTATGTTGGATGGCAAATCGAGTCGAATTAGTGCGCGTGCTCCGGCGCGACGTGACGTGACCAAACAAGTACAAGCAACACCATGTAACATAAAAAAATGTTGCAAGAAAAATTTGACCATTTACAAACTTGATTCAACACCATCCCAACATATTGCAACACGGTGGTTTAACGTGTGCAACAAGTTGTGGGCAACAAGTTTGGCCGGGCCTTTACACCAATCGCGCTCTGTTATGTGCTCTGTTGTTTCACTGTGAACAATCACACGCCTGACGATGGTGCTGTAAAGACCGAAATATAGCGTTCTCTGAAAGATCCCATCATGCTTTTTCACTGCTCTTAATTACATTGATTTCCTCTGAAAGTATTACACGACTTCGTGAAGCAGTTAAAAGTGTGTGTTCATTGACATTCCTTATTCTCACTAAATTCGCGCGTATTAAATTTCGCGATATTTTTCTATTTTTCAGTAATTGATATGATTGTCATCGTAAACAATGGCAAACAAAACAAGCTAATTATAACAGAGTATAGTCCAGAGTCTAAATAGAACGTAAGGGGCCGAGAACAGTTCGTACGGCAAGGGTGATACAGTGGAAGATGGGCAAACATGAAGTTGAGACATGTTGAAAAAACAGTAGTAAATTAAATCAATAGCTTGAATTTCATTATAATATTGATACTAAATTTCGTGATTTTAATTTTTGTGGGTCCTATATTTCGCGGCGGGTGTTAACTTTAGCGATTTTTTCAAAATCTCGAAAATCGCGAAATTTAGAATTTGCGAAATTAAGGGAATAAGGTCCTGTAATTTCGCGATGCAGTCGTTGTGCCACATAACCCACAATTGAAAATTGCTCACCACTAGAGTTCTCAGTAGCACAGTGGTTAGAACATCCGACTCAAGTGTACTGTTGGTCGTGGGTTCAATTCCCATCTGTGAACTCAGATATTTTTCGCGTTCTTCTCTCCACACAATCATTCATTCCATTATCGAAAATGCATTTATTCGGATTATCTTATATTTTTTGTGTGAAGTGTCTTGTCTTAAGGGGCCCGGCCAGTACTTGAATAGACCATTTCTGGCCATCTCTCTGCCACGCAATGCTACGCCCTCGGGAGAGAGGGTCCGGGGACAACTGTCTACGCGTGCTCGCGATAAACCTACCAGATGCGACCCTCAGAACAAAAATTCCAGACGAAAAGTCGAGTCTGTTGGTGGATATCAGTCATCTCCGCCTCTTTGTCGAAAACTACACGAATTGAATTTCCAATGCTGGAAGATTGTGTTTGAATACATCTGAGATGACGCTATAAAAACATTTGATGATTCAGGATCGAAGAATTCTTCAAAATCCTGTTCTATTTGTAACGGCATTTCTTCGATTGGCATACACTAAAAAACCCGGCTACATTGAAATATTCCTTCCTTTGAACTTATAATGAGAAATTTTATAAGATTCATCAAGCGGCCATTCGCATACATGGATGGCCACAAAAAATATCCTGTAATCTTGACGCACAAACTTATTTTCGTGTGTACTTTGTTTGAGTCTATAGAAAACAAATTTTAAACGTACAGACGTTTCGTTCAGACCTTTCGGACATTTGGACGTTTGATACAGTTTGATACAACCGAGTTTAACAACGACGGTTCCAGGCCAGGAGATGGAGATCATTGACAGCCACCTCAAATATACGTGCTCAGTAGTGACTAGCTAAAAAGCTAACCAACCGACGAGCATGTGTAGACAACTGTCCCTGGACCCTCTCTTCCTCCTTGTGTGACAGAGAGAAGGCCAGAACTGGACGAATACTTGAATTGACCGCTTGATCCAGAGTCCAACATATAATGTTTAAAATATATTTGCAGTAAAGTGCTAACCTAAGAAGGGCTGAAACAATTGGATGCCTCGCTCTCGCCGGTTTCTATAGGCTTTTGATAGTTGGCTCGGAGCTTCGCCCAGGCCAACTTTAAGCAGATCTGATAGAAACCTCAAGCTTACCGTCTTATTGTTAATTGAAAAGCTCTAGTCAAGTGTTAAATCACTTACTTGCTATTTAACTTGAAATTTGTCTTCTGTTATAGTGGATCCACCCATCAACTTTCAAAAAGAGGTACAAAGTTTGTGATATAAGTGCTGACATAAAAAAGGAACCAAACAACTGGTTACAAACAGACTTTATTAATGTCAAGAACGCCAAGCGGCTGGATATTGAAGTTTCTTACAGCCTCCTTATCTGTCCTAAAGATTCTAGTCGATACTGCAAAACATACTTAACTCTCTATTCTTACCACACTGATTCCAAAGATCCTGTCCCTGACCCAACTAAAGTCGTGTTTCAGAAAGAAGCAGTTATAACACCACCAACGTTGCCTTCTACTGGAACAGTTCAAGACGTATTTCGTGCTTCAGTGGTCACTAAAGCCAAAGGCATTTATCTGGTATTCTTAGATGAAGGAGCCTGCCTGACAATGACTAAAGTCGTTATACGCTACAGATTCTGCCCTGAGATGGGCAGTACCTTAGTGACGTTTCCAAGAACAGTTGCCCCAGCAAATGACTCAGATCTAATCGAACAAGTAGGAAAATGTACTGATATTAACTCAATTAATAAAGTCAAGCTATCAAGTGTGTGTCTCAGTAATGGAGAATGGAACATTACAGATGACTTGGTGTGTCTTTGTAAAGTTGGTTACCAGCTTTTCAATGGAACTATCACTCCGCTGAAATGTAAAGGTTAGCTGTGATGTTAGCTTTTAATGTTTTGTGAACGTAACACTTAATGTGGATGGTTCTGGTGTATTCTAAGTAGATAAGATGGCAGTAATGATACGTATTGTAAGTAGGTTATTGTAGTACATTGTAACCAACAGCAGTAATTTGTTGTATTGAAAAAAAATGTGGATGGTGTTCCTATTGGACAATAACCATTTTACAGTCAAAACTACGTTCAATCACGAGTTATGTGGAACTTAGCAGAGAATCAAAGCGCAAGTTTGAAGTCTTTACACGCACGCGAGCTGTTAATTGTTTTAGACTGTCCATTTTTTTTGGCATAATAGTAACGGATTTGTCGCCAACATTAATGCTACTACACCACAGAAACTAAGAAGAATTTTTAACTAAGTGCGCTCAATGAAAGCATAAAGCACTCAAGAAGTTCAAACTTGTTTGAAAAAAAAATAACTAATCCACAGTTAACTCATAGTGCGACAATAAAACACACAAAGCATCTGCTAAACATTCAATCTGTCACACAGGGCTGATAATTGAAGCGTTTACTTCAGCAATGAGTGGCTGTAAATTGCGTTCTTGAGAGGTTACAACGCAAGGGATTTTTAGCCCTAATGTTACTTTCGGAACATAACGGTATTCAAATCACCAAGGGAAGACAAAAGTCATTATTTTTTTTATTTTAAAATGGTTGTATTGACTGTAGATCTCATATAACACAGCCGCTTGTGCAGTGTGTACTGCTCTAATTACATAACATTGCAATATTGGTAAAGATAATGCTGCAGTGCTGGTGTTTTGTCCATTATCTAGAATGTCAAAGTGGTTCATATAAGAGTAGAGTCAGCAATACCAAATGTCGTCAATGTCCTGTGAACTCAGCTTCTAATGCAGAGAGAACAGCTTGTACTTGTGATAGTGGATTCTATAAATTATCAGATTTGGCAGACTGCAAAGGTAATGAAGAATACTTATACTGACTTGTCCCTTTTTAGTGAAGATTTGATGCCATTTTATATTTCAATTGAAAAAATATATATTCCTTTGGTTAAAACATTCAGAATTTTAAAATAGAAATAACTTGCGAAGCTCAGAAAGTACAGGCACACGACAGATAAAATTTACTTTATTTTTTTATCTATTTTTTATAGATTGATACAGGTTAATTCATTTCTTTTTTTCCACATGTAACAAATATTTCATTTATCTGTTTTATTCAACAATTGTAATACATAGGAATAAGAGTGAGCATACCTTCAACGAACGGTTGTTTTCAAAGACAGAAAATTTAATATTTTAGGGGGTGGGTTGGGAAATTGCGAAAAAATGCAGCCCCAACCCTGCCGTAGTGCATATCGGCCCCCACAACCCAGCCCCACCCCATCCCCCGCCCTTCTTCCACTTCCTTCGCTCAGTCTTATAAATGATTTCAACATATAAATCAGTTATCATTTCTTTCTTAGTTCTACCACAAGCTCCACTCAAGGCAAACATTACCGTTGTCAAGGCAAAATATGTTGTCATCAGCTGGCACCGCTCGCCAGATGATAATGGAACGCTCAGATATGCTGTGGACTGCTTCAAGTGCAAGTCAAACAAAGACAAGCGCTGTTACGAGGCGTGTGACCGACAAGTACGATATTCACCAAGAAAAGAGAACATCACTGGCGTCAACGTAACAGTGAACGGTTTATCATCGTCCAGCTTTTATCTGTTCAGAGTTTACTCTTTGAATGAATTAAATCAAGAAGAGACAGACAAGGATAAATGGAAGTTCGCTACAGTGTTCGTGGAAACAAAAGGTGAATTAAAAAACGACAGAATAGTACTAGTTTTGTTCAGCTCATTAGATCAGAACAGAAAGGCTTAGAAGTCTCCTAACACCTACGACGTGATGTTCAAATCACAGCGAGCTTGAGCTCCACTTTTCTAATGTTTAACCCAAAATAGCACACAGCTGTTTCGACAAAGGTTATCCTATACAGAAGCGCAAAACGTATGCAACTATCAGGTAGCAGGGTATCATGGGTAACGGTACTTTACCTTTGCTTTATTAAAGTTCACGATGAAGGAAACAACACTGACAACGTGTACTCATGCATTTTCCTTTCATCGCGCAGAAACACCGCGGGCTTCGATCAAACATTGGAGAACTACCGTTACCCATAATACCTTTACGAATTGCCGCCCTTGCTCTTTCGCTTTTCCATGACAACCTTTCTAGAAACAGCTGCGTTCATCCGGATTTGTCATGGGCTGACATACCGGCGTGTAGGCCCACATTTGGGTCATACGCCTGACAAAACGAGTCAGCAAGTGAAGCAAGCTGGCGAGACGCAAAAAAGTGAGCCGGTCCTGATCTCAGTGAATTTTTCATTTTCACACCGACAACCACAGAAATGCGATAAGCGAAAAAAATCTCACCGCGAAGTTTCACGGGAAAATTTGGTGTTTAAAAAGGCTTTTAAAATATCTCGAACATTCAAGTAGAAATTAAGAAACGAGATGTAGTAACCCTTCTGTTGGTATGCAAAAGAAGATAAAAGGAGTACCATTTTCAATGAAACTTATATGAAAGGGGTGCCTTTACTGTCAAAAATGAGAAATGAAAGGGCAAAGGTTGGACCTCAGGCGGAGTCTCCCCGTATAAAAAAAAAAATAGCCCCCCCCCCCCCCCCCCCCCTCCCACGGGGCACCACGAGAGATAAAATGATCAAGCTTTCCCTATTAAAGCTTCGTAAGCTCAGATCCTGTGGAGATATCACTGCCAGTAACCTTGCTTCAAAAATCTGTTCACGAATAAGAGGTCAGGTTCACAACCCATTGGAAAACGAGCCCTCGTATGAGAGTCTGGATGGGATTAACTGGCCAAAATTTTAACTGACAACTGACATTTGTAGTTGGTTGCAGATTGGCAACTGAAAAAAGACCTGATTGTCCCTAATATCTACGAAACCCGATGTAAAATAATAACATTGTTCGACTCTTTTTAAGATATAAAAATACTGCAAGGACTGGTCAGACAACGTGAAAAGGCGTAAATATAATGAATGAAACGCGAATTTACATGGTCTTTATATAATAAGCCGGAAATAACATGACATGGCTACGCGATGTGTAACAATACAGATTATTATTATAATGAAATAAAAACGGAAATACAGTATAATAGAAATAAGGAAAAAGCTGATTATATTACATTTGGTCTCTTCTGTTAAGACCTGCAGGGTCCAGTGTGTTTCCTCTGAGGATGTATACTGTATTTCCGTTTTTATTTCATTATTATCTTTCTGTATTTTTCCACATCACGTAGCCATGTCATGTTATTTCCGGCTTATTGTATAAAGACCATGTAAATTCGCGTTTCAGTCAATAAACCTAAAGAAGGCTTGTGTTGGCCAGCCGAAATATTTTATTTACGCCTTTTCACGTTGTCTGACCAGTCCTTGCAGTATTTCTATATAATATTTTATTTTGACTGGTCGCGATCTAGTTTGATCCAACGTAGAGCAAGTTTTTATCGCACACGGTTTTTGCAGTCGTCTAAACCTATAACAGTTCGACTCTTTTTGTCCAACAAATGTATGTTCTATACTAAATCTTAGCAGCAGATGCAAGAGTGTCATATTTCGTTAACAGTATTAAACAAGAGGTATTTTTTTGTTGTTTTCCAATAAAGCCTCTGACCAGAAACCCATAAGTTCCTCCTCTGACACAGTAGCTCTACTGTCACTACTCTTTTCACCACAAGCGCCTGTTAGACCTGCCAGCCCGAGTGCAATAGTCCTTTCCGACTATTTCATATAAGCCAATCACCATCGAGGCATTTCTAAACAAAACCCAATTAAACTAAATTGTAATAAAGAACTGTTCCCATATGTGTTTTAATTTTTTTCCAAGAGGGCAGGGTAACGAATCCTGCAATCTGATTGGTTCTTAGCGCGGGCAAGATTCTCCTATATCTGCCCACGGGCAACGGTAACGCTTTCGTCAGTTTGATTTGGCGCGAGGCGAACGAGCCCTCGAAAGTTTTGCTCTCCAAAGTTAATGTAATTGCTCACCAACCGTTGTAAATGTGAAAGGAAAAGTAAGCAGTGGAATTAAAGGCCTTGAAGTTCTCCAAAAGGCGAGTATTGATTCTCTTTATTGACAAAATCAAGTTGTACAAGTTTTATGGCCGTAGTTTCTCGATCGTTGTTTGTGCATTATTTACAATGATTTTCACGCCATTGCGCTTACCTGCAAGTCGCCGGCTTAGTCACATACCCGATTGATTCTTTCAAAAGCTAACTTAGTAACGGAATTAAAGGTCTTGAAGTTCTCCAATAGGCGGGTATTTTTTGTATTTATTGACAAAATCAAGTTATAGTTTGTCGATTGTTGTTTATGTATTCGCACTGATTTTCACACCGTAATGCGGTTTACTACAAGTCGCTGGTTTACAGACTCGATTTTTCCTTTTAAACGCTTTGCCTTTCCGCTACTTTTCCCCAAAACCGAATACTGCTTATCACCATTCAAGAAAATGAGATGTTTTGATTAAAAACAGTTAAATTAATTCTCGCAAAATTGTGCCGTGTGCAGATAACCAAACTACACAAACAAATTTCATTCAATTCCACTTTCGTGACTCGAGATTTTTTTTTTTCTCTCTCTTTTGCTGCTACATTGTGCTTCTTTTTTATTATTAAAGTTACTTTTCTCTTTTTTTCAGATGACCTTTTCCGTGAGTACTGTTCAGTTTAGCGAATTTATTTTGTTTGGCGGAAAACAAATCATTCTCCACGTTAGGCGCAGCTTTTAGCGATCGATTCAACATGCACATTGGATGCGCGCGTATAATACAATTACATTTTGCAAGACAATCTTTTTAGATTTTTTTTTAACCAAGTTAGAAAAAAATAAATAAGTTATTTACCGGCTTTGGGTCGGTCCGTATCGTGAAAAACTGTGACCTCGGTCTTGAAAATGCTGCCCTCGGCCGGCGGCCACGGGCAGCATTTTCAAGACCTTGGTCACAGTTTTTCACGATACGGACCTCCCAGCCGGCAAATAACATATATATCTTTCTTAAGTTCTTCCTTACGGTCTACTTGTCAATATTTTGAAGGTAAGTTATGATTGGCTAAATTGTTGGAAAGGAAATTTGTGCTCGGGCAAGCAGAAGCCCGGGGAAGGGTACTCTCCAAAAATTCGGGTGGGAGTGTCTTCAAGCGGGCTTTGAGCGGGCTTCAAGGGTTGCATAATGACAATGATAGAAATAGTTTCTACCAAAAGTTGCTGACCAGATTACTTTGGGGCCGCACATACCTATGTAGCTTATATAAGGGAGCACCAAAACCCATCCCGGGAGCAGAGGTTCGTGTGGCAAAGAGTAGTATTGACATCGACAGTTTCCACACACCAAAAAGTTTATACCCTGAATACGACACGTTCAATGAACGAGTTAGTCAGAAAATCGAAACGTTTCAACGCCGTGAAATCCACGCGATCGTTTTAAGAAATAATTAAGCTATACGGTAAATTATTAGTAGCGAATTAACTGACAACTGACAAATGGCCTAAGATTTAACTGACAACTGACGAATGGCCAAAATGTTAACTGACAACTGATATTTTTAACACCCCATTCAAACCCTCTCCTATTGTATCGTAGTTTCCACCAAGTACGTTTGAAACGCAGCACGTTTTCCAAGTTATTCCTCGGGTAAAATATGGCTCAGTAGCAAATTCTGAGGAGAAATCTCAATCTCAATTCCTATGCTTCATACCTTACTTTAAGGGCAGTGAATACTGATCTTTATACGTGTTTTATCTCTTGCAGCTCCAACTACGCCCATCCCGACAACTGAAGGTATTTTTTAGAAAAATTGACTGAAAGAAGACCAAGAATCATCTCAGTGATTTTTTTTATTTTCACACCGAAAACACCAGAAAAGCGATATGCGAATTACCACCACGAAGTTTCACAGCAAATTTAACAGCAGCTAACTCTGGGGTCAGCCCCTCTCTGCAGAAGACACCAGGCCCGGAGATGCTCCCTGTACTGGACAATATGGGGAGGCTCCGCCCCCAAGGGGTGCCTCTTTCAGGCTCTAGCTATATAGAAGGGCAGGGATTTCATAAGTTGGGCTATATAAAAGGGTAGGGAAAACTGTCATTATGCTGCATTCTGTTCAAAAGTTATTCCTCGTGTAAAATATGGCTCAGTAGCAAATTCTGAGGAGAAATCCATCTCTGTTAATACCTTTACTTTATACATTACTTTAGTGATATGTTTAAATCGACAATGAATGCTGATCTTTATACGTATTTTATCTTTTCTGCAGCTTCAACTACGTCCATCCCGACAACTGAAGGTATTTTTTTTAGAAAATTGACTAAAGAAGATCAAGAGTCATATCAGTGAATTTTACATTTTTATATCGAAAACCGCAGATCTGCAATAAGCGAATTAATTCACAACGGGAACACAAAGTTTCACAGCAGCTTTGACAGCAGTTAACCCTGGGGTCAACCCCCTCTGCAAAACACACCAGGCCCAGGGGGGTACTACCTATAGTGGACTATACAGGGAGGCTCCCTTGAAAGGGATACCTTATTCAGTCTCCAGTTAGGGATTTCATGACTTGGACTGTATAAAAGGTTAGAAAAATCTGTCATTATGCTGCATTCTGTTCCCAAGTTATCCCTTGGGTAAAATATGCCTCAGTAGCAAATTTTGAGGAGAAATCCATCTCTGTTAATACCTTTACTTTATACATTACTTTAGTGATATATTTTAATCGACAATGAATGCTGATCTTTATACGTATTTTATCTTTTCTGCAGCTTCATCTACGTCCGTCTCGACAACTGAAGGTATTTTTTAGAAAATTGACTTAGATCAAGAGTCATATCAGTGAATTTTTCATTTTTATATCGAAAACCGCAGATCTGCGATAAGCGAATTAATTCACAACGGGAACACGAAGTTTCGCACCAACTTTGACAGCAGTTAACCCTGGGGTCAATCCCCTCTGCAGAGGACACCAGGCCCAGGGGGAGGGGGGGGGGGGGGAGAACTCCCTTTAGCGGCCTACACGAGGAGGCTTTGCCCGAAAGGGATACTTTTTTCCGGCTCCAGTTGGGGATTTCATGAGTTGGACTATTTAATAGGGTAGGGAAATCTGTCATGTGTTTAAAAGGGCCTTTCTAGAACTGACCCACCGAACAGTCGATTCATTTTAGTATGTTTAAAGGTCATTCCCCGAATTAGAACTGAACATAGATTTTCAACCAATCTTTGCCTACTGGTTAATTAGGAACTGCGCAATAATTACCTGGAGAGGGGGTTGGGAAACCAAAGGGGGGGCATAGGGGAAAATCGCAACTAGAGAGAGGGGTGGTTGGATGTAGAATTTGATACATACAGTGGGGGCATTACTTTTCCACAAACTGGAAAAGTGGTAGAAGAGCTATTAGAGTTGCTTACACTGGAATTAAACTGGGAAAATATCTTTCCCCATCTGTCCTGCAGTAAGAAAGGAACGCCTCTGTTTCAGTGGAACCCCGCCTTACGGCCACCTCGTTAATACGGGCAATTGCCACATTCTGAAATCCCAACCTATATAATCATTTATAATTTTATCCCCTTAATACAGCCAAATATCCATGGCCTGTTGGTGACCTTATTAACGGGGTTCCATTGTATATATTAAAACAGTGCTACCTCATGGCGAACAACCAGCTGAAAATGAATTTGAAACAACATGGTCTCAACATTAGCGGAAGTACGGCTGATTTATTAAACGAGTTCTCAGCCACTCACGTGGAAGATGAAGAATTTATAAATAACTCGTGTGAGGATGACACAGCTTCAGAATCAGAGTCAAGTGATTCCGATGTAGAGAACATGTACGTTGAAGAGTCATTTGGAGTATTTTTTGCGCCAGAGGAAGACATCCAGCACGTAAATTAGGTATGAGGGAACCAGTGGGGGAGGAAGAGCGGGGTTGACCTTAATATTTTCAGTATAATATTATCAGTATACATTTATCGATTAGAAGGGCGAAGAAAAAGGGAAAATTAATGTATAAGTGTGTTAATAAACTCGCCCCAGATTATATCTGTATATATATTATATATGAATTTCGTTCTATGATCTTCACGACGCCACACAAAAATTGTCTCTACCGAAATCAAAAACTGACTACCTGAAACGTAGCTTCAGTTACAGTGGTGCATGTTTGTGTAACAATCTCCCCGAAGAAATACGCACCACAAGATCCTTACACATATTTTAAAAAAGCATAAACAAATGGTTCTCTGCATCGGACTCCCACACGCTAATGTGTAAACCAATAAAGTAGGTAAGGGCGGGGGCTAAAATTAATATTTGCTTAGTGAGAGGGGAGTGCGACTTAGTTTTGAGCTGTATTTTACCTATTCGCCCCTCCCCCCTCCCTCCAAGTAATTATTGCACAGTCCCTTACCTTAAGGGAATTTAAATTATGTAATAAAAAAGGGGGGATCACCATATTCGTTTAGGAGCAGAAAGACCTTGTATATACCATACAATTCCTTAATAATTCCTTTGCGAGTACTGGCAAAGTACATCTTTCCAGTGATAATGTATTTTTCAAAAATAGAAATCGATCTGTAATTATTTTATAGAAGGAATTTGATCGATAAACCAAAAATACAAGAAAAAGTTAATAGGTCACCACACTCGTTTACGAGAAAGCAACATTTTATTTTGGGCTATGTCGAATAAAAAAAGCCGCCATTTTGTTTATGTGCGCACGCTAATTACGCTTTAACATTTTGCGCAGAAAGGATGCGCAATGCAATACAGGGGAATAACCTAAAGGGGTTAGTTAAGTTAAAAATTAAGAAAACAGATATAGTAACCCTTCTGTAGGTATGTAAAAGGGGTACCATTCCTTCAAAGGTATATTTAACAATTAATCCATGAGCGCGCGTTGCATATAAGATGGTATAAAGAGTAAGAGTGGACCCCGGGGCGGAGTCTTCCATTATAAAATTTTTTTGAGTAGCCCCACGCCATAGTCGTAGTGTGCTAAATTCCATCAAATAAATTTGAAACGCAGCACGTCTTCCAAGTTATTTCTCGGGTAAAATACGGATCAGTACCAAATTCGGAGGGGAAATCCATCTATCTCAATTCTTATACTTTACACCTTACTTAAGTGAAATCTTGTAAATTGGAAATGAATACTGATCTTTATACATGTTTTATCTCTTCTGCAGCTTCAACTACGTCCGTCCCGACAATTGAAGGTATTAGAAAAATTGACTGAAAGAATATCAAGAGTTTTCTTGAACCCTTGTGTTGATGGTCTTAAAATTATCATTACATTGATAGCAGGATTATGTAACGGTAAGATAAGAGTAAAACTACATCGGCGAAAGTGCGAATCATTGGAACACCTTCAAAAACTAGAAACGTCCACGCTAACCCTTTCATTCCATTGGAAAATATCTTTGCAATGCAATCGTAAAACCGCCGAAGTTTGTCGCTCGCGTTTTGAATCGTCGCAAAATTTCGGCTGTATTAATTTTCGCTACAGCGAATTTTCTTTTCGCCAACATCGCCATTCCACGAATTTGGATTTCATTACTTTTGTACAATACTGTAAGTCGCACAGTTGATCCTTTCACGCAAATCATTCCCTCCTGTGATTGGAATTTTTAGTTAATTTAGCTCGTTTAGTTTCACATGCTAAATGCAATTTGCCTCTTCTGCTTAACAGGAATCAAAACTGCGTCTTCGATGTATCTCAACATCATATATGGATTTGTTGGGTTAGTGATAGTTTTGGTCGCTTCTTTTGTCTGCTACATCGTCTTTAAAAGGTTAGTCCAGTATCACTGTATATTGTAATAGAACATTATGAAAGATATATATGTGTACAGACGTATCTAAGGGCTGTCATAGTTCGCTGCTTCAAGAACAAAGATTTTTTTATTTTATTTAGCTCATTTTGTTGTTTACATTTTTTCCTGCAATCTATTTACACATGACACAGCTAATGTTATCCTAATGTGTCTAAATACATTTTTCTACCCCATACCTAGCATTTTCAATTGGTTGTTTAGCAGACTTTTTCGGACTCGGATCGGTGTGAAATTTACACCAGATAGTTGGACTTGGATTGAAGCTTGATATAATATTGTTTTAGGATAATTGGTATTTCTATTGCAACGATAAAAAAAGAACGCGAATCAGGTCTCACGCCAAAACATTAACACCAGTATATAAAACTGGTGTACTGCACATCAAACATACAAGAATAAAAAAATTCTGTATGCAGATTTATTTCAAACCACCATTTATGCATGATAGTGATAAATGGACAGTGACGCAGTAATTTGTAATTCTCTAATTTTTGGTTAATTTTCCCCGTTTAGCGATTTTTCGAAACTTGTTTGAATCTTTTACAACACATGCTTGACAATACAATAAATTAATTTCCAAACTTTTATTAACATTGATTCACCAGCAAATGCACCAGCCCCCTCCCCCCTCTAATTTGTGACCGGTACCTAAAGCGAAATATTAGTAGTTGTAAAGGGAAAAAAAGATTGTTGAATGTTTAATATGTTTACATTCTGTTTTATGAAAACAGATGGCGCAATCGAAATGGAGCAAGACGAAATGAGGTGCCAATAACGAATAAATCCGATAAAAGGGTCTTCAAAGGTAACCTTACATGGTAACAACAATATCGATCCCAGGCATTACAATATTTTATAATATGGCCGTGTCTCACAAGGACTGGGAACTACCAAATTTGCGAATTTGATTGGCTAAAATCGATACTGACCGCGGTCTAGATTTTCCCATCTAGACCGGCATCTAGACCGGTTGCACTTACGTTGAGAAGTTTACAAACAAAAATGCAAAAACGTTGACTTGTTTCTGCTAAAGAAGTAATAAATGGAAGAACCAAATGTTTGACGCGAAAGAAGTTAACAAGAACGAGCGAACTTTGGCAAATTTTCGTTCAGTTCACAGGCACGACATCAAAACACCAGCTAGAAACGAATTTGCGAGGTAATTGCAAGGTCAGAAGTTAAAAGCAGTTAACACGATTAAAAGCGACTAAAATACCGGTAAGAATATATTATCAGTCGATTAAATAGGCTAGAGAAGTTGAAAACATACCTGTCGATGATATCGACCTTCTCTTGTTCTAATTTTTCCGTGTTCGCCGTTCACTAGCAAAATGTAAGCGAGTACGGCGAACCGAAGCGAATTTCTAAGCTGAAAAGTTTTCTAGTTTGGCCATATAATAAACATCTTATTAACCGAGCTTAGTCGGTCTGTATGGGAGAATCTTGACCTCGGTCATGAGTACAGACCTCACTGCGTTCGGTCTGTACTCACGACCTCGGTCAAGATTCCCCCATACAGACTTCCCGCTTGGTTAATAAGAGCTAAATACCAATACAAAATCCGGAACTATAGCCTGCAAATACTATTCCTGCAGAATACTTTCATTAATATCACTCTGACCTTGCAATTACCTCGCAAAACCTGAACCAAAGAAGAACAGGTTAGAAGGAAAAAGTTAAGAAAATATAACTCATAGAAGATGTATACAATCGAAACTGGAGATGGATTCACGGTAAAAGGCGCTAGAGGCAAGGTTGTCATAAGGCAACTGAGAAAATCTGACGGTGAAATTAAGGAAGAATTATAAAAAGGGCCAAGAGATTTATGGAAACCGAGAAAAATGAATTTTTCCAATTCATGGAGGCGAATTTAAGATCAAAGATGACAACTGTCAACACCTTAAGGCACCTTAAGGCACATAATAGTCTTGAACAATGCACTCGTAAAAATAGTGTACGACTGTTTGGAGTAAAAGAAAATGATGATGAAAATCCGGAAAAATTGGCTATTCAGGTGTTTTATAAACAGCTGCATCTTGAAAATAAAAGCTAAGAAGAAACATATAAATAGCTCAGCTCGCATCCAGAGCTGGTTAATACCGCCGGGAGGGAAAGCCGATAAAAAAGAAAAAAAAAACAGACCAGCCAAATAAGTGGGACTTTAAAAAAATATATATTCATGGGCAAGCAAAGATTGATTGATACTTCCACCTCGTTAACTCGAACAGAGGCCCGTTCGTGGTCAGATTACCACACTGTAAATTAAAAAGATCTGTTTCAGCCCCAAAGTGCCGATTCAGCTCTATGGCCCCTCTATGGCTGATTTGACTCTTCGTGGGGCCATTTTGTTAAATTGGTCTAAATCGACCCCAGTTAAAACCATTTTAGCCCCACTAAAAACCAATTTAGCCCTCATTGGATAATAATTCAGCTCCTTGGTGCAGATCGGTCCCTATCGCTAGAGTCATTTTGACTCAATTTGATAGAGCCAATTTCGTTCAAGTCTTTTTGGGCCCATTTTAGGGCCATATCAGCTCCTATTGGAGGAGCTATTTGACCTCGAAAAGGTGGCCCATTTTGTTACAAAACAAAATGCTCCCACAGATCCCACAGGGGCGTTTCCAGGATTTTTCTTAGAAGGGGGTGCACATCTCGGACCCGATTTTTCGTAGGACGGGGTGCCATAGTTTTTTTCTTTTCTATGCAGAATACCACTGGTTGTATTAGAAAGGCGCTTGGTCATCTCAGGGTGGGGGAGGGGGTGGAGTGCACCACCTGCATCGTCCCCCTAGATCCGCCCCTTCCCCATTTATTAGAGTTATCTTGACTCCTATTTCTAGAGTTATTTCCATTAAAGTGCCTATAACCCCAAAAAAATGTTTTCGCCTAATCAAATTTCTGTATAGAATTGGGAAAAATGCCGCAAAATTTTTGAATTCGGTTAAAACCCGAATTAATTACGAATTTTTAAAGTTGGCGCTGTTAACAGCACGACCGAGCATTCGGGAGAATGGGACTAGTGACGTCATTCCAGGCCATTGCCAGCGTCGCTCCAGTAACTCTCACGTTGTTTTGTGTGTGGGATAGATCAGAGTACTGAGGGTTAGTTTTTCGTCAAAAGAACTTTTATTTGACTCAACAAAAGTTCGAATATTCAAACGCACTCCGCCTACCCACAGTCGAGAACGCTCTAATGAGAAAAGCCTGTAATTTTGTTTTTGACTGCCTACAAGGCAACGTTTGCACCCCTTTTAAAAACTATTTTAATTTTTTAACGCATAATCGTGATACGAGGAACTGTAGAGCCACTGTTGTTCTACCTAAAGTGAAACTTGAATTTGCACGAAAAAGTTTTTATTTCTCTGGTGCAAATATTTTTAATTCTTTACCTTTTAAAACTAGACAAACTAGCAGTAGGGTTTTATTTAGGCAGTCTTAAAACGAATTATTTTTATAGGTTAAGTAAGCATAATTTAATAGATTTTTAACTTTTTACCTTTTATCCTTTTATATGATGTATTTTTATTTTTATATTGTTATATATATTTTTCTTTTTACAGGACCCCTTTGATAACAGTACGCATGTACTGAAGGGCCATCCTGTTTAAAAATTCGTTATTATTATTATTAATGTCGTCCAGCGATTCTAGCTATGACTCTAGCTCGGACTCTGAGGCCTCAGAGGTCGAGGTCGAGTACGACTTAGAAGTCGAGGGTTCATCAAACAACAACAACACAACATGAATTCTTGACCTTCGCACAGCATGCACAGTTTAGTTAAATAAATTGAATTGCCTCGGAGTTTTAAAAAGGTATAAGATTTATTGACTTATCAGTATTTACTGTAAATTCTACAACGAAAGTCTGTACTTGCGTATGAATAATTTGCAGTCAACTATTCGTTTGCGGGAGCGGCCGGTACGCCGACTTCATTCGCTATTCATCACATTCATACGATCGATAATCTTCTTAAATTTTCTGCTCGAGGTTAGGATTCAACTGAAAATATCTTGTCCTGCTTTTAAACCCTTAATCTTAACACTTGTGCTAACTAAAGTAAAGCCCGAAGACGCGGCATCTTTGCGGTAAGAATCAGTGAAGAACTTGTTTTCCTTCGCTGCTAGTAATGTAAACAAAGTGTCGCGGAATGAGTCGATTGTTAATTTTGCATCGTGTGTACATGCAGGGGAGCAAATAAGTCTGAATAAAATCAGCAGCGCTCACTAGAATCGCTTAATGCTTCAAATAAATAGTGGAAATATTTTGGATCGGGAATAGAATATAATTACATGTACCTTGAATTCTACGAAAACTGTGGAGTCCATACGCAGAAAATTGAAGTTTGTGTGCGAAGATCGAAAGTCTGATTTTCATTTTCGCTGCTAGCACTCGCCGATCAAACCAAGATAGGTGACCAAGAAATCTTAAACTCTGATGTGCTTCGATTACATTGCCGAGAACTTGATGGTCTCCCGGTTTTTTTCGCATTTTGGAGCTCCGACCGAAGTCACTACCTACATACAACGCAGATCATATCACGTTCGACTGATGTACTGGGTTGACGTCACGAATTTTATTGGACCCAGACCCTTTTGACCGGATCTTCGGCTCGGTCGTGTTTCTGATTATTGCGATTTTTTTCGACTTTGACGATTCACAGAAAATCGAGGTTTCCACCAAAATCAAAAATTTTTTCGGCATTCTGCTCAGAGAAATGTAAATATTCTTTTCCTTGAAAAAAATTTTTTGGGGTTATAGGCACTTTAAGCTAAGATGGCTCTGATTTAGGGTAGATTCGGCTCTTATAAATAGAGCCGGTAATTGGTCATAGGCCTAGACGAGCTGCCACTAGCAAGAGAGGTTTATATATACTTCGGCTGGTTCGACAGAGTTGATTGTATCGTTTTTGAAGATATCCGCCGTAAAAATGAGACCGTCAACGCCGGCCCTTTACAATTTGTAATTCTTTCGTCAAACGTTGATATTACTGCGTACAGAAGTTTCTCTCGACTTGTAATGTCTATGGATATCAAGGATGGGCTTATTTTTTAATCTACCCCCATACATTAAAAGATAATTTTACGAAGAAATGTTTTCCCTTAGCATGAATTTTCTGTTTTCCAATGGATGTGATTATTTTACGTTTGTGCGCGTTGCGTGCCTGTTTGCTCTGACCGAGTTACTCTGGGAACAAATGGAACATGCGCAGTGTAAGCTATTCCCGGCGTCCCCTTCGGTACTTTTGGCGCTCGATTCGTAAAACGGTATGCAACGGTTTCGAAGGTCGCCCTTCATCATTGGAGTGATTTTTACTCGATGTTTTTCATCTCACAAGGCGCATTCCAAAGTTCAAACAGCTACATGAAGCCTTTATACATCGGATGCTTCAAGCATTGTTGACAAAGGTAAGCTCATGTTCATTTGCATCTTGATTCCTGGATTGCCTTTCAAGGCGGGCAGCAGCTGCCAAAGGAAGATTTTCCAACATGCTAGTTTTGAAAAACGTTTATCAATGCTTGGCTTAAATGAAATCCTTAATTTAGCTTTATAAGTTTAGACATGTATTTCGTTTCACTGTAACAATATTTTCTGCTCGTAACTACATGCATTTCGTACTGGCAAGGAATTGTATGTACATGCATAAATTTCTACCAGGCGGTACCAGGATACCTCTAAGGGAAAACAGTTTTACTGATCATGTGCCCTGTGTAAATAGTAAATTCTCAGGGCTAGCTTATTGTACAGTAGTATTATCATTAGGCAAAGGCACATCTTATGATCCACATGTTTATGTCTGGTTTATCTGCTATGACATTGCAATTATATGCATGTATACAGCTAATCTTTAATAATATTTAGCATGAATTTATATATTTCGGCTGGTGCAGTGCTGCTTTATGGTGTGATGAAGGTATACAGTATGCCAGGTTGCCATGCTTGGTTTATGCGAGGAAAGTTATACTGTTCAGTGCAATAATATATTCTGAGCCCTTTCTCTTTTGCGCAGTACTGCTTAAAATGTATGGTGTGATTTAGGTATATGCCAGGTTGGAGTGAGGCTTTAAAGCTGAGGTATCCTGTCCTGTTAGGCATTGATAAATCTCACTGAACTACACTACACTGCACAGTAGCTATGAGGGGCCCTTAATACATTAATGCATGAACATAAAAATATATTCTTAGCTTTTTACCTTTGGTGCAGTACTGCTTTAAATGTATGGTGTGATTTAGGTATATGCCAGGTTGGAGTGAGGCTTTCAGCTGAGGTATCCTGTCCTGTTAGGCATTGATAAATCTCACTGAACTGCACTACACTGCACAGTAGCTATGAGGGGCCCTTAATACATGAACATAAAAATATATTCTTAGCTTTTTACCTTTGGTGCAGTACTGCTTTAAATGTATGGTGTGATTTAGGTATATGCCAGGTTGGAGTGAGGCTTTCAGCTGAGGTATCCTGTCCTGTTAGGCATTGATAAATCTCACTAAACAGCACTAACACTGCACAGTAGCTTTGTGTAACAGCCACATATACAACTGTACATGTATTTTGCAAATGACTGTTACAGCGTCAATTGATCAATATGCAGTGCAGCTTAATTTACAGAGCAAAGTGTTAAAAAAAAAAACATCTTTGCACATGTAAATATTAAAAAAAATACATTCAATATGGCATCTACTGGACATAGTCAAATAGCCTTAGACAAAAACCTGTTTTTGTGATAATTACTGTACTTTCTCTGTCTAACTTTACATGTATTTTTTCATTCATTAATTTTGTACATTGAAATACTGTACTTGGTAATGGCATGCAAAATGATGTAATTGCTTGTATGTTATTTTCAGATGAAAGAGTTGGATGGTCAAATGTACCCAGTAAGTAGAAACCAATATTTTGTTTCCTACACTTTATAGCAATCTGCATGCAACATTTTCTGTCTGGTGCTTTTTTATTTTTATTTTTATTTAGCTAACTGTTTAATTTTGCACAAAATAAAACTAATTTTGTTATACAATGTTTATTAAAATAAATTGTTCACAAATTGATTTATAACTACTACTACAGGTTCTCAATAACAGCTTTTTGGCAACAATTTTTATTCTGATGTGAAGTATATGAAATACTGTAGTTCAAATGTAAATTCCAGAGGCGCGGTGGCCTAATGGTTAGTGCGCTGGACTCCGGATCGGGCGGTCCGGGTTGGAGCCCTGGCCGGGGTACTGCATTGTGTTCTTGGGCAAGACACTTTACTCTCATAGTGCCTCTCTCCACCCAGGCGTATAAATGGGTACCGGTGAATTTACTGCTGGGGGTAACCCTGCGATGGACTAGCATCCCATCCAGGGGGGAGTAGAAATACTCCTAGTCGCTTCATGCTACGGAAACCGGGGATAAGCACCGGCCTGATGGGCCACTTGGCTCGTATCCAGACTTTACCTACCTTACTACAGGTTCTCAATAACAGCTTTTTGGCAACAATTTTTATTCTGATGTGAAGTATATGAAATACTGTAGTTCAAATGTAAATTCCAGAAGTCACAGTTTCAAATCCTGTTGAAGCGCTGAATTTTTACCTGTACGCTTTTTTTTAATTTCCAGTTTACTTCAATTGGAAAGTTTGCTGCAATAATTTCATTCTGATCCTTTTGGTGATTAGTGTTGTTTTTTTGTGTGATTTAAAGCGGACTCAGGTTGAGGCTTAACAGCTTCAGTTGTCGCGTTCATTATTACGGTTTCAAGAATTGATTGCGTTGCGAGGCAAAATGACAGATGTTGCTCTAGAGGCAGGAATGACGATGTTCTGTCAGGAAAAAGCACGTTGTAGTTTTCCCAGGCAGAATGTTGGCATTCCCGCCTAGCAACGTCTGTCATTTTGCCTCGCAAGGCAATCAATTCAACCGTGACAACGAATGCGACAACTGAGACCGTTAAACGCTCAACCTGAAACCGCTGTATGTAGATGTATACATGTATGGGCTTTATTAGCTATGCATAGGTAACCAACATTGAAAAATCATGCCATGGCATCGACAGCAATATGCCTTCATGATTGCACCTCATTTTGTTTTTTGCTAGCTTGCCTTTTTCCAAAAATTAACTGCACACCAGCAATGCCCTTATTCCTCAACACATTACATGTAACTGCACTGTGCAAATTGTTGCACTACAGCTAGTTAACAATTATTCTGCGAAATTATGCCGAATATCGCCTGATACTTAGGCGATGAGGCCGTAGGCCTAGTTGGCTAAAATCAGACAATATTCCGCAAGATTGAGCAGGATAATTTTTTTATTATTCAACAAACTGTCAACAAAATGCTTTTTGCAGTGAGAAAAACTTTGTTTGTACAGCACTTTGCAAGATTTCACTCGAATCTTGGCAACCTACGTACAGGGGTTTCAATAAAATTTGAAGTAGGCAGCTAGTTCGAATAGAGTAGCCGACTGCATCAAACAAGGTTTGAAAGGATCTTTCTCTAGTTTCTTCAATTTAGGGGAAAAAGTAGCCGACTTCTCCGAGCAAAGTAGCCGACACTTTTCGTCGGCCGTCGGTGCTTATTGAAAGCACTGTACGTATATCGCAGGATATCTGTTATGTAGGGATAACAATGATTTTCTGACCATATAGTCCGGGAGCATATGTTGGATAAATAGTTCCCGTGGGCATTTTGAGAAGAAAGAAAGCCAGTGGCCTAGTAGTGTTTAGTAGTCCATAAGGAACCCAAAAAATGTTGTTGACAATTTTGTAAAGCGCCGAGAGGGTATTTATAGGATGTTTAAAAATGACCTGTGCGATCCAGCATGGAAACGAGGCTGAAAAGTTTTAGTGGCCATAACTTCTTTTTACTTCGAGAAATATCAACCAAACTCACCAGATATACTAAATAAACAACACTCAAGCTAGTAGAATAATTATTTCTATACACCAGGGTCACGTGACAGATCTAGCATGAAAACAAGGCTGGACAGCTACCCATTGAAAAAGGCTCAATATGTATGGTGGAGTCGAGGCCTAACTTAGGGGATATACTTGCTAGACAGCCCTAAACCCAGCAAATTGCTTATATTCATTAATGAGAACGTGATTGATCTAGCATGGAAACGAGGCTGGAAAGTCTTGCTTGATGAAATGAAAAACAAAAATGTATTTAAACCTGTCCATAATCCCTACGTTTTATGAAATTCTTTTTTTCTTTTGCAACCGTTTTAAAATATCAACAAGTACTCTATATGAAAAGAAAAATTCCGTTAGCTGTTTTCCAATATCTCTTTGCTTTGTAGCGTTTTTAAAATATGCAAATTAGCAAAGTAATGACGTCATAGACTCAACCGAAGTCTGATTAAATACGAAGAAAGTGATATCTGAGCCAATTTGTATTGAAAGTCTCTGATTCGTTGCAGGAACACTCTGCTAGTTGTGTTTGACAATATGAACCTTACAACTTGGTTATCATGGCAAGATACCAGGTTCCAGATCCCCGCAATGCTAAAGGGTTTTCAGGCCAATTCTGGCATCCTTTTTTTAATATTTGTAAATAATGCTTTACATGCGAGATCTGGCAAGTATATCAATGGATTTGCAAACGTCTTGCCTGGTTTTCTTCCGATTTGAAAAATTCAAAAATATAAAAAACAAATTGATAGAGACTGGAAAATAATTATATTACAACTGTAGGTGTATCACCTGTGGAACTATTCATTGAAATATGACCAAGATTACTTAATTTTTTGTACTTGAGAGAAAATTGGTTTGAGTAGATGTCGTCATCAGTCCCCTAATGCATATTTTACTATTTTTTCAATTCAAGCTTAAATATCTCCGAAACTAAAATAGATATTTAAAAACGGAAAACAGCATTTTCAATCTTTAGTTAAGAACTCTATGAAACGCCAAAAATTGCTAATTGTCAATTGCCATTTCTTCCTGTTTGTTTACATCCTTGGGTTCAAGAGCTTGAATGTACGAGTTCTAGTGGGATAAGGGACGGACCATTAGAAAATTGATTGGTGAGGGGGGGGGGGTTGATTTTTGGCTTCCAAGAATTTTCTTTGGCCCATTGCCTGTGCACGAACTTTTTTTGGACTGCAGCCCTATGCACGAATTTTTCTAAATAAAATTTGTTTCCTGCAAAATTTGCTATTGAATTGATTAAAAACAGTGCTACCATACTCAAAGACATAGCTTATTAACGTTACTTTCCATTTATTTTATGACATAAAAAGTAAGTAGCAGTTTACAGTTGTATAGTGAACATTTATATACCTGTCAGGCAAGTAGTAATGAATTTTGAATTGAGGGGACCCAAACATTAGCAGTGATTGTGACGGTATAAAAATCGGCAGGGGTAATTTTCCGAACGCCGAATTGCGCGAACGCGAAACAAAGTCACCGAAGCAAGCAAAACCATTACCATTATTGACAGCTAACCAGAAACAGGCTAACCTGGGCTTTTTTTAGGCTAAACCTGAGTGATATTCAGGCTAACCGGAGTGCTTTTTAGACTAACCTGAGTGCAAGGTACACTCCGGTCAGCGTGAATAGCACTCCGGTTGGCTTTTGCTTTTTTCGGTGATTTTGGTTCGCGTTCTGCGTTCGGTGTTCGGCAAATTCCCCATGCTGTATTAAAATGGGTGGGAGGCCCATTTCCGTTGGGGGGTCCGGGGTAATCCTCCCCTGGGAAAATTTTGAAAATCTAGACATGCCCTAATGCCATTTGGTGCATTTTGGAACATTTTTCGAGAAGAATAATAATTCTGGTTTACTATTAAAATGCGGCCCACCTTGTGCATGAATTTTTTCTTTGGGTTTTTTCTTGCATGAATTTTTTTTTTGGTCATTTTGCCTTGCATGAATTTTTTTTGTTGTCATTAAGGTTGTCAGTCCGTCAAAAAGCAACAAGAGGTACAGATGTAAATACGCTGGTGCAACGTGGTGAAGAAGATAGAATACTTAATAAGTGTTTTTGTATGATAGAAGATACAGACCTAAGGGAAGGGTTGTATGTGATTACAAAAGGAACGCGACTGGGTTGGTTGGATGTGGTCTGACTGGGTTTGAGGGTTTCGTTGCGTGCATGTGATAGCATGAATGCTCGGGATCTTGTGTTTGAAGAACGAACAATTGTAGCCACGGTTGTTAAGGTATTGGATAAGTTCATTAGTTCGTAATGTAAAAGTCTCGTCAGAAGAGCATATGTGTCGTAGTCTTAGGGCGAGGCTGAATAGAATGGCTCGTTTGGTGTGTAAGGGGTGACATGATGAGTATAGGAGGTACTGATGTTTGTCGGTAGGTTTAGTACAGAGATCTGTCTCAACTATATCAAACTGGTTGAGAGAGACCTGTACGTCAAGAAAAGAAGTGAATTTGATAGTGGGATGAAGGTTATTAAAGTAAGAGATGAAGATAAGTATGCCGTTTACCGTGTGGGTCCATATCATATCCATATCAAGTATGTGGCTGGTATGGCGCATACAGGAGTGCATCTGTCTCGAATTTAGCGAAAAACAGATTCGCGTACGATGGAGCCATGCGTGCTCCCATGGCCCAGTGACGTGTTTATGGATGTAGTAGTTGTTGTTGAATTCAAAAATGTTCATGCTGACAATCATTCTGATGAAGTCGCAAAAACCCTCTTTGCGTATGGTGGAGGTAGAGCGGTCGCAGGTGTCGAGGAAGTGCCGACAGGAGTCAATACTCTCGTTGTGTGGAATATTGGTGTAGAGTGACGAAACATCGAGTGTGACAAGGATGGCGTTACTGGGTAACTGTCCAAGTTGGTCATGTTTGTTGAGGAAATGTGTCGTGTCTTTGATAAAGGATGCCGTTTTATGAACGAGATGCGGAAGTTGCACGCCTTGTGTTAAGTATTCTATACACGAGTCAAAACTTAAACTCATAGAACTGCTCTCGCACGCTTCAAATCGTCAAAAAAAAATAAACTGCATAAAAACAAACTTAAGCATTGCGAAAATAGTTTTAACTCATTTTATTGCAAATGGACAGCAGTAAAAGCCGATTTTAGGAAGCTTAAATATTGACAATAGCGATTAGCGAGAAAACTTGAATATTTATATGGGGCATGCTATGACCTCACAATAATGGGATGGCATGCCTGTGGTCCATTTATGATTTATGGTTCACTAATAAGAACTACAGAAAATACAGCCTCGTTTTCTATCTATATTGATGACGTGACTATTAAGTGAATCAATCTGTACTATTTTTGTTGCTCTAGAGGATGTGGCTTTTTATATTTGTCGATTTTGAACGGAATGACATACATGTTCTTTTCATTTCATTAAGCAAGACTTGCAGCCTCGTTTCCATGCTGGGTCAATCACGTAACTCTCATTAATAAATATAAGCAATTTGCTGGGTTCAGGGCTGTCTAGCAAGTATATGCCCCCGGGTTAGGCCTCGACTCCACCATACATATTTAGCCTTTTTCGATGGGTAGCTTTCCAGCCTTGATTTCATGCTAGATCTATCACGTGACCCTCATATATAAAAATAACTATTCTACTAGCTTGAGTGTTGTTTTCTTAGTATATCTGGTGAGTTTGGTTGATATTTCTTGAACTAGAAAGAAGTTATGGTCATTTAAAACTTTTCAGCCTCGTTTTCATGCTGGATCACACAGGTCATTTTTAAACATTCTATAAATACCCTCTCGGCGCTTTGTCAAATTGTCAACAACGTTTTTTGGATTCCTTGTGGACTACTAAACACTACTAGGCCACTGGCTTGCTTTCTTCTCAAAATGCCCACAGAAATACCTTAGCTCCCGGACTAATATATAGGCATTGCGCGAATTTGTTGAATAATAATGTATATTATTTCATCCATGTGCATGTATTGTTTTTTGGGGGGCCTAAGAAATACAGTAGACAGTGCAGCTTAATTTGCAGTATAAACACATAACATGTATTAGCATCAAAATGCACTGTGGTGTACACTGTAGTTGCTTGGCAAGCCTCAAAAATAGATTTACAATGTACATGTACATGATTGTAAGAAAAAGTAATTGCTTTGACAGACAAAACATGTCTAAGTTAATTACTTCAATTTTTTCTATGTTGTCTTAAACTATGAGAGCTATCATGACAACATGCTTGAATAGTTACAAAACCTAATCAAGCATAAACTTGCGAACATGCATGTATACAGCTAGGCTAATATTATTGATCAGATTACTTTTTCAGTGGATAGAGTAACATCCTGTAGTAAACAAACTATCTACGTGTAGCCACCATATGAGGCTTAGCAAACTTGTTTTGTACAGACTTTTTGTTGTTGTCCACTCAGCTGCCATCAGTAACAACTTCCCTTTTCTTTGAAGACTTTTGTATCTGTATACTTAGCTTCCAGTGCTAGCTTCCATCCTCATGTTATTACTATTTTACTATGCTTAGTGTAGTAAGGTGACTCATCTTTTGCTTTTGTTTTTAAATAGAAATTCTTCAGTTGATGATGACCTCGCCATTTTTGTACAACCACAAATTGCAGCTATTGGAGAAGGTTTTTTGTTGTGCAGTATATTCCAAATCAGAGAAATGTGTGATTCAGTATACTTATAAAATTGCAGTTTTTATTAAGACATGTATGGCATACGGTGAATTTGCCAGGAAATTTGTGTTTCTGCTTTAAGCTTAATAGGAGAATAAAATATTTTTAAGTGTTCACAAAATGTGTGTCTCCTGTGTATAATATACTGTCATTACTGTCTGTTGTGGTTTTTAATTTATATGAAGGCAGTTTTGTGTATTGACTGAAATGGGGCCATTTTTATGCATGCCAATAACCATTTTAGTCCTTGTAATAGGGCTATTTTAAATACTTATGGCCCAAAACAGCCATTACGCAGAATGTCGTTTTAGACGTGATGATGCTAATTTAGTCATTTAAAGTACATTTGTTTTGGATATAAATTGGGCTAAATTGGCCACGAAATGGGGGCCAATTTCCTCTCCTTCCGAAAGCATGAAACGGCTCAAGAAGGGCTAATTTGGCCATGCAAACGTACCATTTCAACCCTTTAAAAAACCAAAACTACCCCCCATTTTTCCAAAACAGCCCTTCTGTGTGTTCGTTTCGACCACCTGTTACAGGGCTATTTCTACCCTGTTCATTGGGGCCAAAACGACCCCGTTCCAAAAGAGCTAAATTAGCCCCAAAAATAGTACTGTATTTTACTCACCGAAACGGCCCCATTTTTGGGTCTAAAACAGATCTTTTCGATTTACAGTGCAGTAATAAGATTTCACAGTAACTAGTAAATAGTGTTTCTGGAGTGCTTGAAATACTGTTTTACAGTATTTCACGAACTCCAGAAACACTATTTGCTAGTTAACGTTACTTATTTGAGTGCTACGCAGCAAAATCCCCTTTTTGTGAACATAAGATTTCACAGTGATTACCAGGAAACAGCGAACACCTATTTACACATCCTTGGGTCTCGTTAGCTCGGCAAGTTAAGTTATCAGATAGCCTCGCACGAAAGATGCATGGAAGTAAAATTAGGATATTTTGTTATATTTTTTTATAAAATTTCACTACGAACTCACGAAATTTAGTGCTAGGTCACATAATAAAACTTCCAACAACTAAAAGCCATGAGCGTATTTTATCTACCTAACTCTATATTTGTTATCTGTGTACCCATCCCATCTCAAGATATTCCAATGCTTTCCGTGGCTGAAGATAACAACATTTCGGATGGTTTTGAACTTGACCGTAACCAATTAACGGTAGTTATGTTACTGGGGACCGGTAATTTTGGTCAAGTGTCCAAGGCATTCTACGAAGCTTCGCGATTGGATGTAGCTGTCAAGTCCCTACAAGGTATTGATTTTATTTCGCTTTTCGTTTTCTCTTTCTCAGCTGTGAACAGTCTATACACTTCGTTTATTAGCATTATAGGTCTCATTCTGTCTGTTTTGTCGATCATTGGTGGCTTTAAACAACTGCTTAGTCGCTTGAAAAGCGTCAGGAAAATAATAAGTTATCATTTTTCATAACAGTTTTTGCACGAATAATTTTGGGAAAATTGAAAAAAATATAGTATGCAGCATATGGCGGCCATAAAATACAACTGGAAATAAAGTATGATCTGTCATCAATGTCGTTAACTCTCATGCTACCACTTCTAAATTATTATTATATTTAAAAAATTTAAAAATGTCATGAATTGTGACAAGTTCAGCAACACCTTTCTCCGAGAAGTTTATAAATTTATAAATTCTTTATTTCCGAAACGAAGCACTGAATCGATACCACAATTTGCAGGATTAGATTTAGGATTTTGGAATTTTGATGACGTCAGATGCTTTTGACGTTGTCATGGCAACGAACTTTTCGGTCCCAGATTCCTAAATATCTTATTGGTAAAACACCAAGAAAAGTGTCAAATATTTTTGTCAACGTTGTTGGCGCACCTTTGATATAATACTAGGTATAGTTAACACTACAGCTGCCCCCGCTGTTAATCGTTTTTTTCTCAGCGCATCCGTTACTACAGTAAATTATTTCGCTTGATATTTTGGCTATTCTATTTTCTTAATTGATTGAAAAACAGTCAGTTTTCTGTTTTGAACAGTCTTACGATAAATCAGAAGAAAACACTAATTTTTCTCGCGTTCTGCTCACAAAGTATCACTTGTTTCTGGCCTTCTCTTTTTCAAGATCATGGGACGAGGACATGCCATTTAAGACAGACTTTTAGTATGAACTGTTGAAGCAAAGTAGATAAGTAAAAGAAAGCCAAACTATGCAAAAATTCTAAGGATTAATAATAAGTAAATTTAATTACACGAACGCGTCCCCAACTTGCTGAGATCATTTTGCTTTTTGCTGTAATGAGTGATCTCAGCGAGGATAAACTTCGGTAATATTCAAATTCGAACGTTTTAAAACTACCAATTTAGACCAGCTGTTTTCAGATTTTTTCGTTTCAATATATTAGGGCTGGGAGCTCAAGCAACAATTACAAACTTGACAGCTGAGCTCGAAACGGATGCCAAAAGATTTCTCACCTCTGTCAATGGAAGCGCCTGCCGTGAGATTTGATTATCTCAAGAACTCTTTTGAATTCTCTTTCCTTCTTGACAAGTCTCAGTTACAAATTTTACTTAAATGCCTGAAGACTGATCGAGTCTTTTATATTTTATTTCTACCACTTGAGTTTTCTTTTATTTAATGTTATGATGTTCCGCCTAAAAGCCGAAAGCACCGGATCGACAGCTGGCTAGTTATATATGTATGTCTCAAGTGGAAACTTTCTCACTTCTCTGCGAGTTTCAATGCTCGCGTTTTCTTTTAAAAATTTTCCTTCGAACCTATCGCAGCTGCTAACTTTATATCTTGGTTATGGCCTGAGTTTTTCAAACCCCTCGTGTAAAGTGTGATTTAATTTGTGTCTGACAAATTTCGATTTCGGATTGAGTCTATCAATCCTGCGAGCGAACGAGAAATGCTCGCAACACGCTAACAAGAGAAATTTCTAGACTAGTACGCACTATTCTTGTTTTTGATGAAGTGAAGTGAAATGAATACTTTATTTACCCTCGGATTGTAGAGTAGCTTTAACAGCTAATGTCTCCGAGCATTTTAACAGCACAATGGGCAAAGACCAGTTCACACGAACGCGTTCCCAACTTCCTGAGTTTATTTCTTTCTTTTTTTGCTGTAATGAGTGATCGTAGCGAGGGTAAACTTTGGTAATAGCGAAACGTTTTATAACTACCAATTGAGACCAGCTGTTTTCGGATTTTTTGTTTCAATAGCTGGGAACTCAAGCAGCAATGACCAACTTGACAGCTGAGCTCGAAACGGATGCCAAAAGATTTCTCACCTCTGTCAATGTAAACGCCTGCCTTGAGTTTTGATTATGTCAAGAATTCTCTTTCCTTCTTGACAAGTCTCAGTTACAAATTTTACTTAAACGCCTAAAGACTGATCGAGTCTTTTATCTTTTATTTCCACCATTTGAGGTTTTTTAAGTTATGATGTTCCGCCTAAAAGCCGAAAGCACTGGATCGACAGCTTGCTAGTTATACATGTATGTCTCAAGTGAAAACTTTCTCACTTCTCTGCGAGTTTCAATGCTCGCGGTATCTTTCAAAAACTTTCCTTCTTTAACTCTTTTTGAACTTATCGCAGCTGCAAACTTTATATCTTGGTTGTGGCCTGAGTCTTTCAAACCCCTCGTGTAGAGTGTGATTTGTGTCTGACAAATCTCGATTTCGGATTGAGTCTGTCAATCCTGCGAGCGAACGAGAGCTGCTCGCAACACGCTAACAAGAGAAATTTCTAGACCAATACGTACTATTCTTGGTTTTGATCATATCCATTGCGTAAGTTTCGGCTTCTAGACCTTGTGAAATCAATAAAGCTCGAAGGAAACTGCAGCAACCCAACTGCAATCAACGTTTGCAAGCGTCGTTTGTTGAATTGTCATTTGTGCACGTGCTCACGCTTTGGTTTGTCATCATCCCCCAATCATCGTTTATCTTGTGTCATCATTGACCAATCACAGTACAGAGAAATTTATCACACCTACCGATACTACTTGCGGGCATTTTATCACACCTACCGATACTACTTGCGGTCCCACTTTGGCCAAGTCGAGATTTTGTCTGGCATATTATATATATAGTCTATATACGCGCGGACTACAATGATGCCTCCTCGGGTTTTGGCCTCTGGGCCAAAACCCTGCGGGGGCAATAATGTATCTCATGTGCAATTACCTATTATAGAAAATGCCCAGCTGAAGGACATGCAAGACATGCTCAGTGAGCTAGAGGTCATGAAATCTTTGCAGCCTCATCCTCATGTTGTTAGGCTTATTGGTTGTTGTACTGAAAAAGGTAACAGACACCCTTTTTAATTGACCATTATTATGTTTTGTTGTGATTCGCGTTTTTGTCTAATTGTTTGGTGTGCATGGTTGGTTTCGATGGAATTGGCGTTTTTCTTGCTTTTACTTGATACCATATTTTTTCAATGTTGAACGCATTTTTAGGGGGTGAGGCCTCATTTTATTTAAGAAAATAATATATTCAAACTCAAGCCATTAGTTAGGATTATTTTTTTAATCATTCAACCTTCCGAGAAAAATGGCGCTAGCCATTTATCTCTCAAATAAAGAAAAAATTAGCGAGTGCCCTTAAAGGGGCTTTGTCAAAGATTTTAACAGAGCTTTGGACAGCCAAAATATATATTTGTGTTGGAGGAAACCTAAAAACAATTCTCCTTATTTTTATAAAAAGTGCTATATCAAAGCACTAAAACTGTAAACAAGCGTCTTTGGCTGCGGATGGCTAGGATGGAAATGGATTGCAACTTCAAAAATTTGGGCTAAACTTTTCAAGTGTTTTCGCGCGTCTTAAAAAGGTCGATATTTATAGCCGTGGTTTGATTTCTCTCTGCAAATTCAGGTAACATCTTTCTTTAGATGATCAAAGATAATGTTTTCCATGGGTTAGGTTGTCTACCATTAACTTAAGAATAGTTTATACCAAAAATCCGCGAAGTTCCCGTGACGAAGCTTCTTTACAGAGGACTAAAAATAAAAGTGCCAGTGGCACTTCTACCGTTCTCTTCCAATCATCAAAAGAAGATTATCTCGGAGGATAGTCCCAAATATCCAAATATAATGTTATATTGGTAAGTATACAATACCCTTATCTTAAACCGTAATTTCCACATTTTTGTCAAATTGTTACCAAGGAATTCTTGCTGTCATTCTGGTAATTTTCGTCTTGTTTTATTTTTAAATTATTTCAAAATTCCAGATCCGTTGTTGATTGTTTTGGAGTATTTACCATACGGTGACTTGTTGGGATACCTGCGCAAGAGCAGAGGAATCAAGGACCCTTACAACACAGGAGAAAAAAGACCAAACTCCAGACTCAGTGAAAAAGGATCTGTTATCTTTTGCTTGGATGATTGCGGATGGTATGAAATATCTGGCGACAATGAAGGTAAACCATACAACAGTCAACTCCAGTACCCTTTCTCTTGCTTTAATAAGGAGAACCCTAGTGACTGGTTTGGACAGAGATAATTTTTCGATGATTTTGCGTTCGTCAAAGGCAAAATTGCCCTAAAGATCATTCCAGAGCCTTAAATTCCAAAGTTTGCCCAATGATTTCCGAAGAATATCCGAAGACTGAAAGATGACTGGAAGATTGTCTTTTAATATCATTGGGTCATCCAAACTTTTTTCAAATATCATCACGAAGTCACGACCGGCAAATATTTCCGGGATGGCACCAGAAAATTGTCATAATCACCCGATGGTCGCGATTGTCTTCCGCGTTTATTATCGTAAGACGAACAATTCACGTCGTTCACATACTCAACGATTAATTCACGTTGCGTTTATAAAACGTTTTACATAGCTTCAAAGAACCATATTTAAAATAGCAGGAATATATTAACACAGGACACGGTACGGGAATCATTATTTTTATTAGGCTGCACTTTCATAGTCTACTCCAGTTCCCTCACCCACCCTGGCCGATGGAATTAACAGTTAAATATGTTTACGCCTCACGGGTTTTATGTTAGCCTGTATGTCGTCTCCACTGGACAGAAACATTGTTATCTATTATTTGCGTCTTTGTCCGGGACATAGTAGTATCTTTATAACTCTATTTCAGGTTGTTCATCGTGATTTAGCCGCTCGCAATGTATTGGTAGGTGACAACAAAGTGTGTAAAATTTCTGACTTTGGATTGGCACGTGGTTTGGAAGGAGATGTTTACACGAGACGAACTCAGGTGATTTCCAAATAAGCTCAATATTAAAAATTGCTTGTTGTAAGGTTACCTTGTTTTCTTGCTTGCCTGTCTCCATGCCTGCTTTTTAGCTCGCTTCCTTTTTTTGCTTTCTCCCTTTCTTGCCTGTTTTTCCTTGCTTAACTTGCTTGCTCTTTTGCTTGCTGGCTGGCTGGCTGGCTGGCTGATTACTGGCTGGCTTGCTGGCTGGCTGGACGGACGGAAGAATGGATGGATGGCTTGTCTTCTTCCTTGCTTATTCCTCACTTTTTTCGCTTGCTTATATTTATTGTTATTGCTTGGTATCTTTGTTATCTATCTATTAATTTATTATTCATTCATTCACTTATGTTTTTTCATTACGTTTAATTTCAAGGCTCGTCTCCCAGCAAAGTGGATGCCCCCGGAATCTCTATTCTATGGTGAATCTAGTACTATGAGTGACGTGTAAGTTGACTGAAGATTATTTTTCAAATAAATGTCAATTTTTATGGTCGGTAACTGAGTCTGCCCCCTTATACTCAATGTAAAAATAATCCAATGTGGATTAATTCTGTTCTGTTCCGTCTCAAAAAAATTATAACACTTGATTTTCTTTGCAACTACCGTTAACTTCTGCTTATCAGCCCTGGGATAATACAACTTCGTAAGGGGTTTTGAGTGAGCTTATATATGGGGATAAGCGGAATAAAAACGTTTCGTAATGAGCCACAGCAGTATTGATCGAAATATATTTTTGACTTACTATTTTTTTAAGTAGCATGGCACTATGACACCAGATGTACGCGGTTATAATACAAAAAGCTACAAATTATATTTAAATAAGCTGAGCGCGGTTCTTGTTCAGCAAACGGTTTATTAGTTTTGGTCTGTAACCATACCCAAACTTCCATGCATATGCCACTCGTCCAAAAGTCGTCAGCGGGACTTCGAACCACGCAGCCTGTGATGTTTAATTGCCAAAAGCTGCTGAAACATTAACCTACCGATAGAAGTTTATAAAATATTATTCTCTTTATTCAGTATTAAATAAATTGCCTTTCGTGCTATTGAAGCATTTGATTCGAACAGAGTAGGTATTACGTCATTCATCATAGTTGAATGTGCCGACGTTGCAACTTTTTGAATTTTTTTTTTTTTTTTTTTTTTTTTGCCAGGAACGAAAGTCATTGATCTAAATGTAATTTTCAGAAAAATTTTCATGGTTTTAAGACAAGTGCGGTGAATTTCTTTTCGTGTTGTTGAAGCGCTTGATTCGAAGTGAGTATTGAATATATAAATATCGAGTTATTCCACGAATACATAAACATATTACGTCATTCGTGGAATGAGTCGATGTTGCAACTTTCTCTTTCACTACGCAATGAATAAGGTCGTGCTACTTTTCAAATTTTACTTCGGTTGGAGCGACAGCCATAGATCTAAGTGACATTTTCCGAGTATTTTATCGTATTTTTAACGTGTTTTATCGTGTTTTGTCTCCGCCAGAAGTTCAATAATTGTTTGAACTGTAACAAGCACAGTTCTAATATAGCATTAAAAACAGGAAAACAAACCAAACCAAATCCAAAAACGAGTAAGCTGTGTCAAAAGGTGCATCAAGGTTCAATTTATGTCTCGCCTTTCCAACCTTTTCCTTTTTTCATTTGCAACTGTACTCTCGTTTAAAACAGTACAAACTTAACATACAACACTCACAATACACACACCATTAAAAACGTTTAGAATACTGCTAGTCGTACTGCACAGTCAATACTTAGAGTCTTACAGTGCTATCGTTACTAACAGTACTAACAGTATTTATCATATTTTTAAAATTAGCATTACTAAGCTAGTCACAACACCACGGCAGTACTTGCACTACCTTATAATAAATTATTTATCCTTTCTCTATGCCTTGTGGATGTCTTCTGCCCGTATTGCCTTCGACTCACGTGAAATTCCACCTTAAAAGTAGGGAGTAATTTGTTATTCATTGTTTGAAGTTTTTGACTGTATGCGTTTATTTGGTCTTTGGACTAGCTCTGAAAACTAATCTAAGTTCATTATAGTTCAGTTTCTTCAACAAATAGGTTTCTCGCCACTCATTTTTCGGCAACATTGATTTGTTCACCTTTAGTGTTTGTAGTTTTGGTTTCTGATCATGCCATGGACCATAGGGTGGTGTCTTGTTGATTATCTTCGCCTTCGCCACTGGATTCGCAGCCAATTCTCTTGTAAGATTCGCAGCAGAGTATTACTGTAAATTCCCTTCTAAACAGTTGATTCATTCCAGCATATTTGAACGGGTTGATGGTGTTGGACAAATTCAAACAGAAAGCGCATAGCAGTTGAACATTCCGTGGTATGTTGGCGGCGAGGCGTGTGAGGATGGTAATGGCCTAACCTGGTAGCCAACACAACATGAATGCGAATACCACAACAAACAAAGACCTGCTCATTCGAATTTCGTGTGTGCTCAAGGTCGCATTCCGTCCTTGCCGTGTTTGTAGAGCCTGTGCTACTACCACGTTGTGTTCTCGAATCGTTTTCGACACTTTTCTGTAACTGAATATCGTTACGGTCAGTGGCAGAAGGAAAAACAGGATAATGACGACGGAAGGAAAAACCATCTCACTAAATTTGCTGAGATGTTTGTTCAAGCACGCCGCATAGCCAGGCACGAAGTGAAATCCCTGTGAGCCAGTGAAACGGGAAATCAAAATATAGCAGGCAACAAACATTCAGGCAGATTCGAGTTCAACGCAAGACTTTCTTCGCGAGAAGAATCGCTTGTAGATTTTTCCTTTGCTCTCGGGAAAAAATCTTAATCCACGATATTTTTGTACTTTGTAAAAACACTGTTCAAAATATATAATTTGCGTGATGGTCACCTTTCGAGATAATAGTTTCTGAACAATTGTTTTGGTAGTTTCCTCGATTGAAATCGATCCGTAGAATAACCAGCTGCTGCCATATTTTGGCAGCGGCAGTTACCAGATATCGATCGCCCATAAACACTGTTTTCTTATTTGTTTTATAATTATATAGCTGTCAGGAAATCCTATATTGCCGGCACAACTATTATCTTGTAATTTCTGAGAGCTATCCAATTTAGGATAAATTTGGATAGTTTCACTTAGGGCTTATGCACAAGAAAAATAGGGAAGTTTCTCTCAGCCAATCAAATGCAAGAAAAAACGACATGTGATAGAGATTAGCCAATCAGCAGAAAGCGTGGCGTCAGCTCTGTAAATTGTAAGTAGTTGAAAATGGCGGAATATTATCAGGGAGATTTGTTGAAATTTCAATTTCTCTTGATCTTTTTAGCAGTAGTAACTAAATGACAAATTCCTACGTTGTAAGAAGGGAAGAGTGCTAAACTAAGAAGCAAAAAAACAAAGCCAAAACACCTCCAAGACAAGAAAACTTGGCTGAACGTAAGTGCAGCGTAGCGGAGCGAGTAAGTTGGAAGGTAATTGTTCCTCGCCATGAGCTACGTAGAAACGATTCTTTGTCGTTTTTCGCTGAAATGTGACGAATATGAACCAGATAGTTGAAAGGAGGATGTCAGATTCAAGAAGTTATAAAGCTCGTTTGGACAATTACAAAGTGTCACTTTGTTTACGACTTTCATCGATCGATGCTGTATTTTCTCCCAGGTGAATAAAATAACACTGTTTTATTAAGTTTTATTTGTGAAGACAATGCTTTCACTGAGTTGCAGATGCTATGCTATTCTTCCTATTACTGTAGGCTTTTTCCGTTCTGGAAATAAGTGGATTGACAGACTAGCTATATAATTAATAGGTAACAGGACTACATGCTTGTCCAATTTGGAATTTAATTAGATTCAAAAAAATTTCTCTGACAGCCAAATTGGACACGGCCTACTGCCTCGTCCAATTTTGGCTGTCCTCGGAATTTTTTTCATCCAATTATTTCCAAATTGGACAGCATGTAGTCCTATTACATAAACAAAGTTGACTTCATTCGAGACAACGCACTGTTCCAGAAAAAAACACGACCACTACGATGGACTATTGTTGAGTAGAATTCCAAAGGCAGATGCAATGCCCAAGAGATTATCTTTTCAAATTTGGGAGAACCTCACAAACTAGCTAGTCCTCACAACTCACAAATTGACCGCTATTTTGGATCGTATTTGTGGCGAAAATCCGCTTTTTACAAATATTTTGTTTGCATGAGCTTGCGGGCATTAGCACCCAGACCTCCTCCCTTAAAACAAATATGGCGGCTCGCACAGAAAAGTACTGAAAGTATATCACAATCAATTTCAAGTCACTTCCAAAAAGAAAATATAATTAAAATGATCGGAATCATGATGATGAACAGTGAGTACAATACACTTAGCCTGAAGAGTATTTTATGTTTATTACACTTTATTTTTAACTACGGTTCCTGCAAAATGAAGTGTGTATTTGACAATGTTTAAGCTTACTTTATTGCCAGGGCAGCTTGTTACCCAACTCGAGACCACCTTGTAAACAAGGCCTAAGATGGTGATTTCTGCCGAATATTATAACATCGATTTGAATTAAATTAGGAGACATGTTGGCCTAGTGATTGATATTTTTGGCCATTGAATACAGTGGTTCAGGCTGGCGCCATGGCTTTTACTTGTGGCTGTTGCGTTTTGTTATTATTATATTTATTATGACTAACAGCAAACTGTTAGGGTAACCAGAAAGAATTCTTGGCAACAGTATGTGATTGGTTAGTATCGCATCCACGGAGAGTAGCAATTTTTGTAGTCACTTCATGCTACAGAAACAAAAGTGAAGCACATGATCTTAAGAATTTGAGCAGATTTAGCCTTTACTTAGACATATTAGCTAAGTCTGCATATCTGGGCCAAAGCGTCCCATACTGCCGCCGCTTTTCCTAGATAGCATAGCATAAAGCACTGATCTAAGAGTTTCTTCACTCCCCGCTCAATGAGGTGGCTAGTCCATTGCATGACTACTCCCTATATACCGATCAAACCCATGGCAAAAACACAAACCAATGACTCCAGCCAGGGCCCAATGCTTGACAAGAGTCCAGCATGCTTAACCATCTGGCGCCATGCCTTATCTGACTTTTGTGGACTGGAGTGGGGTTTACCTTAAGATAAATCATTCCAGGGCAATTTAAAGTGTGATTTAAGACGACTTTGGGCGACTTAAGGTCCCAAAGTTGGCCTGAGAATATTAGAATATTAATGAAAGGTTTAATAAATGATGCATATAAATCCCTCTGATTTATTTGTATAAATCCAAGGGATTTATACAGATAAATCCCTCATTAATAGTCATAAATTCAATTAATCATCCCCGCCCTTGCCTGCTACATTAGTAAACCCCCTCCGAACTTTCAGTTAGTAACATTCAACAGGTTTGTGAATTAAATAAAGGTTGTTCAATAAGAAACGAAATTGTGTCAATCATGAAATAATAAACACTTAATGACTGGTCCCTCGGGAAACAGTTAATTTTGTTTCCCGACAATCTCAATGTTTTCCTGCTATATAGCCAACGAAGACATATAGGCAACGCAGACGAAGTCGGTCAACATTCGTGGTGCAACACGTCATAGATTTTGCAATGTTGACCGCTCAGAGATTTTTGGCGGGAAACAGTTTCATTGTTAGATGCCATGTGACCTCGAAGTAACCAATGAGAGCGCGCGCTCTTGGGGAAAAAATTCCAGCTACATAACAACTAAGGTTAAACACGAGCAACTTTATGTATGTTCAATTTCGGATTGGAAATGTTTGTAAACGCTGCAGTTTATATAAAAAGGTGATTTTATGGATGAACCGTCGCGGTCGTCCAGATCGCTACAAAATGTTACGAGTCGACCTAAATGATTACATGAAATTGGCCTTTGTTAACCGCCTTATATAGTAGGACCCAACTTGATCATGGCAGAAAAAGCCAATTAATTAATTAAAAAGGCGTCTCGACATCTGTATTTTATAGATGGTCCTACGGTATTGTGATGTGGGAGGTGTTTACTATCGGTAAGTAAATTGCTCTCACTGACTTGATTATCCCCTTTCCCTTTGAAAACTTTTATGATAGCAAATTGATCGCAAGGCTGGCACTACAGTAAAAGGGCAAAGTATAATTTATTATCCTATATTTCACCTAACAATTACGAGATTTCTTCATGGCCAAAACTCTGCTAGCTCTGCTCGTTGATATATTTGCCAACTGAAGAAGACTTTGCCTTTTTTGCTGTAGTTTGCCTTGCAATCAGTTTGGTTTCATTTACTCCCATTTAATCCCACAACATGCAATTCCAATTCAAGCAGCATAATTGTTTTTTCGTTGTGTAATCCTTTGTACCCAAAAGTTTTTAGAAGAAACTTTTACGATATAAAAGATGTCCCTAGTGTTACCCTGGCATTTTCCCTTCCGAGAAACATGTTTTATGGATACTGCCAATATTAATGAGCGTTCATCTGGCCCCTAGTAGTTATTTAATATTTCATACTAATTAGCTTTTATGTATTTTGCTATAAAATGTCTGTGTTAGCTATTGACGTTTTCCATTAACTGTTTTTTTTTCTTCTTTGTTTTATTGCCAACCACCTTCTTAGTATAAATTTAATTTAACGTCGCTCAGCTCGATAAGCTTTTTAGTTTTTCTGAGTGTTGTTACCGATATTCTGTTTTCATTATAATTTTTTGAAGCATTGTATTTAAGCAATTTGGTAATAAAGGTTTTGTTGGATAGATTTGTAATGAATGCGCTTGCAAAAGCGATGAAGAAGCTGATAGCTACCAACTGGGAATTACGATAGATTTCAATGATCTTTAGTTAGCCTTATAATTTGCATCTAGCAAAAAAACAAGCCAAAAGCACACACTGATCATGGATTGCTGTTACCTTTACAGGTGAATCACCTTATCCTGGATTTGAATCTCACCAAGTGGCCGACTTGCTGCAGGAAGGATACCGCATGCCAAGACCAAGACACATCTCCGAAGAACTGTGAGTTGCTTACACTCTCAAGGCGGAGTGGGGAGGGGGGAGGCCAAAAAAACGTATATTTTATACCGGAAGGCTCCTCCCTGATTCCGAGCTCTCCCTTCTATATGCCAATTTTGTAACACTTTCAGATACTTTCGATAGACAATTGTAACCTTTTCCCTACAGTAGGGTTACTGCATTTTTTAAAAAATTCACTCTAATAACCCCGTCTAAAAGTACTTAGATGTTAAATGAACCCTTCAGTGGGTCTGTTCTCGATATTTTTAAAAGGCCTTTTTGAATACCTCAAGGCAGTTTTTCCTTGTCTTTTCTATATACCCCAACTCGTGAAATCCCTATCCTTGAGTATAATCATAATCATAGTTAGTTTGGGGTTTTGACTTAAACGGCAATTAACACCAGCTGTTGTCACAATGAGAAATTTTCTGATGGATTTTAAGGTACTCCATTATGACCGAGTGCTGGGAAGAGCAGCCCCAAAAGCGGCCAACATTCAAGTGGCTTTGCTCCGCGGTCAGACGACTTTTGGATGAGAAAAAGGTTTGTTATAAGTAGTAATAAAAAAGTAATCGTCTGAGAAAGGTGTTAATAAAGTCAGTGACACAAGGTGGAACTCGCCTATTATCTTCATGATGCCTGCCTGCCTGCCTGCCTGCCTGCCTGCCTGCCTGCCTGCCTGCCTGCCTGCCTGCCTGCCTGCCTGCCTGCCTGGCCATTTCGAGGTCTTTCGGCGGTAAAATACCGCGACTAAAGTTCAAATGTTTCAACACACACTCCCTTCTTTGACGATCTTTGTTCAGTACATGAGACTGTCAAGCTTTAGCTTGCACTGTCAGGAGTAATAGTACACGCGCGAAATTTGGAAAGCGTGCACGAAAGAACCGTAAGAATTGCTCGTGGCTATAGTCCAAACTAGAGCAACTCTAGCTTCTTGGGTTAACGCATTTTAATATTTATTTAATTTAATCTGCAGATATATGTGAACTTAGAAGAGTATGATGATCAGGAGTACGTCAACTTCGATATGATTGACTGAGCAGTGATGAAGGATCGCGATTGGACAAGTTACTCAATAAGTTTCGGAGGTGGAAGCGGAATGGTAATAAATGAATAACAAGTTCTAAAGAAAAAGATAAAAAATATGTAGGGTTTAATCTCGTTGTCTAAGCACTCGATATTTTACTTACAATGTGATGTTATTTTGATTGTAACGCACACGTTGATTTTGCAATCCTGCCTCAAAAGAAGAGTGAATGCTTTATAATGCTTTATAGACTGGGGGTGTAATTTTGCTGTTAGGCTTGTTTTCCTTTGAGGGATAGAATTGGCTGCCCAAAACTGACAGCAAGCTCTATCAACTAAGGACTGAATGTAGTGTATTTTGTTCTCCACTCTCTCTTTTCCCAGACTGAATAGGGTTCAAAATCGGTCCCGAGACGTTCAAAATGCAGCAAATGGCACTGAAGGGTGTCTAGATTTTCAAAATTTTTCCCGGTCCCCCCAAACATAATTGACCTTCGGGCAGGTCTATCAACCCAACCTTTTTTGCTCATGCCCAGCAAACTCTGATGCGGAAGAAATTGAACAATAAGTAAATAGGGCGTATTAGAATATAGCCGCGGTATACACGCAATGGAATTCTAGCGGGCTTTATTTTTTTATAGAACATAGCTAAAAACTATAGAAGCCCGGTATCCCGGATGCAACTTTTGCTGCGTTACGAATTCAAAAACATGGCGGCCACAATCTTTTAAAGTTGCCATTTTATTTCCTTAATTGTGGCCGCTAAAAACAGTTCACCTGCATTACGTTTCGGTGACTGGGAAGATGAAGACGTGGACGAGTTGTTGAGCAGTGAGTGTCAGGAAGGCGGCCGCTTTGCAAACTTGCAGGACACTGATTTAAACAAAATTGTTACGGAATCGTATTCTAAGAGCACAAAATCAAATACAAAACGGGCTGCAAAGGTTTTTCAAGGTAAGTACAGCGATATAGAAATTCACTTTCGACTGTAAAACAGCATTAAAATGGATTTGATTGCTGTCGTCAGGTTTCTTGGCGCAGTGTTTGTTCATTCAGATCAGCACGCGCGCGCAAAAGTGTTTTTTTTTTAATTATTTGCATTTCTATGCTATATTCTAAACCCACTAGAAGATGGTTTTCCTATGTCCTATAAGAAAATAATGCACTTTTGAGGTCTAGAAAAGCAGCTGAATGCCCTCGCCTAACGGCTCGGGAATCCACTAGCAGCTTTTCTAGACCTCAAGCGTGCATTATTTTCTTATATAACATGGAAAACCATCTTCTAGTAGGTAAATAAATACTTGGAGAGGTCCAATAATTTCCGCTTCCACCCCGAATAAAATGTCTTAAGCATTTTTAGTGTTGATACAAGTCAAATCGATTATCCAAAATTGGGATATTGCCCTCTTCATGATGGCCGTGTGGGAGGGGGGCGAACTTTGAATAGACGACCTTTTCTTTGAAAATCGGCTAATCCATTTTTAATAGTCAAGCTGCTGTGCTTAAACACGCCTATCCTCGATTGATGACCTTTTCATATTTTATTATTTTGCATGAATACTTGATGCCTTCGCGTATCAGGCTAAATTTTTGCAGTATCATAATTAGTATCATAATTTACTGAGTATTCTAAGCGATTGAAAGTGCCTCGAACATTAGAAACTCGGGATGCGATTTAAAGGGAAATGGAACCACTTTGCTTCCTATTTCAATCTTAAATGGGAAAAGACCGAAAACACTTTGCCATCGAGTCTGCAAACTTTGTACGAAAAAAATGCAGAACATTGTGGAATTCAGAAAGGCTGTCATTAATCATGACTTTAGCTTTTATCTTAGCCACCGTATATTAATTTTAAACATTTATAATTAGTTCTAAGCTTAATTTTTAATGTTTCTATATTATTATTGTTTAATATACATTAGTAGACAGTCAGCATGTTCTATTGGAAAAATCCGTCAACCTGATTGGTTCTCCCATCGTTTCCTTTTAGCTGTTAGTAGAATTCAAATTCCACAAGCATATTAACCAAATGCTGCAATCTGATTGGCTGAGCTATTGCAAACTATCAGGCATTAGTAGACACTCAGTTGTGTTCTATTGGAAATCCGTGAATCTGATTGGTTCTCCCACTGCTAACTATTTATTATATGGCTACAATAGTACGCGCGCTCTGATTGGCTGATGAGCGGGCAAGATTTTCTTGTAATGACCGGTCATTATGAAAATTTTTCTTGCCTTAGCTTTTTATAACTTTCTAAGGGTCAAACACTTGTAAACACAGGTTACTTGTTTTGTGAAAATTAAAGTGGTTAAATTTGCCCTAGATCTTGGCGTAATGAAGGCAAAAATTGCCTCATTGTCAAAGAATCCGTTTCTTCTGGTTTGGATCGCATGACCTCGAATGACCTCTTGCGCGCGCAAGCGGATATTGAAAAACCTTTCCCTTTTTTCAGCGCTAAAAGGCCATATAATAAATAACTTATTAGCCTCGTCCGTTCGGTCATTACAGGGAAATCTCAGACCTCGGCCTTGATGTATTGACCTCGCTATCGCTCGGTCAATACATCAAGGCCTCGGTCTGAGATTTCCCTGTAATGACCTCACTCTCGGTTAATAAGTAGTATTTAACAATTAGATTATGAGCTCGAGATTTCTATGAGGTGATAGTTGATGAGGCCGCAGGCCGAATCAACTATCACCTCATAGAAATTGAGAGCGAATAATCTAATTGTTTTAGTAGAATTCTGACTGAAATAAACGCAAATAATGGTTTCTAATTATTTTCCCACGCATTATCGAACTTAACGTTTTAACAAAATCGCACGCATTGAATTGTCCTTGGTAAATTTGCAGTTGTTTACGCGCGCGCACCCGTTTTTCAATAATTTCAAGCTTTTAAAGTCAAGAAACCGCTAATGTCCTTCTTTTAGTCTTCTCGAGAATTTTATTATCCACTTACATTTAAACTGCCTTCCAAAACTTCGGAAAAACGATAAAAACGTCGCATTTTGTGGACGACCTTCGGCAACTGCACACTAGTGGCTGATAGTGTTCAATAGCTCAGCCAATCACATTGCAGCATTTGCATTAGTGCACTAGTAGAATTCTACTAATCGCTGATAGAACACAATCGCGCGCGCGTTGCTCTTTGAAGGGAGGCTTTTTATTGATTTTTGACTTAAAAATACATAATTAAAGTTGTATGCTTTGTATCCTTTAGAGTTCCTGCTAAAACAATTAGACTACTCGCCCTCGTTTCCCATAAGCGATAGTCAACTCGGCTGCTCCTCATTAACTATTCCCTCATAGATTCATGCTCTTGAGCGTGGCTGTTAAAAGGGAAATTATTGTTAATTTTATTGATGGAAAATTGTAGGTTGTTGTGTGTCTTTTAATGGCAATCTGAATGATAAAAATTATTGTTTTATTGATAAGATTATAAGCTTAACTGTTTTTTAGAAGTAGTAGAATTAGTAGCCGAATCCCAAACTATCTACTCATTGTTTGCTATTAAAAGTGAAAGTAAGATAGATTATAATTTTTCGTCGTTGGTTTTGGTTGTGGCGTAAGCCGCCCTGCCTCTTTACAACAAATGTTTTATACGTGAACTTTTGTAGCGGGACAATGTAAACAAATATTTGCAAGTTACTTTTTCAGCCATCAAACAAATGTTGACTAGATGAATCAAATGGTTATTTACTTTATTTTATACAATAATAATTACTCGTCCTTCCCCAAATAACCCCACAAATCTTAAAATATTAAATAAAAACCCACCCTATCTCCTGAACACTAGTCAAAGTGAACGCATGAGGAGAGCTCAGAAAGGTAAAGTTACTCGAAGGTTTTTGCCAAGGGAAACGTGAATATTAAAAAAGAAAACAGGCTCCTGGACCTACAATAAGCCAAGGGAAACAGTAGCGCAATCCACTTGACAGGTCTCATATCAAATGGGTTCCCTAAATTAAATCCACACAAGAGGTACGGTCACAAAAATGTTTCTGTTTTTCTGATTTCTAAACGTTAGCTTATAGTGTCACAACCTACTGTTAAAATCAAAAAAGAAAGTGTTCCAAATTACATTATATATTTAAAATGACGATGCACATGCAGTTTTGTCGCCTCTCGTTTCGTAAAATTAAATTTGATTGTTCCTTGTTTTGCTGATTTACAAAGCGGAATTTATAACAAAAAGCAAACGCCTTCATTAGTTGAAATAAAAGTCAATAGATTTCATAAGGGATATATTTGTGTAGAAATGGATCTTGTTGTTGTTGCTGCTGCTGTTGTATTTATGTTTAGGAGATTTTACTCTATATCGTTGTCACTGTATGTACCACTAACGGGTCAACTTCGTGATCACATTGTAAATTCATTATCATCTTCATCATCATCAACAACATCATCATCATTTCCTTTTCCCTGACAGGAAAATAGGACTTTGGGATCTCTCTCGCCGCGTTTTCGGTCTTCCGCACAAACCCCAGCGTGTATACGGCCTTTGAAACCACACTCTGCCCTTTCCTTCTCTACCGTTCTTATGAAAGTCTGTTTAGGCTTCCCTCTTCGACGTTTACTCTGCGGGGTCCAAGCGCGTGCTGGTCTGGGGCGGTCATTTGCGTTCATTCTCAGCACGTGTCCAATCAGCTGTCATGGCTTACGTTTTATCTGCTGCGTGATTTCCTCTATCTCTCATTGGCCAGTTTCAGTTCAATACCGTGCGACGGAGGCAGTTGTGTCAGAAGACGTTCACTTATCTCATCACTTTTTACTTAACGATCGGTTACTTTCTTATTTATTTTTATAGAAGCATCGACCAAAGCATAAACTATATTTCGTTTACCTGAAGATCGCGTACGGATCAACTTACCATTGAAAGAAATCATACAGGTGCTATTTAATGAAATGAACTGTAATTTTCTGGGCCTCGCTAAACCACTGCGAGATTTACATAAAATAGCTTGCTAACTCAATATTTTAATCCCAATCTAGCTAACGTAACTAGCTCATATCATGTAGCGTTTTTCTCGATAAGAAACAACAATACAAACAAAGATATTTAGGGTAACGGGGTTGGGAATGAAGTACCCTGACTACAAAATCCACAGAAGGAGATCCTTATATGGCGATTACAATCCCCCACTCCTTTCAGGAGGTCACAATCCACTGGGAGAGGTCCTTAGCCCTTGGCAAGTTTCTATTACGTCACAAAATTCAAATCTCGATCCATTCCTTCAATTTCAGTGCGCCGTCATTTTGGAAACGTTTTCGTGAAGTCTTCGGAAATCTTCGTAGTTTTTGCTATAGTTCGCGCTTTAAGGCTCAGAAAGTAAAATTTCGTCTTAAATTACTTAATAATGAATTCTTCTAGCGTTTGGTTAAAGAAAGAATGTCGAAATTTTGGTTCATTTGACCTTAAATTGAAATTAACCCGCGATCCTATATTATCGCGTTAAAGGGTTAACTATGTCAAATTAGTTATAAAGGGCTGGCAAATAGTAGTTTCTAAGGTAGAAAACACCTCAAAGCAAATCCAAAAACGAGTCATCAGCTATACCTAAAGGTGCATCAAGGTTCAATTTGTGTCTTGCCTTTCCAACCGGCTTTTCTTTTTTTATTTGTAACACTCACGTTAAAAACATTACAAACTTTATATACAACACTTACAATGCATACAATATTAAAAACGTTTACAATACTACTAGCCCTACTGTATTGTCAATACTTACAGTCTTATAGTGCTAACGTTACTTACAGTACTAACAGTATTTATCATACTTTTAAAATTAACATTACTAAAATCACAATACCACGTGATACAAACAATGCCATGGGAGTACTTGCACTACCTGAAAATAACTTATTTACCTTTTCTGTATGCCTTATGGATGTCTTTTGCCCGTATTGTCTTCAACTCACCTTGAAATGCTATTGATGAAAGTCCACGTTACAGTGCGGCTACTATTACCGGGGTCACCCAGACAAAGTTAACCAATCACAAAGCAGAACGGAAACAATAGATTTCAACATTTTTAACTTCAGCCAATGAAATGTCAAATACAGAACAATGAAATTTCAACTTGTTCGTTCGGCACGAAAACGGATCGATACAAATTTTGGCTGCAAGGCACTGAGTTTTCAATTAATTTCGATTGTATCCCTTTTAAACTTGAGTAGTTGTGACAGCAACATTTTGAAGGTAAATATTAGCGATGTTTACGAAAGAGAAATTCGAAACAGGGAAAGCAACGACCGTATTGTTTGTCTCAACTGTTGCGTGGCGGAGTTCGCTCGTGACAATTTCAAGTTTTCTCTACGCCATCAACTGGAGTTTTGGTAGTACCATTTGGAAATTGAATACAAGTAATGCTAGCGAGGGAAGACTTTCTTCATGGCATAACCTACCAGTGAAAGATTCCAACTTTTTGTGTTTGAGTAAATAACAATACTGAAATTTCAATTTGCGAAGTCCGTGAAGCTTATGCAGTTTATGCATATAGCATTAGCTAGCGTTGACGCTTAGAATTAAAAATGTGAGTAGTTTTACATGCTGTCAATGAATGTCACTTGTCATGCAAGTTTAATTTGCAAGAATCGATGTCAGTCTCTGTGAAAGCAGTGAACGCAACGGCTTTTTGTTTGGCAAATTGTGTGGCGGAATTTGATTCTCGAAAAAAAAATATTAACCACCGGCCGTTTCACTATTTTCTTGCAAATGTGACAATGCAGGACACAGGACGAATTCCGAACAGGAAAATAGGTTTTGTTTTCAACACTGACAAGCATACATTAGTGAAATTGCTCTATAAACTTTTCTTTCCGAAATAAATTCCTTCACAAGCTCAGTGTCGAGTTGTTGGTCTCGGAAGAGGAAACCATTGAAGTGTTGAGATGCTAGAGACAACCGGGCGGTGGTTAAGTTTGAAAATTCAAATACGCCACGTATCGTGCAACAGTTGAGACAAACGGTACGGTCGTTGCTTTCCCTGTTTATTTCGAACTTCTCTTTCATAAACATCGCTAATATTTACCTTCAAAATGTTGCTATCACAACTATTCAAGTTCAAAAGGGATACAATCGAAATTAATTGAAAACTCAGTGCCTTACAGCCAAAATTTGTATCGATCTGTTTTCGTGGCAAACGAACAAGTTGAAATTTCATTGTTCTGTACTCGGCATTTTATTGGTTGAAGTTAAAAATGTTGAAATCTATTGTTTCCGTTCTGCTTTGTGATTGGTTAACTTTGTCTGGGTGACCCCGGTGATAGTAGCCGCACTGTAAAAGTAGGGAGTAATTTGCCATTCATCGTTTGAAGTTTTTGACTGCCCGGCATGCGTTTTCTTGGTGTTTGGACTAACTCTGAAAACTAATCTAAGTTCATTATAGTTCAGTTTCTTCAACAAATTAGTTTCTCACCACTTAATTTTCGGCAACGTTGTTTTGTTCACATTCAGACCCTTTTTATTTTATTTTCTGATCATGCCATGGACGATAGGTCGGTGTCTTTTTAGGTCAATGCGTGTTGATTATCTTCGCCTTCGCCACTTGATTCGCAGCCAATTCTCTTGTCAGATTCGCAGCAGAGTATTCGTGTAAATTCCCTTCTAAACAGTGGATTCATTCCAGCATATATGAAAGGATTGATGGTGTTGGACAAATTCAGGCAGAAAGCGCATAGCAGTTGAACATTCCGTGGTATGTTGGCGGCGAGGCGTGTGAGGATGGTAATGGCCCAACCTGGTAGCCAACACAGCATGAATGCGAAAACCACAACAAACAAAGACCTGCTAATTCGAATTTCGTGTGTGCTCAGGGTCGCATTCCGTCCTTGCTGTGTTTGGAAAGTCCGTGCTACTGAGGCGTTGTGTTCTCGGATCTTTTTCGACACTTTTCTGTAACTGAATATCGTTACGGTCAGTGGCAGGAGCAAAAACAGGACAATGACGACGGAGTAATAAACCATCTCACTTAATTTGCTCAGAGCCGGTTTGTTCACGCACGCTGCATAGCTAGGTAGGAAGTCAAATCCCATTAAGCCAGTGAAACGAGGAATTAAAATAAAGCAGACAACAAACAACCAGGTAGATGCGAGTACAACGCAAGACTTTCTATGCGAGAAGAATCGCTTGTACTGTTGATTTGACTTGCACATTTTGACGTATCTGTTTACGGCCGTCAAGCCCATGGTTGCAGGTGAAACATACACGACAAAAAGGCTAAAGAAAGCGTGTATTTGGCAAACCGTTTCGCCAAATGGCCATCGGCTTGATATAAGCACTCCGGCAGCGAGAGGCATGACAAAAATGGCGGACAACAAATCGCTGATGGCCAATGCGATGATGTAAAGGTTTGTTGATGTACGGAGCCTTGGATTTCTGTAAACCGAGATGCAAACTAACACGTTGCCTACTAGAGACAAAGTGTTTAATACGATCATCGAGCCGGCTTCCACGATAGTCACAGCTAGACTACGTGATTGAAGGTCATCCATCTTGCTACAATTTCTTTTGGTTTGACTGCTGTTGCCCAACTGCAGTTGTTGCACGATTGATTTTTTTTCTGTATAAATGGTACGAAGTGTTTTGTCTTTTGACGGCAGATGCAGGAAAAAGCCTCATCCTTTTTGACGAAGTTAACAGGCTGATGTCAATATTAGCATTTATTGACATTTTGCAGGTGGCCAGGTAAATATATTTATTCTTATAAAAGTTCAAAATATCATTGGCTCGATCACTGTCCATTTTGCAGGTGACTTTAATAAAAGGTGTTTCCTTCTGCTGAATGCTTAATATAATTTCGACATTTCATGTCGTCGCGGAGACACATGGACACATTTAATTTTGAAAAGATAACAGTTTAAGTCCACTGAAATTCAATATTCTTTTTTCCGCCAGAGGTTCAATAATTGTTTGAATTGTAACAAGTACAGTTCTAATATATCAGAATAAAACAAAAGAGGTCAAAACGTTTTGAGTGAGGAGGTCTGGGTGCTAATGCCCGCAAGCTCATGTAAACAGAATTTTGTCACAAGTAAGATCCAAAATGGAGGTCACGTTGTCAGTTGCGATGCCTTATGCGCCTCATGGCGTGAAGAGAACTAACTTGTCAGTTGCGAGGATTAATTTGTGAGGTTTTCCTTCTCCCAAATTTGCAAAATATTTTCTTTTGGGCGTTACACTTGCCTTTGGAATTTTACTCAACAATGGTCCATCGTAGTGGTCGTGTTTTATTCTCGAACAGTGTGTTACCTCGAATAATGTCAACTTTTAAAACAAGCAGGAAAACAGTGTTTATGACCGATTGATTCAAGTTATACCTCGTAACTGCCGCTGCCAAGATATGGCAGCAGCTTGTTATTCTACAGATCGATTTCATTCGAGGAAATTACCAAGACATTTAAGAAACCATTATGTCGAAACGTGATCATCACGTAAATTATATATGTTGAACAGTGCTTTTATAAGTATAGAAATTGAGATTTTTTCCCGAGAGCAAAGGGAAAATTACATTTAGAACAGTACTGAAAGTATATCACAATCAATTTCAAGAGACTTCCAAAAAGAAAATATAATGAAAATGATCGGAATCATGATGATGAACAGTGAGTACAATACACTAAGCCTGAATACTATTTTATGTTTATTTCACTCAGTTTCTAATTACGGTTCCTGCAACATGAAGCGTGCTTTTGACAGTATTTAAGCTTATTTTATTGCCAGGGGAGCTTGTTAGCAGACCGCCATCTAAGCAAGGCCTAAATCCCTCATTAATAGTCATAAATTCAATTCATCAACGCTGCTCTTGCCTGCTACATTCAACACGGTTGTGAGTTAAATAAAAGTTGTTGAATAACAAAATAAATTGTATCAATCATGAAATAACTAAGGTTGAACACGAGCAATTTTATGTATTTTCAATTACGGATTCTAATGGCTGGAAATCTTTGCAAAACGCTGCAGTTTATATAATATGGCGATTTTATGGGCGAACCGTCCCGATCGTCCAGATCGTTTGCAAAATGTTATCAGACGACCCGCTGAAAGATTACATGGAATTGACCACCTTATAAACTTTGACGCGACTTATTTACGGCAGAAAAAGCCAGTGAATTGATTAATTAAAATAGCGTCTCCATATCTGTATTTTATAGATGGTCCTACGGTATTGTGATGTGAGAGGTGTTTACTATCGGTAAGTAAATTGTTCTCACTGGCCTACACATCCCTTTTTCCTATTGAAAACGCATGGCTGGCACTACAGAAAAAGGGCAAAGTATAATTTATTTGGCTATAATTATTTCAACTAACAGCTGTGAGACTTCTTCGTAGCCAAACCTCTGCTAGCTCTGCCAGTTGATATATTTGCAACGTGAAGAAGACTTTGCCTTTTTGCTGTAGTTACCCTCTGGCAATCAATTTGGTTTCCTTTACACTAAAAGTGACGCCTAGTCAACGTACATTTCTTAAATCCGACAACATATAACTGCTATTCAAACAGCATAATCTATCGTACCCGAATATTCTTAGAAGAAACTTTTATGATATAAAAGGTGTTCGTTATGTTATACCGGCATTTTCCCTTTTGAGAAGCATGTTTTTACGGATAGGTTTGTTACTGTAAGCGCTCGATAAAGAAACTGATAGCCACCAACTGGAAATTACGATAGCTTTTAGTTAGCCTTATAATTTGCATCTACCAAAGACAACGCCAAAATCTCACATTGATAATGAATTGCTGTCACCCTAACAGGTGAATCCCCTTATCCTGGATTTAAATCTCGACAAGTGGCTGACCTCCTGCAGGAAGGATACCGCATGCCAAGACCAAGACACATCTTCGAAGAACTGTGAGTTGCTTACACGCCCAATGCGGAGCGAGGGGGAGAGGCCAAAAATATTATATTTTATACCGGGAGGCTCCGCCCCGATTCCGAGCCCTATCTTCTATATGCCAATTTTTTAACCTTTTCATATACTTTCGATAGACAATGGTAACCTTTTCCCTACAGTAGGATTACTCCATCTTTTTGTAAACTTCACTTTAATAACCCCGTCTAAAAGTACTTAGATGCTAAATGAACCGTTCAGTGGGTCTGTTGTAGATATTTTTGGAAGACCTTTTTGAATACCTCAAGGCAGTTTCGTTCTCTTTTCTATGAACCCAACTCGTGAAATCCCTATCCTTGAGAATAATCATAATCATAGTTAGTTTGGGGTTTTGACTTTAACTGATGGATTTTAAGGTACTCCATTATGATTGAGTGCTGGGAGGAGCAGCCCCACAAGAGGCCAACATTCAAGTGGCTTTGCTCCGCGGTCAGACGACTTTTGGATGACAAAAAGGTTTGTTAAGTATTAATCGTCTAAAATTCAAATCTTTCAACACACACTCCCTTCTTTGACGATCTCTTTGTTCAGTGTAAGAAACTGCCAAGCTTTAGCTTGCACTGTCAGAGTTATATTGCACGCGTGACATTTGGAGAGCGTGCACGAAAAAACCGTAAAAATTGCTCGTGGCTATAGCCCAGAGCAACTCTGGTTCCTTGAGTTAACGCATTTTAATATTTATTTCATTTAATCTGCAGATATATGTGAACTTAGAAGAGTATGATGATCAGGAGTACGTTAATTTTGATATGATTGACTGAGCATTGATGAAGGATGGCGATTGGACAAGTTACTCAATAAATTTCGGAGGTGGAAGCGGAATGGTGACGAATGAATAACCAGTTTTTAAAGAAAAAGATAATGAATATATGTACTACTTAGAATGTGATGTTATTTTGATTGGAACGCACACGTTGATCTTGGAACCCCTTTTCAAAAGAAGAGTGAATGCTTCGTTATGCTTTCTAGACTGAGGGTGTAGTTATCTCTTATGCTTGTTTTCCTAAGAGCGATAGAGAGAGCGATAGAGCCCAAAACTGACAGCGAATTCTATAAACTAAGAATAAAGAGGGACTGCTTGTAGCGTGTTTCGCTCTCCGCTTTCCCCCTCCCCAGACTAAGTAAAATCGGTTCCCAAGACTGGCATTGGAGGGTGTCTATATATTCAAAATTTTGTCCGGACCCTGAAACACAATGGGCCTTCAAGCAGGTCTATCAAACAAACCTTTTTAATTTGTTCCCAGCAAACTCTGATGAACAATGTATAAATAAGGACTAATGAATACTTGGAGAGGTCCAATTATTTCAGCTTCCACCCCGAATAAATTTTTTTAAGCATTTTTAGTGTTGAGCCGTTGATACAAGTCAAAGCGATTGTCCAAAATTGACAAATTGGCCGCTTCACGGTAGCCGTGCAGGATGGGGTCAAACTTTGAAAAAAATATCTTTTCTCTGAAAATCGATTAGCCCAAACTTAATAGTCAAGTAGCTGTTCTTTTAAAAGTCGAACACGAATGGACCTGTATTACTTTATAACGTAAAACACCTGTTGCCAAACAACTTTGGCTCTTCCAAGATGTCACATATCCTGGATTGATGACCTTTTCATATTTTATTATTTTGCATGAATACTTGATGTCTTCGCGGTTTAGGGTAAATTTTAGCTTTGTAGTATCATAATTTACTTAGTATTCTAATAAGCTATTGAAAGCGCCTCGAACATTAGAAACTCAGTAAAACTGTACTCCTATGGGGTCTGCAAACTTTGAAATAGCTTACCTGTAAACGAAAACTACGAAAAATGCAGAACACTGTCGAAAGGTTGTCATCGATCATAAATTTTAGTTTTAGTATCTTAGCCTTTGCACTTAATTTTAAACATTTATATCTAGTTCTTAGCTTCATTTTTAATGTTTCTATATTATTATTGTTTAATATCCATAAGTAGACAGTCAGCGTGTTCTATTGGACATCCACGACTCTGATTGGCTCTTCCACTGTTAGTTATACAGTATAGTGTTTCTAACAACGAACCATCGGCTGATAGTTGCAAATATGCTAGTTTTAACCAGAAACACTCTTATTGTTCGCCACTAAATTTTCTTCCGCGCGCCTTTTCAAAACCGAGCATCTTGAATTTTTTTTTACTATTTAGAATGATAGACTTAAAGACTAAATGTAACAAACGAAACAAACCAGACAATAAACCCACTAAATGCAGATCATTCAAATATTTATTCATGCGTATTGTTTTTGCCTGTAGGCCGCGGCCGCTTGTTTAAAAAAAATTTTTCACGGACGAATGATGTCCATCCGGATATTTTCCTCGGACGGGCACTATGGACTGATATTGTCTCTCCGCGGATGAACACTCGCGTCACGTGATCAATTTAAACCAATCAGAATCGGAGAAAATTTGGTGGTGAATTAAAAAAAGCTGATGGAACACAATCGCGATGTCACTCGTAGTTGTCACATTAAGTTAAACTTATTTGGAAATAAAGTAGTCTTTGACAATGAAATGAAGTTGGCCGAATTTCGAAAATGGTGGCTTCTACTACCGACACAAACTGGAAATTTGTTGTCCGCCGATGACAATATTGCCATGCCCCTCGCCACCAGGGAGCGATTTTGTCGACATGACGTTGACGCCATTTTGTGTGTTTTTCTGAGCCGGCCAAGAAAAGCAACGGTCACACTTTGGAGGAGTTTGCTACACTTCAACACACCTCTCGGAGCTTAAGGAGCAACGAAAGGAAAGATGAATTACCAGAGATAAAGCTGGTTGACATTCTGTGGCGATTTGACCATTTTTATGGAACATATCGAAATTCGAGTGAGATGCAGTCGATAATTGTTTTCCAGTCTTGAGATATTAATTAAAATACACGTGTTCGAAATCTTCGCAAAGCAGCAACTCGCCGAAATCGAATCAAATTGGCCTGAGGAGCCGGCAAACAACAAAGAACACGACACAGCAACAGTGAAAGTCAATTTTATTTATAAAACATTCGAATTTATACCTCTTAAAACAAAATTGTTTCGTTTCCATACAAACCCTTATATATTGAGTTTTATAACTTCCTAGAGTGCTGTGGCTCTTATCGTTAAGTTGGGCTGGCTGTGCTAAGACTGTGCTTCGATACAACACCACACTGAGCAGAGTGGCTCCGGTAGCTGATCTAAAATGGTCTCGACCTCTTTTGAGGGCTTGATGGTGGTGCTGGAATCTAAGCTGTTAACAGTTTTTTTTTTTAAATAACAACTATCAGTTAAATTTTCAGCCCATTCCTCAGCTGTTAGAAAATATTGCAGATCTCACATCTCAGCCATCATTTAATTATCGCGTCATTTCTCAGCTAGCAGTTAAAACTTTGAGCAATTCTCAGCTCTCAGTTAAACCCCATCCAGACCCACTAGTTTTTGAAGAGGTAATCTTAAGTTTCCTTTAGTGCTTGCTTATCTCTTAGCATGGTAACGAGGTCAAATATTGCGTGACTTGGCATTACCGCTGCGGTACTGCATGACATGGCGTGACTTGGCGTGACTTATCCAACAATTTATCACCAGCTACCTTTTCAACCTGACGCTAAAACGTAATCAAAGCAAGTTTTTTTCACACAGGAATCAGTGGTGAGTTTTCGTCCGTTACCTTTAGCCTAAATGATTAGCTGTTTATATCTTATTTTATTTTATAACAAGAGGCAATGTTGTGTTTTAGGTTTAATTAGTCCATTTTACTGTAAATTTTCACGCTATAGAAACAAAATCATGAAAAGTGAAGTTCATTACATACGCATCCATGGTGTATATTAAAGAAGAGGATTTCAGTATAGCGATTCTATTATAGTTTTCCTTACGAAAATGTTTGAAATGTAGTACCGAGTGCTTAGCGGGAATCCGTTTTGTTTAAAAATCACGAGCCGAATATGATTACCGACAGAGATGGACGACACAAAATCCCGTTACCAATTTGTCATACTACTAAAGCAAAGCTTGTTAGTTAAAGATTGATTCAGTTCATTTATGTTATCCAAGCTTTCAAGCCAGCGCAATAGATGTCAGGACGAAGCGGCAAACTCAGTCAATTTCTGTGACCCCGATAGTGAAATTTCGCCTTTGATGATCTCTCAGCCGTGTTGATGAAAGCAGTGGAGCCATCGACAAGTAAACCCTTGTTTCATTTGGCTTAGACAAAAACTGGCGCTTAATATTATTGGCAATTCAAATTTAAACATTATTACTCCACATGATCAATTTCAACCAATCGCCATCAAGTGCTAAACTATAGTTACGACTATTGTCCCTATTAGTCACCATTCGCGACTGTTAGTCAATATTCGCGACTATTAGCTATTCGGGTTTTCCACACACCCCGCGCCGACCCGCTGTTCAGTTCTACAAAAAGTAACATCTTCGACTTGAAAATCTCTGGCCTTACAATCACTCGAAATTAAATTAAGGTGTCTCTCTACAGTTTTTTCTGGACCATACCAAACATTTTCATTTGGCCATTTAGCAAACTTCCCGGACTCGGATCGATGTGAAATTTACACCAGGTATTGGAATTGGATTGAAAATTGATATAATATATTTTTTAGGAAAATCGATATTTCCATGGCAACGACAAACAGAAAAACAACATATCAGTTAAACTTGAATTCTACGCGAATAAGATTTGACGTAAAAAAACTAACACCAGTATCTGAAACTATGGTGTACTGCACATCAAATATGCAAGAATAAAAAATTTCTGTATCTTTGATTTCGAATAAATCGAAAATATATTTCAAACCATGCTTTTTGCATTATAATGATAAACGGACCGAAACGCAGACACTGCTCTGATGAAATTACTTCGAAATAACAACAAAATGTGTATTTAACTTATCTTTTGTCGCCGTGAAAGTTTTGTTGATTTTCGTTATCGCGATCCCGAGAATTGGATTTTTTCATACGGTCACTACCAATGTAATTTTTGGTAAATTTTCTACTTTTAGCGCTTTTTCGAAAATCTCCAAAACCGCTCCAACGATTTTTTTAAAAATTTCGCAACGCATGCTTGGTAAAGCAAAGAATTTAATTCCAAAGTTTTATTAACGTTGATTTACTAGAACACGTCGAAAGTTATCCTTAAAGAAGGCGTTTGAACCGACGAAAATGTTGCGTTACAAATTTAGCGTTCGCAATTTATGCTAAAATATTCAAATCAATGTTTTTTTACATTCCATCGAGTGAGCAAAAGAGTGAGGGAAAAAACACAATATTGAAAACAATAGCAACGAACTGTATTTATCAAGATGGAATGTAAAAAACATTGATTTGAATATTTTAGCATAAATTGCGAAAGCTGAATTTGTAACGCAACATTTTCGTCGGTTCGAACGCCTTCTTTAAGGATAACTTTCGACGTGTTCCAGTAAATCAACGTTAATAAAACTTTGGAATTAAATTCTTTGCATTATCAAGCATGTGTTGTGAAAGTTTTAAAAAAATCGTTGGAGCCGTTTTGGAGATTTTCGAAAAAGCGCTAAAAGTAGAAAATTTACCAAAAATTACATTGGTAGTGACCGTATGAAAAAATCCAATTCTCGGGATCGCGATAACGAAAATCAACAAAACTTTCACGGCGACAAAAGATAAGTTAAATACACATATTGGTGTTATTTCGAAGTAATTTCATCAGAGCAGTGTCTGCGTTTCGGTCCGTTTATCATTATAATGCAAAAAGCATGCATGGTTTGAAATATATTTTCGATTTATTCGAAATCAAACTTACAGAATTTTTTTATTCTTGCATATTTGATGTGCAGTACACCATAGTTTCAGATACTGGTGTTAGTTTTTTTACGTCAAATCTTATTCGCGTAGAATTCAAGTTTAACTGATATGTTGTTTTTCTGTTTGTCGTTGCCATGGAAATATCGACTTTCCTAAAAAATATATTATATCAAACTTCAATCCAATTCCAATATCTGGTGTAAATTTCACATCGATCCGAGTCCGGGAAGTTTGCTAAACGGCCAAATGAAAATGTTTGGTATGGTCCAGAAAAAACTGTAGAGAGACACCTTAAAGCCGCCATAGGCGTACACCAATTTCCAAGAACTGACACTGCAACATTTTCTTGTTTGTACGTGTTGTGATTTTTCCTTTGCTACATTTTGAGTCAGACGCTGCTGAAGCTACATGTGGCTATGGCATTTCCCTAGATCATGTACCCTCGTGTATCAGCACCCTTAGAAAATAAACCAGGTAATACTAACGTAAATTAGTAAATACTTCAAGACGGATATCGCTTAAAGTTCAAGCAATAAGTGCAAAAATTATTTACCAAAAAGCTACTCAAAGAGCGGGAACGTTTTGTATTCTATTAAAAATAGAAGAGTAACCAGGGTTCATAATGATTAAAAATTAAGACGTTCTCAGGTTAAAAATTTGGTAAAAATGAGCTTTCGGCTCTACAGCCTTTAACGAATGATAAAAAATGGCGCGAATGAATACATATATAGGCTAAAAAATGTGTGAAAATTTACAGAATAAAAATGCATAATAAGGTGGTAATAATATTCTTTTAAAATAGTTTTTCTTAATTCATCAAATTCTTTTTATTGCCACCTTATTATGCATTTTTATTCTGTAATTTTTCACACATTTTTTAGCCTATATATTTATTCATTAGCGCCATTTTTTATCATTCGTTAAAGGCTGTAGTTTGGCAGCCGAAAGCTCATTTTTACCAAATTTTTAACCAGAGAACGTCTTAATTTTTAATCGTTTTGTATTCTATTTGAAACATCTCACTATAATTCATTTCCATAAGTGACCCCGCGGTTAAATTCTAAAGCATCAAACATAGAACGTAGAACAAACGCAGAACATGTCAAACCTCGTAGAAATGCTTAAAACACGTGTAATTTTGTTTTGAACTGACGTGAAACGTCAGTTTTAACCAAAATATGGAGAACCTCAAATTCATTTTTCACTCGCGGGGTCAGCTTGAGAGCTAAAGTTTCAATAAGTTTTTCTTAACTGTATTCAAACTGTTACCATGCTATGAGTTCTGTTTTGGTATCTTTATTTTTTCCTTTATTGCTCGAATGTTCAGCGGAAATCGTCTTAATAACACAATTAGCATTCCATTCGCCCTTGTTGGATACGAGATGGTTATAACCACCTTGTGTCAAACGCTGGCTCATGGGATCTAATAACTGTTTCTGACTTAATCCTGCTTCGGTCCTTTTTATTCATCAAATGAGTCTTAAACGACACACTACGAAAAGAAGCTCGGACAGACGGGTAACGCGCCTTGTGCCCGTCTTTATATTAGAGACGTAACCAGTCGAATTATAAAATGTTTGCCGAATTTCGTCCAGACGATAACACGCCTCTAGTATAAAAACGGCCATTCTTGCTTTGTAAGTCCGCCGCAATGCGTAACCATTCCAGTCATTCATGCTTTGTAGTCTACAGAATTTTTTTGTGACGTAGTGGTGAACGTCCTTGGTTATTCAAATTACTTGGGCCAGTTTGATTACGTCCAGGATGGGGTACTGATTTAACAGATTTAATTGAAGTGAATTTTCATTCTTTCAATAACTTGATTTTAGCATTTGTCACAATATAGCCGTTGTAAAAAGCTGTTTTATAAAGCCTTTCGGTTGTTGTCAGTTTTGAAATTGCAAACACGAGGGTCTTACATACGGGCACTGAAAAAAAATTCAACAGGAAACTACGTAAAACAAGAACAAAATACACCAGGTTAGTTAGAAACGACTAATGCAGTGTTATAATATAACGCCACTTTTATTGAGCGACAAAAGCAGCTTTAATTTTATATCTTAGTTGATGGATGAAGTTCTAATGCGGAAAAAACGTTTCGTTGAATTAGTTGTATGCTTTTCAATTTTCGATATCTTTGACACTGCAGCCAGCAAAGTCGCAAGCAAGCAATAAAAAGGACGCGGAAAGCGATCAAATTTTAAGGAAAGCTCCAAAAACTGACGCGAGACACTGTCAGGAGCCATCATTCGCCGAGCCGTTTAATTGGAAATGGTCTCGAGAGACTCGTTTCCTAGGGGCTCTTTCCTCTCTTCTTGAAAATTTTCGTCGCTACTATTTATGTCCGGTTTACTTCATTTTGCCCCAACCAACTCCCCCTGGGTCTCCGAGGATGCCCTTCTAGTATCTCGTAATTTGTTCCTTTCTTTGGGCATGTCATCAGATCACGTAAAGCGAATATCCATTTTACTTTCTTCACAGACAAGGACACATAAGCAAACTGAAGTAGTTTCAAGAAAAATGATCCTACAAGGGCTCTTTCTGTCGTGGTTGATTGCATCTGTTTCTGGTGATACAGGTAAGTAGCGCTAGTACAAAACTCTATGAAGCTGCACGAATAACAATGAACCTGACAAAAACTACAGGAGCCAGTTGTCAAAAGGTGGATACGGGGTGGGGTGTTCATCAAAGTTTTAATTATTTGGGGTGGCCCATATAAATTGTGGCCGATAAAATAACCCTTTACCCTTGTACTATTTTTGGACAGAGAAGGCAACCCTTTTAGATACTTTCCATGGAGAATAGTACTTCTTTTAAATACCTACAGCGGAAACACTCCATCCCTTTGCTAAACTATTCGAGCTGAATCGTAAACAAAACTCTTAGAACCGCACTTAATTAGCGATTTTATGAGTGGCCCGATAAGAAGAGCCACCACGTCTAATTACGTACACAGGTCCAGCGACCTCGCATTTAACTTTTATGGGAAAAAAATATGCTTTTGTTACCTATGCAAAAAAGGAAACCATTTTACTTGATCGGGAATGAATATAGTTGACGCGTTCGAGAAGCCAATTATAGCCCAGGAAAAGCACTATTCACTGGTTTGGTATATGTCGTAGCTCAGCCCCGTCCACACTAATCCAGATAAATTTGAAAACGGAGTTTTCGTCCCAAAAACGGATAAAATGTTTTCCGTCCACACTATCGTTTTCGTATCGTTTTAAATATGTTCACCGTCCACACTAATCCGGATAAATTTGAAAACGAAAGGCGGCATCGGCCCTAGATGAATGGCAGAGCATGCGTACATTATTACCAGAGCCTGCACTAAATTCAAATAAGAGAATTTATTATGTTTTTGTCGACGCCAAGAATAATGTCGTCGATTACTTAAGAACCTCGCAATAATCCATAGATTTAGAGTTATCCTCAGCTGAATAAATTTAACGAAGGAAGTCGAGATTTCACAGAATGCAGTTTAATGATTTCACGTTGCTCATAAAACCGCGAAAGAAATGTGCCAAGATTTATAACTCACGTGCAGCCAGCTATTGTACTGCTAGTTAAACCGAAGAGGGAAATCGCATGGCCATGCATTTGACGTCAGCGTTTTCGAAAAGCTCCGTTTTCGGCCGTCCACACTACACTTCCTATCCGGAGTTTTCAAATTTTTTCTCCACTCTGAAGACGGTTTTCAAAAGCTCCGTTTTCGGTGACCGAAAACGCCGTTTCAGTGTGGACGTTTGGCCAATCCTGAGGAAAAAAGATGCGTTTTCAAATTTATCCGGATTAGTGTGGACGGGGCCTCAATTTTACCTTTGATACAATTTCGCGTTTTCCTTTGTTCCGGTGTATTGCAATATTATGATAATGAATATATACTAGTTATGCAACGCTTTCGAGTGGTATACTATCGAATATCCTTCGAGTCACTTGTATTTTCTCGGTATACACACGAACCTTCAGGCTCGTGTGTATACGAAGAAAATACAAGTGACAAGTGGGATATCCATGGTATACCACGAGAAAGTGTTGTGTATCCTAAATGTCGTCGGGAATAAAGTCGCAGCGTACGATAGGAAGGTTGGGTTTAATACCGTCGAATATAAAGCGAGTTTCCTGTATTCTGATTGGCTGAATTTTCTATGGCATGGTATAAATCACAAGGGAAAATACCAGATTGTACCAACGGTAAAGTTGAACCGAAACATATACACTAATGTAACTTATCCTGTCGGATGACAAAAGAAGGTATAGAAACTGATTTCCAGTTTGTACTGTACAGTCTCGGGGTTCGTGTTCAACTCGTTTGTTGATACGTTACACTTCGGTAATAGCGTACATGAAGTTTTTGCGTAAGCAATTACGCGTCGTTTCGCTCAGGAATGCTTGATGAGTTATTATTATTACTAGGAATTTCATAATAAAAGTGAGTGCTGGCTATATAGGGATTAACGATTACACTACACTATTTTTGAAGTTTGGAGCGTAACAGCAGCAAAGAGCGTTCAACATCGTTTAACCACTGTTAACAGCGTATACAGCGTTTAATAGTATTTAAAGAGTACAATCCTAAAATCTCGTCAAAATAAACAAAAGAGATGTCAGATTGAATGCACCCGACATCACATAATGTTGATCTCTTTCCCTGGGCTCGTTGGAAAAAATGGAAGAAAATCTGGCTGAAAATGCTACTAACAACATAACGACCTTTAAACAAGTATTCGACATTTTAATAAACGCTACTTCACGCAATCGTATGACATAATATGACATGACATAATGAAATATACAGAATCGTAGACCGCATACGCTATAACTGACATCCAAAATTTTGCTCTGAACCGCATATACAAAACAGGATTTTGGCTAGTAAATATTCGTTCGTGTGAGGTCTGTAAGGATCACATAAACATTGCTGAAGGTGTAGATTACGCAGTACAAACTGGAATTCATCTTTAACACAACTTGTTTCAATATTATAGTGCGGCTACTGTGCTATCCGATAGCTATCAAGTTTTGTATGCATGTTTATGATATAATAAACTACATTACAGATATTCGATATCTGTAATATTCTAAATTACGGATATTCAATTCAACAGTATTATTAACATTGCCATAAATCGTCACCTTTCTCAACAGAAATTCTTGTTAATGAGCCACGTTCTGATGACGGACCACTATGGTACTGGAATATTAAAACAGACTCACAGGGTGCAGGGGTGAGTGGATAAAGTGAGTCAATAATAACCTAGTATCAATGAAGGGTATCCAGGCTACCTTAGCCCGAAGCGTCAAATTTGCAGAAAAGTATATAACTTCGTATAAATCTTATTAACCCGACGTTTTTGTTTGTAGTGAAGATCATTTAAGAACCGAGAAATTTGCAATTCAGTGTACAAAGCTCATACATCCTTTGTAATAAGCGTGCCCATACATTCTCTGTATGGATCTGTAATTAAAACGATAAAATAATTCTACGGCTCGGCTATTAATGAAAATTACCCAAATCGCTTCGCACGCAAAATTTTGCTGATTTCGGATTGATTTTGCCCCGTAGATCATATTTATTTGAAAAGAACCCCAGTTTGAAAGAAATTTTCCTTTTCAATTAAACCTATCGATCTAAAACATGATGGAAAATATATCTATAAGACTGTTATTAAGCGTCAATTTTTATAACTTGTGTGGATCATCAAGAAGCCGAGAAATTAGCAATTCTTTGCAATGAGCCCATTCGATGTCCATACATTGCTCTGTAATCGTGTCTGTGATTAAATAATTCTACAGCCTGAATATTACACCTTTTGACCTAAAACTTGGTGAAAAGTATCTCTGAATAATCCTAATTAACCTATCCTCGAAGTTATCTATAAAAGTAAAAGAGCCTCTGGGAAACGAGTCTCTCCAGTCCATTTCCAAGCTTTTGTGCGAATGCTGGCTCCTGAATGAGCAAAATAAATCCTTTGTATTATTTTGCCCAATCGGCGAACAGTAACTTCAGAGTCACTTTTGTGTGTTCTTACACGGCGGTTATTGTATCGGCCATATTTTATTGTAATTAACATTAGATAGCCGAAAATAGTCGAAAGTCATTTCGGATGTCAGAAAGAAAGATATCTCAACATCCACCGGTAATTTTTGTTTGGACCGATCAGAGGTATCATAAATATAAATTGCGTCTTGTTTACCTGTGCAATGCATTGGGGGCGGTTCGGCATACTCGTCTGTGCATTTCTTTGCGTGCGTGCATTTCTTTGCAGCACGGGAATATTCCAGTTGGCCGAAATATCCGGAAATAAAAAAAAATCTAAAAAGTAAATGAAATGAGTGATTGATGTAAGCTTCTGGGTCTCAATTGTTTAAATTTCTAAAAAAAAATGTTGACCGTTCAGTACAAAGCTACGATAGCTCAGTTGATAGAGAGCGGTTCTTTGTAAAATGCGCTATTTGCCCGGTCGTTGGTCCGAATCTGGACAGCGGCATGAACCTTTTTTTTCTTTTCTAAGCTTTTTTAAAGTTAGTAAACTTTTAAATTTGAAATGTACAGGTAACTTGGACGCAACAATTAATTTTGATATTATGTGGATGCGGGTCAATCGAAAGCCCGCTATTTCAGTAAAACGTTAGCCGCTGAAATCAATGGAATGAGAACGCTGCTAGTGTGGAAAAACATAAGCGAAATTAATGGCTCCATTGGATCAATTACATAGTGATAAACAATTACATTAAGGGTCCCAAATAGAATTTACCGTTTTGTTGTTGAAACTCCGGACTATTGAACGATAAGGCTCACAGGCCATTTTGAAAAATAGATTGCAGCAAAGCAACTTTTAATTATTTTATCATTGACCTTAATTAATTGTGAATAAATATTTCGTGGCTAGTCTGACGCAGCGTTTCGTCCCGGCCAAGGGACTCTTCAGAGACCTTTTCTGCTAGCAAACTCGTTGAGCATCGCGCTCAAAGTCCCGTTCGAGATTGCTGTCATCATTCATTGCGAACGGGACTTTGAGCGCGATGCTCAACGAGTTTGCTAGCAGAAAAGGTCTCTGAAGAGTCCCTTGGCCGGGACGAAACGCTGCGTCAGACTAGCCACGAAATATTTATTCACAAGTAACTGTCAACTTTCATTGTCAATTTTCACTCGTGATTTTGTGCATTCGGGACTTTGAGCGCGATGCTCAACGAGATTGCTGTCATCATTCTTTGCGAACGGGACTTTGAGCGCGATGCTCAACGAGTTTGCTAGCAGAAAAGGTCTCTGAAGAGTCCCTTGGCCCGGACAAAACGCTGCGTCAGACTAGCCACGAAATATTTATTCACAAGTAACTGTCAACTTTCGTTGTCAATTTTCACCTTAATTAATGGAATATAAATGCCAAAAAAGCACACGTGTGTTCCCAGTACAGGGCTAATGGCTGAAAACAAAATGTAAAATAAAAATCCCGACAAATAAAAATGCTTCTGAAACACTTTAATGACATGTGGATACAAAAAGTCACAAAAGTGTTTGCGACTATCTTGTTTGTGCGGTTGCCCCTTAGATAGATGGATAAATAAATAAATAAATAAATAAATAAATAAATAAATAAATAAATAAATAAATAAATAAATAAATGAATAAATAAATAAACAAATACAAGGGTTTAATGAAACATGGCGGTTCGATTCAACGACCAGCGCACATGGCATGCGTGCGCAGAATAGTTATAACAAAACCGCAGACCAACATGTGCGGCATAGCAGAGCTGGCCAAACAGAAGCAGCATTTCAACGTAACATGGCACAACGTTGCTGTGCACTGTTTACATGTTGCACGATGTTGCGCACGTTTGGCCAAACTGTTGCAGTAATGTTGCAACATGTTAGATGGCACTTGCACTTTGAAATAGCAAATCGAACTAGTGCGCACGCTCCAGCGCAACGTGGCCAAACAGATACAAGCAACACCATGCGACATCAAAAAATGTTGCAAGAAAAATTTGATCATTTTCAAACTTGATCCAACACCATCCGACATATTGCAACACGGTGGTTAAACGTGTGCAACAAGTTGTGGGCAGCAATTTTGCGTTGAAATGCGTCGTGCGTTTGGCCGGACCTTTACACCTATCGCGCTCTGTTATCTGCTCTGTTGTTTCACTGTAAACAATCACGCGCCCGACGATGGTGCTGTAAAGGATGGGTGTAAAATGAGGCCATTTTAAAATAATTTATCAACTTTGTGTGAGTTCCTGGTAACACTACCCCAAGGTAATTTTTACCGTAGAATCCGAATTTGAAGTCAGAAATGTCAATTTCCCATCAGAAAGGTGTGAAAATTAACACCTAAAAATGTCACGCAAATAAATACTTATGTGATTTTCTCCCTAGCTTTTCTTTTAAAACCTTTCTGCTTTGTAGCATTTAATACCTGTAAAAAAAGGATTCTTGTCTGACTTAGCCGCCATCCAAATGTTAATCAAGCAAAAAATAATTGAACCTTTCTAAACCAAACACGTGACATACCGTAATATCGATCCGAAGCAACGATACATGGCGGGTAAGTCAGGGAACATAGCTTCATTTGTGTTTGTTAACTCTGCCAAATTTCAGAAAAATTCAATAAAACCCGTGGAAGTATTTTTATTTTCGCGCCACACGTGCCGATAATCCGTCAAATTTTGCTTGTTTTTGCGTCCTCGTACGCACAATTCTTGTCCGCCATGTTTGTTTTCTGTTGTCTACGTTGCATTGGCTTCTGGGACACGTATTTCGTGGAAGAAACGAGGAAAATGACGTATTTCGAGCGTGCTACGTGTCCTCGAAAGAAACAAAAGAGGAGTCCCTAGCAACCGCCATAAACAATGGCACTGCGATCCTTTTGTCAGCGGTAACAATGGGCACTCGTCATTACGCATAAGTATCGCGCGTGTTCGAATAACATATCGAGTATACACGCGGGGATTTTTGATGCTTCGTCGTGAAGATTCAAGTTCTGCTGTTATTCAGCTTATAATCTTGTAATTCTTTTATTGGAAATAGACTGTGAAGGATAAAAGAAATATCCAGCGACAACAGTGGTTCTCTTGTGTTTACAGCTCACAATTTCAATGCACCAAACACGTTTGATGCGTATTTTCGTACGATCGTTGTCGACGACATGAAAAATATTCTGGCTGGCAAATGCTCAAGAATGCTTCATTCGCTGGAAAGAGTTCAAAGATGGATATTTGGGATTCTTTAACCGGCTTCGAGTGGTAAATCTATGTAGTTTATTCTTTGCTGTTGTGGCGTAATCAGCATTCGATTATAGCTTATAATGTTGAGAAGTTGTGAATCGCCCGGTCGAGGAACACTGCCAGGAAGCAAAGACCAAAGATTGATCTGGCCGCTTTCGATACTTTTGAAGATACTCTAATACAAGCGGAATGTTTATTCACCGAAATGGTCATGCGAGTAGTTGTGATATAAACTTGTCTAAACCTACATTTCTCAACTATGAATTTGACTTGTCAGGTTCTATGATTTGTGATACGCATTTTGTTGCGTGATTGTGTACATTTAGCTAAATTAAGTTTGGTTCTTCACCGTTTGAGACATAAAGAATACTAGAATATTACAAAAGAGTCTGTTGGTATTCGCTTTTGTTGTAGCTGGTCGTTTTGGGAGTTTAATTTGCTTTCAATGCCTGTTGTTGGTTTGCTGTAGCTTCGAGTGCGCGAGACCGGAAGGGAGTATACGCACAAAATTTCAAAATGGCGGCTCAAAATGGCGCCCGTAACAACAAAATCTATCCTTTCATTACTCCGAAACCAGAGAACAGAAAAGCTCCAAATTTTGGCACTGTTCCTAGATATGACCGAAAATTAATTTAGCAGAAAATCAAGGTAGGTTGTATTTTTACCCCTGCCCGACCAATACTTGAATAATCCAGTTCTGACCCTTTCTCTGTCACGCAACGCTACGCTCTCGGGAAAGAGGGTCCAGGGACAACTGTGTACGCATGCTCGCGATATGATAAACCTATCACACGTGACCCTCAGAACAAAAAGTCTAGACGAAAAGTCAACTCATACACCATTGCCTGTTAACCAATCAAAACTCAGGAATTGCGAGGAATTGCAATATACCATTGTCAGATAAACACCTGGTAGCATGCACCCGAAGAGAAGAATGGGGCCAAATCTCTTGCACGACCGCCACGATTTTTCAAAATGGCGGCTTGAACGAATGCATTGAATGATAACGAGGAGAATCATTGGGCGGATGGCTGGAAGCTGAACTTTCAAACTTTGAGCTTAGCTAGAATTGGAAGAGGCTTTGATGGCTAAACCGTCATCGAATGATCAAACTTATTTGACTCGTCCTTTTCTCAATGCATAATATTTAAATATAAGCGTTAAGCTCCTCTGATTTTTTATCAGGTTTATGTACGAACACATCCTAACATCAAGTTAATTTCTCCTTAGAATTAGGATCTATAAGTCGACAAACAAAGGATGCAATCTGGAGAGAATTTTAGAAGATTGCATGCCAAGTGGAAAAGAGTTGTCAAAACTATTTACAGGCTCTGCCTCCAACAGGGTTTATTTCCGTTTTGGAAAACCAAATAAAGGTAAGAAGATATTTTTTCCAAATTTAGAAATATTGCGATATCGTGAGAGTTTTGAATAAAATGATTGTTCTACTCGTTTGATACATGTATTCATGAGATGGGATGTGATGTGATATGATGGATATGTTGTGGTTTAAATTTTTCTCTGGTTTAAAATTTCTAAAACCAGTTTGATTTTTTTTTTTTTTATTGACTCGTCTTGATTATCATAATCTGGAACAAAGGGAAATAAAAATCAAACTGGTTTGAAAAATTTTAAACCAAGGAAAAAATTAAACCACGACAGATATAATACAAGTTCAGGTATTGTAATACTGTAGCCAGTACCCCTTAGGAGATGCACCTGCCGGGAATCATAATAAATAGCATTCAGCAAAACATATGGAAGACTTGACAACACTGAAAGTTACTACCATGATTTCCTGCAGGCGTTCTCATAGAGCGAATTTCACATTTTGCTGGGGTTTATATTTAAAATATCAATCCACTAGCTGACTTGCGTTTCTATGTGCTGCTTTGGCTATCTGTCATCTCTCATTAAGTGTGCACCCATGGAATTAATTTTCAAGAGGTCGCTTACATGTATCTTGATATTAATTGTTCTTGATATCACAAAAACTTCTTCAAACCGTAACACAGAATTAACCGCAATGAGTATACACCATACAAGTGAATAGTGCTTTCCACGCGTGCTGATTGGTTAAAGGGGCACTGTCACGGACATTTTTTGACTTTTTTAGTAGAACTGCACCAAAATTACGACTAAGTACTTTCAACCATGCAGGAAATGTTCCTAGAACGTAAAGGGAAGGATATTTAGCAAATTATTTAAATAAGAGGGTGACCGTTAATAGTTTTCATCAATTTTTCCAAACCACAAGGACAGAACTTGAAAAAGTCAGGCTGACTTTTTCAAGTTGAGATCAAAAGCTCCCGATGGTATCACGATGATATCACTCTATATTTAGCTTCAGTACACTGGTATAGTAATTTTAAGAAAACTTGACCTCTGTTAATAGGTTTCCAGTGGTGTAAACATGTTTTTGGGCTGTTGCATTTTTGACGTTATGCTCGTGACAGTGCCCCTTTAACTGGAATGTGAGAAGCAAAGTACTATTTGATTTTGAGCAGCCGAGGCAAAACAAAATTAATGTTTTGCATGTCCCTTTGAGTACCATAAGTAATGCTTTGTTCCACTAGTTTTTCAGCTTGTGTGGCATAGAATAAAACAATTATTCTCATCAGTGTCAGTGAAAGTTTTTGTGTTGCGCCTCAGTAAATATCCACCACTACTCAAATTCACTTTGGTGAATAATTAACCAACGGATTTTGAACTTTTCTGTGATGGGTCTGACAATTTCATGAGTTCGAGTTAAAATATTGAGTTGCTTGCGGTTAGCTCCACTCTGGTTTGCTAGCGGTTAGTTCCATTCTGGTTTGCCAGCAGTTAGTCCCACTCCTATTTGCTTGCAGTTGGCTTTCATTTGTTGATAAGGGCAACACTATGCGTGACCAACTGCGAGAATGTCACGCCATGATGTGGGCTTTTCGTTTTCATTTTCTTTCTTTCTTTTTCTTTCTTCCATCACGAAATCAGAAATTTTAACTCAAAATCGAAATTCTAATTCTAACTCGAACTCGAAACTGAATTTCGAAATCAAATTTAATACACTCGTCTGTGATGGATAATTTGTTATTTCCTCTGTTAGATTTCACTGCTTTGATAATTAAACAACTGCTTTTTTGCTGAATTATTTTCTAGTCAAATTTTTTTTTTAGAGTTTCTTGAACAGAAAGCCAAAAAATCAATTGGTGGGATTCACTTCACCACTTCTAGCAAAATTGTTTGCATCATAGCACACAAATCATAAAATAAAAGAAATTTTACACATTGGGGTCACAGACATTTTCTGTGGAACAATTATAACAGTGTAATGTAATTTACAAGTGTTGCAAAAGATAATCCATTATAGGAGTTATTCATAAATTCAGTTTTATTGGTTTCATACTTGGAAACAATAGATACATGTCCACACATGTGCATGATTTTGGATATGTTTCGTGATCACTAACTTACGAAATATATTGCCATTTGACTTTTATACAGTCTGGCTATAGTGAAGACGATAATAAACAAACAACACGTAAAAGGATGGTAATGGTCATAAATACAAAAGATTATAGTATTTTAATTAAGTATTGTTATTTTTAGTATTATAGTATTTAACGATTTTAATATTCCTTTACTACATTTTTACTGATTACAGCTGCCAGAACTCAGCCTTCAGTTGTTGTTACTAGTGCTACAGCTACTACTGCTCCCAGTACATCCGGGAATGCAAATGTCCAGTCTGCTGGTGCCTCAGCTGTTGTCCCACCCATTGGTTCATCTGTTCAGTTGTCTGCCATCCAGGCTACTTTGCCGTCTGTTGTCCAACCTGTTGTTTCATGCAATCCATTGTCTGTCATCCGGGCTACTTTGCCTTCTGTTGTCCCACCCATTGCTTTATCTGTTCCGTCATCTGCCATGCAGGCTACCTGGCCTTCTGTTGTCCCACCCATTGGTTCATCTGTTCAGTGCTACTTTGCCTTCTGTTGTCCCACATGTTGTTTCATCTGTTCCGTCATCTGCCATCCTGCCTTCTTTGCCATCGGTTGTCTCATCTGTAGTCCCTCCTGTCACATACATTACCCCTTCTGTTGTATCATCTGTTGTGACATCTGTTCAAGCGTCTGCTGCATCCCGTGTTGGTACATCTGTTTCCACCACTGTTGTATCTTCTTTTGTTGAAACTGATGATGAGTGGGAAACAGGTATGTTTATAAAGGTCATCCATTTGATAACTTAAATTAACCTTATGCTTAACATTAGGTATAATAAACTACGGCGCAAAATCAAGAGATCATGCTATAAATGGACTATTTGGAAGCTTTTGAATCTCTTGAAACACCAGAGGGCCAAGGTTATAGAATTTTATCTTCCCTCCCCTTCTTGAATAATCCAGTTCTGACCCTTTATCTGTCACGCAACGCTACGCTCTCAGGAAAGAGGGTCCAGGGACAACTGTGTACGCATGCTCGCGATATGATAAACCTATCACACGTGACCCTCAGAACAAAAAGTCTAGACGAAAAGTCGAGTCTCTTGGTGGATGTCAGTCATCTCCACCTCTTTGTCGAAAGCTACTCGAAAACTCAGTTATATTGAATTCCAAGTGTTGGAAGATCGTGTTTGAATACATCAGAGATGACGCTATAAAAACACTTGATGAATGAATGAGAATCGAAGAATTCTTCAAAATCCTGTTATATTTGTAACGGCATTTCTTCGATCGGCATACATTAAAATGCCCGGTTAAATTTAATATTCCTTCCTTTGAACTTATAATGAGGAACTATATTAGATTCATCAGCGTCCATTTACATACATGGATGGCCACAAAAGTATCCTGTAATCTTCACTTATTTTCGACTGTACTTCGTTTGAGTCTATGGAAAACAAATTTTAAAGGTACAGACGTTTCGGACATTTGGACGTTTCGGATATTCTTGAGATTTGACATCACTTTGATACAGCCGAGTTTTACAACGACGGTTCCAGGACAGGAGGCGGAGATGATTGACAGCCACCTCAAATCTACATTCGCAGTAGTGATTAGCTAAGAAGCTGAATAAAGGCCCAGTAATACGAGCAACATTTTTGTTCAACTTGTCTCGCAACATTGTTGCACTGCAATTTGAACGAGTTGTTGCCCGTATTACTACCGTTTGCTCAACTTGTCTCGCAACAAATTTCATTGTTGCAAGTTGAAAAAAATGTTGCAAAAAGTAGAACTCTGTTCTACTTTGTGCAACATGTTGCTGCAACTTGCAACGCTGAAGTTTGTTGCGAGACAAGTTGAGCACGCTGTAGTAATACGGGCAACAACTCGTTCAACTTGCAATGCAACAGTGTTGCGAGACAAGTTGAACAAAAATGTTTCCCGTATTACCAGGCCTTAACCGACGAGAATGTGCAGACAACTGTCACTGGACCCTCTCTTCCTCCTTGCGTGACAGAGAGAGACAGAACTGGACTAGTACTTGAACTAACCGCTTGATCCAGAGTCCAACATGGAAAAATGAAATTGATGCTTATGCAATGACCATGTTTAACATATATTACAGTAAAGTGCTAACTTAACTAAGGGCTGAAACAAGTGGACGCCTCACTCACGGTTTCTATTGGCTTTTTGTGGTAGTTGACTCTGGGGTCCCCCCAGGCCAACATTCAGCCGATAAAAACCCGAGCTTGCCGTCTGGTTGTTAATTAAAAAACTTGGGGGACTGGGGTGAGGACAAGATGGCGAAATAGTAGTGTTTTTTGAAGCTCCGTCAGCAGTGGCAGTAAAACCTTTATTGCAGCCTATGTCCGCTAACATATTTAAGAGAAAGGTCCGGTCACCATCGGCAGACGTTTATGCCAACATACCTGAAGAAAAAAGGACGCGAGACCACACTGAGCCAGAATATAGTGAAAGGCAAGACGAAGCGTTGGGCCGACCACGTGCAATGGCGGCAGAGATTGCCACAAAGATGGACTTAGTACTGTCCAAATTGGATGATATAGAAAGCAGGCTGAACAGTGTATGCTCGTCAGTAGCCAACATCGAAGAAGCGTTAACCAACCTTGAAAAAGATGTTGCGGACCTGAAAGTAAAAACTGATGGCAACGAAAAAGACGTAAGTCAGCTCAAAGAAAGGGTAGATTTTAACGAAGGAGATATCGCGGAGGCGAAGCGTGATGCGGCGGCGGTAAAAGTAGAAGCAGAGAAACTTAAAATGAACCTGCTGTATTTTGAAACTTACAATAGGAGAGAAAATTTAAAGTTCTTCGGAATAGAGGAAAATACAAGTAACGTCGCCGAAGACACCGGAGACGTGAATATGGATGGTTCGCCGCATATGACCGAAGACACGAAGCAAGTCATGTACAACTTTCTGGAGCAAGAGTTGAAGATCAGCAACGCTAGAGACAGGATAGAGTTCCAAAGGATGCACCGTCTGGGTAAGACAAATGATAAAGGTCCTAGATCAATTATTGCTAGATTTCTGCGCTACACTGATAGAGAAGAAGTCACAAGCCCGCAAGCATCTGAAGGGAAAAGATTTCTCCGTCTTCGATGATATTCCAAAGGAACTTTATGACTTAAGGAAAAAACAGCGAGAAAAACTTAAAGATGCAAGGAAGAAGGGTCACACAGCGTTTTTCAGTAAGAAATATCCGGACAGATTATATGTTGATGGAAAATTTATTTCTCAAGACGAGCCTTTCGCTTAATTTTCAAATTTACATATGTAGATTTTGGACAGGTTATTTTTTTTTTTGCATGCCTTTTCTCACCTAATACTTGTCACTTAAATTTCTACTAAACACAAGCTCGATAAGCTACAAAAACAAGATGAATTAATTACATCCTTAGCCGCCACAAAAGGAGCGGAACATCAAACACGCTATTTACCGATGGTGTGAAACTGCCCAAACAAAAACTTCGATGCACTGGGTAGGTAAGCAGTCAATATTCGTTCTTAGCTTTTTGTTTTGTAATTATGTGTTAGGTTGTCCAAGCTTTCTACTTGTTATAGTCGCTCTGTATGAGCGTGTCTTGCGGTTAGCTTTTAGATCAGTATTTGCTTCCAATGTTTGGAAGCTCCCATTTATATACAGAATTAGCTTGTTCAAGGATTATTATAGAAAACCGTTAATTTCAAACACCCGCATTATCTTGAACATGGTTGTGACACTTCAGCTGCTCCCAGGAATAATTTTTATTTCTATACACTTAAAGGATACATGAAGCTTAAAATATGTTCTCTTAATGTAAGAGGCTTGGGAGACATGCTAAAGAGAAGGGAAGTGTTCTCTTGGCTCAGGGCAAAAAACAGTTCTATTTATTTTCTACAAGAAGTCCATTGCTGCGAGAGCACGTCCACTATGTGGTCGGCAGAATGGGGGTACAAATCCTTTTTTAGTTGCTGTACGGGCGCCAAGGCAGGAGTTGCAATTCTATTCAATAATACATTCGATTTCGAAATGAAACGAGTGTACTGTGATCCTAATGGACGATTCATTATTTGTGACATCCAAACCAACCAAAAGTATGTAACGCTGGCCACCATTTACGCTCCCAACGACGATGACGCGGCTTTCTTCGAAGGCTTCTTCGAGCATTTAGCAGATTTTCAATGTGAAGAAGTAGTTATTGGTGGCGATTTCAACTTAGTGCTTAATTTAGATAAAGACAAGAAAGGTGGCGTCGCAAGAACACACAATAATTCAGTTAGGGTCGTTCAGGAATTTATGGAAAACTTAGATTTAATTGATGCTTGGAGAGTGCTACATCCCGATTCCCTAAGATATACTTGGCGCCGACGGAAACCCGAAATTCAATGCCGACTAGACTTCCTTCTTGTTAGCCAAAGCTTAATGTGTAATGTCATGCGCGCCGATATTTTGACAGGATACAAAACAGACCACTCAATGATCGATATCAGTATAGCTGTTCATTCGAATCCAAGAGGACCAGGCTTTTCGAAACTTAATACTTCTTTCTTGAACGAAATTGAATACGTTAACCAAATAAAATCAACAATCCAAGCTGTTAAAGAAGATTATAATATAGATAGGAGTCTGCGCGCGCTCTGATTGGCTAAAAACCTATGTTTTATCAGAGTATAAAACATAGAAAAATCATGTTTTATTGTTTTTCGTCAGCTTTCTTCGAGTGCTTCGCGACTCGTTGGCTATAACCACTCGTATCCAACAAGGGCGAATGGAATATTTGTTTTTATTAAATTGCTTTTTACTGAAGTATAAATCCACTGGACATTTCATTTTGATGTAAACGAAGTGATAGTATGAGGAGGCGGGAAAATTTGTGGCGCGGTGTTCACTCCTTGAGTTTAATGAAACACGCAACGACAGCGAGCGAGAGAGTTTTCTTTCGAAGATTTTCCTCGACAATCTCCTCTTAAATCGTCTATTCATGCTGGAAAATTGCGACAACAATTAAGGTTTAGGGGAAGATCCGAAGCGATAGCTTTTCTGGAAATTATACGCCTTGTGCAAGACAAGCGAAGCAAGTGTTTACATATTGTACTTGTTTACGGCTCCACGGCTGTCATCAAGACTACTACATTATGCTGAAACGAAATTGCACTCAGAGTCGGTGAAGTTTATTGAAGTTCAAAAGGACAAGATAAAGATTGAAAGGTAACAAACTTACGTCGAACAATGAATGAAATTGTGTCAGTTTTCTAGTCTTCCCGTAAACTATTTGCTGCTTTTCATCTTCGTTCAATCGCTCTTGTTGTACATTTACAAGTATTTTAATTTAACTTTCCACTCGCGGCGTCTAAAATCTATATCATAAAGCAAAGAAAGAAGCCTAAGCCATGTTTTATACTGTCATAAAACACTCCGGACATTTGAGAACACTCGAGAAATGTAGAAAACATTCGCCTGCGGCTCATGTTTTCTACATTTCCCTCGTGTTCTCAAATGCCCGTCGTGTTTTATGACAGTATAAAACATGGCTTAGGCTTCTTTATTTGTTAAATAATATATAGATTTAGGCAGGCCTAAAAGCGGAGCTCCTATTTATTTATTTTTTTTTTTTGTTGCTTGAGTTTGCACTGTTTCCCAATTAATACGTAGCCACACTATTTCTAAGCGTATATGGTTGCCCATACAGGTACATGTCGCTGCACTATATTGGGTTCCTCCAGAAACTCATATAAGGAGTTTCTGGTTCCTCATGCACGTATGCATGTAGGCGCACACATCAAATTTTAGTGTTAAGACTTTTCATAATTCTAAGGGTTATAAGGCAAGGAAATTTGTTTTGATTTACTTCAAAACAGTCAAGGCAAGAGTTCAACTCAATGCACTGAACAAAGTGAATTCGCGGCTAAACAAAACACGCCACAACAAAGAAAATCACAACGGCAAAACTAACTCAGCAAATTCATTGGGAGCCGGTTTAAGTGATTTTTTAAGCAGTTTTTGGTGTGTAAGAATTGTGACAGTTTGTGATTTAGGAAGTGGTGCTCGCTGTCTAATAAGCTTACAATGTAGTTTTGAACCATCTTGGTTTCGTTGCATGATTACTACGCTGCATTTTTTATCGTACACATTGCTAAATACCCTAGAGAATTTTATGCAGAGAAGTGAATGAATTTCCTTCGTCTCTAATAGGCAAATGTGCGTTAGGAAAAGTCTGAACTCACTCACTCAAGCACAACTCACAATATAAAAACCGGCGTAAATACTCAGTTACGAATCTAAAAAATTATCACGCGTAAGGGATTTCAACACACTCACCAAAATGACAAAAATGCAAGCGAGTGAAATAGAGCAGTTGGATAATAAATCGTTTAATCGTTGGTGTGAAGTATCGTTGCCGAAGGTTTACTGGTTTTATGCTTTGATTTGTTTGCGGGATTTTTCTGCAAATGCAGTGCGCGAAATTATGTTTTTGATCCGTGTAGTAGCTCAATAATTGAATATTCTTTTCAAAATCCAACGATGAAACTCACAGTTAACTCCACTAACTAAAAAAACACGATATTTGAAACGAAACATTTAATAGGCAAAAGTTCTCAAAAGTGATTAAAGCTAAGAGGTTTGAAAGCAGCCGTTTTAACGAAATTAAGCTTATAATTGACGGGAAGATCTGAAAACCGACACGGCGTCGAATTCGCTCATAAATGAAGTATAAATAGATTCTCATAACAAAATGTGTACATTTACGTTTGTTACCTCATATTTTGAGAAGGCTTGTAAATTCTGCAGGGCAAAGTTTTCAAGCCAGCCAAATAACATCGGAGACGAAGCAACGAAAACGGTACTAGTTTCGTCCAATGTTCGTAATAATCTCACACCACGGACATATACATAATTTGAATTATCAGCGAAGATCAATATCTTTCTTCCTTTCGGTGTAGCTTTCATCCGTCACTTCAGTCAACTTGACCGGCTCTGAGCACACTTGTAAAATTAGTTCAGTTAATTTTCCAATCTTGGTCAGCCGCAGGAACCGAAGAAAGTGCTTCAACTCTCGCTGTTTTTGACTTGTACTCCGATATATCATGTTCAGGTCAAAAATTATTTCGGATCTTCCCGTTAAGAGGTTATCCTAAATCACTTGGCATAAGTTTCCATGCTGTAGATAAGTAAATAAAGCGAGAAATATTCACGAAGATCTATGTCCTCCAGCACGCTTTCTTCCCGTCTTTCAATTCAGCAGTGAACAACGTGCAAGAGTTTGCCGCCTTTTCATACAATTGCTTCGGTTAAGAGGAAATGAAATGTCCAGATCATTTTTTTAACATGAGAAAAAAAAATTAAAATAGATTTAGCCGAGCCTAAAAGCTGAGCTCCTCGGGTATTAACTTTGCCCTTTATTTAAATCTGAATTAACGCGATGATCCAAAAAGTTGTAAAAAACTAGGACTTGAGCCCGCGATCAACTAGAAAACCATCATCTGGCCAGCGGTCAACTTCGCGAAAACACATGAACTCGATGTGCTCCAGATGTGAGCCCGCGATATGGCCACGTGATACTGGTCAGCGGATGCCTTGTTTTGACAGCTGTCAATTGATCAACATGTTGTAGGCTCTGTTTACGTACGTAAGTACAGTAGGGATAAGTAGAGATGTGCCGTGGAGCTCCTTATCTCCCACAGCCTATTACCCTCCCCCCACCCCCGGTCGGGCTGCCTTAGGACTCCACTCCCCCTCCCCGAGAGTCTGTACGGGCGGGCGGGTGGGCGTACGCTGACGTCATAACCAAAATTTCTTGCATCGATAGGTTACCAAAATTCCTTACCCATGGTGCTCCGCTGGCGCGCTTCGCGCGCCGGAGCTCCGCTATCAAAATGATGACACTGTGAACCACGCATTATTGTGGGAGATGATAAAAATGAAAATCCGAGAACAATCATTAAAATATGCAGCTGCCAAAAAAGCTAAAATTTTAAAACGGGAAGAAGAGCTAGAAAAAGCAATTAACAACTTGCAAATATATATGGAAACAACAAGCGACGAGGAAAATGTAAAATAAGTTGGGGCTCAGGAATTAGAAAGAAAAAAGGCAGAATTGCAGAATATAATTGAGTACCGCACCAAAGGTGCAATCGTAAGATCGAAATGCAGATGGTATAATGAGGGAGAAAGAAATACAAAATACTTTTTAAACATGGAAAAAAGGCACTACAAACAGGGAGTAATAAGTCAGCTAAAAATTAATGACGATCAAACAGTAAACACTGACAAAGAAATCCTAAATCAGTGCGAATCCTTTTACAGAAATCTATATAGCTCTCATATGAATATCAACGACACTTATGTTAATGACATGTTTTTCGATGAGAATAATACTAAGGCACTGAACCCAGATGAGCAAATGTCATGCGAAGGCCTGCTGACCAAAGAGGAATGTTTACAAGCCTTAAAAAATACAGAAACAAATAAAACACCAGGCTCAGACGGAATACCTGCCGAATTTTATAAAGTTTTCTGGAATGATTTGTCGGACTTACTTGTTAATTCGATTAATTTTGCATATCAAACAGGTCAATTTTCGGTAACCCAGAGAAGCGGAATCATTAAATTAATCTCCAAAAAAGATGCAGAACCATACTTTATTAAGAACTGGAGACCAATAACTCTTTTGAACTGCGACTACAAAATCGCGACCAAAGCTATTGCAAACAGACCAAAAAAAGTTCTACCGAATCTTGTAGATAATGATCAAACTGGATTTCTTAAAGATAGGTTTATCGGGGAGAATATTAGACTCATTGACAGTATAATTCAATACGCAACGGCTAACAAAGCCCCTGGTCTTTTACTTTTTCTTGACTCCGAAAAAGCATTTGATACAGTAGAGTGGCCTTTCATTCAAAAAACATTTAAATATTACAACTTTGGACAATCACTAATCAACTGGATTAAACTATGCTACCATAACACAGAAAGCTGCATTCTCAATAACGGATGGGCCAGCGACTTTTTTAAGCTCGAAAGAGGAGTAAGGCAGGGCTGCCCCGTTTCTCCGTATCTTTTTATTCTCTGTGTTGAGGTTCTAGCGGATGCAATCAGGAAAAACCAAAATGTCAAAGGCATCTTTGTGAATGGAGATGAAATAAAAATTAGTCAGTATGCAGATGACACCACTTTAATACTCGATGGCTCCAAGGAATCTCTTACATCTTCCCTGCATATATTGGATAATTTTCAACGGATATCTGGCCTTAAATGAAATAACAAAAAGACGGAAGCCCTTTGGATCGGTGCTAATGCCGAAAAAGAAGACAAATTATGCCCAGAAAGAGACCTAAAATGGGTTAAAGGAAAGACCAAAGCTCTTGGAGTATCAGTTCTCGACTAATCCTGACCTAACAGTAGAGCTGAACTACAACGAAAAATTAATAAAAATAAAAAATAGCCTAAGCTGTTGGGAGTGTCGTCGACTTACCCTTTTGGGCAAAATTACTGTTCTAAAAAGTTTAATTGCGTCCCAACTTGTATACATTTTGTCTCCCCTCACGACTAACCACCGTGTCTTAAGGGAAATCAATAGGCTCTTCTATGATTTCTTATGGAACGGCAAAGGCGACAAAATCAAGAGGGAAGTAATGATTAATGACTATGAAAAAGGCGGCTTAAAAATGATTGATATTGAATCCTTCAATAAAGGATTGAAAACTACCTGGGTCAAAAAATATACTGATGTAAACAATCACGGAAAATGGAAACTTTTTTTTGACGTAGAACTCCGGAACTACGGTGGCAGCGCCCTTTTCAGCGGCAACCTTAGCAAAAAGGACTTGTCAAAGTATGTCAATTTATCCTATCCATTCATTGTGGTAATCTTAAATATCTGGACTGAAATCACTTACGAGAATAATACAGACCATTTTCGCTCTCAGAGCCTTTGGCACAACTCCCTTATAAGAATCGATAACAGACCAATCTTCTACAAAAAATGGCAGCAAAAAGGGATTAACAGGGTTTCGCATTTGATGAAAGATTCAGATACCTTCCTATCCTTTTCTAAATTCAAAGACCGGTAGGGTATCACAGAAACAAATTATCTTGCTTTTTATGGGCTGTTATCCGCTTTAAAAAAATCAAAGTACCTTTACACAATAATAAAAATATACAATACGAAAGCTTTTATACGAAATTTATGAAAGCAAGTAAACCAAGCAGACAGGCCTATAAAAAAATAATTGGTCTTAAACAAAGGTGTCCAACCAAGAGTCAAGAAAAATGGGCTACGGATTGTGCCTTTGAAGCCCATGAACCAATAGACTGGAGTGCGGCGTACCAGCTATCTTTTCAGTGTACAAAATCTACAAAACTAATTGTATTTCAATTCAAATTGCTGCATAGACGACTGGCGACTAATGATTTTCTTAAAAAAGTAGGAATAAAAGATAACGATCTCTGCAGTTTCTGCAAAACTGAGAAGGAAAGCCTAATTCATCTTTTCTGGTCCTGTAGAGTTGTCTCTACCTTCTGGCAAAACTTTAAGGAGCTTCTTGTAAGCCAAAATCTTTACTGACTCTTGCCGCGCGGACCCGCGCGGTCCCAGGCGATTAGTCAAAAGCGATCCCGAAAATGCAAAGCAAATAAAAATCAGTACAAAAACAAACTTAGGACACATAATGAAAAGTTCATTAAAAACATGTCCAACAAAGACTTTACTGACTAAGTAACAGCTTTGCTCGCAAAAGGTCTTAGATTTACCAGAGTTTTACACGCTGACCAAAATACATAAACCCACTCCGGTCAGCAGATCTATAGTTTCTGGTAGCGGTGGCCCAACAGAACAAACATCTGTAATTTCGTTGATTCGCTTTTGCAACCTATCGCCATAAAGCAAGAGTCGGCACACATATACTCCGAATCTTTAAAAGATTCTCATGTTACACTGACATCTCACAACTGAGAACAACAAACTCGCTCAAACATTTTCTAAACCTCCAATTGCCGCTTATCGGAAGGACAAGTCTCTGAAATACATTTTAGTCAGAGCAAAAATTCCTTCGCGCATCTAACAACAACATTTAGGAGTTATATACGGTAAGGGTCGAGTGACAATATTACAAAACATACAACCTTTCTTTAAATATAGCCTTAGGCCTAAGGCCAGACAAATCAAAGAATAAACAGAAACTTAACTTTAATTTTCTTGTGGCGAGATATTATATATGGTCGTGTAGGACACGCAACTTGTCCCCTGAAATGAAACATTTCTCTGTCTTTCTGGCATGTTACAACAGCCTCAAAACTGGAGCAGCGTCAAATGATAATCTTTAGAAATCTAAGTGGGTGATAATTATAATTAAACGTATTTACCAACAAGCAACTGTAAAAAAAAAAAAAAAAATGAAGAAAACCCTAAGGCTAACACTGTGCACGGATATTATTGTACTGTAGGTCAACCTTAACAAGTGTTGCACTTGTTAGTATTGTAAGTACCGTGTATGTAAGTAGTAAGTAGTCTTTTTAATTAATTAATTAATTAATACAATGTAACTTATTGTAGTGTAAGTAATGTAAGTAATTGTATTGTTAGTAATTATCCAGTAAGTGACGTAGATAATTGTCCCATAAGTAATGTAAGTAGTTGAACTGTAAGTTGTTTTTTCCCTGTGTTTTGCAATTAAAAAAAAATAAATAAAAATAATTAAAAAACTCTAGTTAAAGGGACACTGTCACGAGCATAACTTCAAAAATTCAACAGCCCAAAAACGGCATGTTTACACCATTGGAAACCTATTAACAGTGGTCAAGTTTTCAAATTACTATACCAGTGTACTGAAGCTAAATATAGAGTGATATCACTGTGATACCATCGGCAGCTTTTGATCTCAACTTGAACAAGTCAGCCTGACTTTTTCAAGTTCTGTCCTTGTGATTTGGAAAAATTGATGAAAACTATTTACGATCACCCTCTTCTTCAAAGAATTTGCTAGATATCCTTCCCTTTACGTTCTAGGAGCATTTCCTGCATGGCTGAAAATACTTAGTTGTAATTTTGGTGCCGTTTTACCAAAAAAGCCAAAAAATGTCCATGACATTGTTCCTTTAAGGTGATTCCACTGAATTGCATTGCGCATCCTTGCTGCGCATGAGTTTTCGTGTCATTTAGCGCGTGCACGAGCGCGCGCGCACAAACAACATTACGGCTTTTCTTTTAGGTTAAGCTCAGAGGAGAAATAAATGGTCATTTTCTTCTAAACGAGCACAGTGACCCCCATTTTTTAATGCATAAATTTAAAAGACATCCGGTTGACTACAATATATCGCAATTTAAAGAAAAGTTAAATACTCTACTTTGATATATTTTTATTTGAATGCTTTAAAAAGTACGTTTTGAGGTAGTGCTGCTTACGCACGCACGCAGCAAAATCTTTAATTTCTTTCACAATCTTAATTCCAGTTTAATTAAAGTAGTTTATTATGTAAGATTAAAATCTATTTTGTTGAACTGCTTCGATATTTTAACGCAAGAAATGATTTTTTTTTTCTTTTCGGATTATGAGGGTTCCTAGTATAAACCTCGTGGGTCATATGTTTACTATAATAGCCATCCAGGTTGCACAAAAACGAGCAAGGTGACCCCCATTTTTTATTGCATTTTTGTAACGCTCATAAGTTAGTTATGAACTGGACCAAGTCTTTTTTTAAATTTTAAATACTCCTTCTTTTTAATGGGGGAGGATTTTAAATCACTTACTTGGTATTTAACTTGAAATTTGTCTTCTGTTATAGTGGATCCACCCTAGCTCTGTGGCAAAGAGGTACAATGTTTGTGAAATCAGTAATGGGATCACAAGGAAACCAAATAACTGGTTACAGACAGACTTTATTGATGTCAAGAATGCTACGCGGCTGGATATTGAAGTTTCTTACAGGCTCCTTATCTGTCCTAAAGATACTAGTTTATACTGCAAAACGTACTTAACTCTCTATTGTTATCATACTGATTCCAAAGATCCTATCCCTGACGCAACTAAAGTCGTGTTTCAGAAAGAAGCAGTTATAACGCCACCAACGTTGCCTTCTACTGGAATAGTTCAAGACGTATTTCATGCTTCGGTAGTCACTATCTAGCATTCTTAGATAAAAGAGTCTGCGTGACAATAACTTAAGTCGTCATCAGCTACAGATACTGCCCTGAAATTGGCAGTACCCTAGTGACGTTTCCAAGAACGGTTGCCCCAGCAAATGACTCGGACGTAATCGAACAAGTAGGAAACTGTACTGATGTTAACTCAGTTAATAAAGTCAAGCTATCAAGAGTGCGTCTCAGTTATGGAGAATGGAACATTACAGATGACTTGGCATGTCTTTGTAAAGTTGGTTACCAGCTTTTCAATGAAACTATCACTCCGCTGAAATGTAAAGGTTAGCTGTGATGTTAGTTTTTAATATGTTTTGCGAACGTAGCACTTAATGTTATTGTCCACGACTGGATGATTGTCCTATTGGACAATACAAATAACCATTTTACAGTCAAAACTACGTTCAATCCCGAGTTATGTGGAACTTAGCAGATAATCAAAGCGCAATTTTGAAGCCTTTACACGCACACGAGCTGCTAATTGCTTTAGACTGTTCATTTTTGGCATAATAGTAACGGATTTGTTGTCAACATTAGTACTGCTACTACACCATAGAAACTAAGATGAATTTTTAACTAAGTGTACTCAATGAAAGCATAAAGCTCTCAAGAAGTTCAGCAAATGTTCCCCTTAAATTGCCTATGAAATGCACTTTTTGTGTGTACACGTTTATAGTATCCAAAGAACGAAAATCATAATAATTTCCAGAGGGAAAAAAGGAAAATAAGCTTTTTAGCCACCTTCAGACAGGGCCGGGCGAATCTAGAATTGATAACCTAGAAGGGAGGACCAATTCGTCTTGTCTGGGTCAAAATTTCCTAGAAATGTTTTGCTACGTTTCGCGAGGGTGCTTTGGATCAATCTGGTTAGCATTTTGCCAACCTTCTCAAACTCATTTATTATTCGTGCAGTCAAATGCCAATAGATGACGACGACCATTTGGGTCAGGTGGATGAATCTTAATACCTAGTGAAACACCAGATAAACTTTGATGAAACATGTTTTTCATCTGATATCAAACACTTGCATTTTGATGAGATGTTTTAGTGATTATCACAAGTCGCAGAAACAATGCAATACAAGAGAAAAATTGTCACTGCATAATTTCTTATTGTTTCATTTGAGAAGTCATGTCAAAAACTCGGGCTTCGTGCTTCATCAAAGTTCCAGACACCTCAAAGCAAATGAAAGCACGAGGCCGTAGGCCTCGTGCTTTCATCTACTTTGAGGTGTCTGGAGCCCGTGATGAAGCACTCGCTTTCGCTTTTGACATATTACTTCTTACGTCACAGGGCTGTAAAATGCATGATCGTTGGGCGCATGTAACCACTATTTAGTGTAACGAACAAAACTCCGAGACTTGTTTTTGCTTCGACAATTGTTTTTGCATATTATTAAGGTGGCTCGATAGTCAAGTAAATATATAGAAATTCAAAGATTTTGCTTAAAACTTGAGGGGAGGGGGGGGGGGGGGGTATTTAAAGGCTCTGTTTTCTGTAAATGTTTTGGTAGAGGGACTGGGTCTGGCATGCATATTTAATGTCTGATGGCAGCTGGTCACGTGACCTTGCTCGGCTCATTTGAATTAACTTTCTCTTCGGCAGAATCGTGTGGAAAATTAATGCAATTTGGGGCAAAAATGGCCCCAAATTTCATTGTTTTGGGACATTTGCTGGTGCCGGAGCTCATCATCAAGGGCTGAGATGGCTTAAACCTTGCCAATTCCAAAGAACTGTTTATTGGCACCGTGAATGTGACAAACTTCGACCAGATGCTCAATCACAGCTACTGGCAGTTTGTTGTTCATGGACAAGGGGCCGTAAAAGCAAATGAGCCCGTCTCACCAGGCTTCAACTGGCAAATATGGAAGTTTCAATCAATGATGGAAGTGACTGGGAAACTTTTAGTGTATTATTGAAGCCTGGTCAGAGACTTATAAAAAAATATCAAATTGGTTTGAGGTAGGTCTTTCCCGCTCAAAGAACACTCGAATTTCCCAGGATGCAATGCGGTCAGCTTCCTGCTAGTTGGCTGCTTGGTTGAGGTTGCTGACAAGAAGGAGCTATTTAAGCTGTTGCTTGACCTTTTTGGCCGAACTTTCCATTTGAGTTGGAAGCAGAAGAGTTGTTTTGTAATGTTTGCCCTGTGATTAAACGACTGAGTTAATGAAGGATGTGTCCAGACTGTTTGCTTGTGAGGTAAGATTTGCATGAAATCCATGTATTGTTTTGCAACTGGAATGTAGTTTTTCTGCAATATGTATTGTCTACATTTTCGGAGAAAAAGCACAGTGCTGCCATCTATTTTCCTCCATTGTTTCAGTGCAAAACAAATGCTTCTGCACTAGAATTTCCTACAGAAATGATAAGACCTAGCCCTGGGAATTTTTTTTTCAACCCTATGCAGTTTTGAATGTTCACACCTGCATGGAAAAGGTAAATAGGGAAATTTTTATTTTTCCATGCTTTTAACATTTCCAGCTTTCTGCAGCTCAGGCTGAAGGTTGATGCTTATCTGGCAAATTCTTTTGCTACAGCAGGCAAAACAGTGGTGCTGGGTATTGGCCAGAAATGCCTGTTTTTGCAAATTGCATTTTTCCAGATTTTTTTCTCTGAGTGTATTGAATGCCAGCCAACCATTTTACTTCATTGCATAGATCACTGTAAACTTAATCTGTAAAAAATGGTTCTTCCCTGAGTGACTTTTTTCTCAGTTATCGTTACAAGAAAAGCACCCTCTGAGACACCATACAAAAACTTGTACTGTTACCATGGCAACACGACACCCAAACATCATTGTGTTTGTCATCATTCATGGTGTTGACTTTGTCTGATTAAGTAGCATTTTCAAGTCAAAGGCTTTTTTGACTATTGAGCCACCTTAAGGAGGCTCGCAACGGTTTCCAGCACTTTCCAGCTCTTAAACTTTGATGGGCCAGTACTACAAATCTTTACCAGTTGCTGCTACAATAATGCTATCGAACAAATGTCCAATCATTGCTGAATAAGTTGTGGTCATTTTTATGACTTCATTGGTTACTATAGCAACAGTTTTACCCGTTAAAAACACCCTTAATTTTCCCTTCAAGTGCTTATAACTCAAAAACGAGTCCAGTGACCCCATTTTTTTTATTATTGAATAATGATTGGCATGTTAAGATGCAACTTTTTGCAAAGTTAAAAAAATTTCCCCGGATCAGTTTCAGAGCCGCCTTAACTTTCCGAAAATTTAACGTGGCTCTGAAACCGCTGCAGAGAAATTTTTTTAACTTTGCAAAAAGTTGCATCTTAACATGCCAATCATTATTTAATATTATAATATAGATAGGAGTCTGCGCGCGCTCTGATTGGCTAAAAACCTATGTTTTATCAGAGTATAAAACATAGAAAAATCATGTTTTATTGTTTTTCGTCAGCTTTCTTCGAGTGCTTCGCGACTCGTTGGCTATAACCACTCGTATCCAACAAGGGCGAATGGAATATTTGTTTTTATTAAATTGCTTTTTACTGAAGTATAAATCCACTGGACATTTCATTTTGATGTAAACGAAGTGATAGTATGAGGAGGCGGGAAAATTTGTGGCGCGGTGTTCACTCCTTGAGTTTAATGAAACACGCAACGACAGCGAGCGAGAGAGTTTTCTTTCGAAGATTTTCCTCGACAATCTCCTCTTAAATCGTCTATTCATGCTGGAAAATTGCGACAACAATTAAGGTTTAGGGGAAGATCCGAAGCGATAGCTTTTCTGGAAATTATACGCCTTGTGCAAGACAAGCGAAGCAAGTGTTTACATATTGTACTTGTTTACGGCTCCACGGCTGTCATCAAGACTACTACATTATGCTGAAACGAAATTGCACTCAGAGTCGGTGAAGTTTATTGAAGTTCAAAAGGACAAGATAAAGATTGAAAGGTAACAAACTTACGTCGAACAATGAATGAAATTGTGTCAGTTTTCTAGTCTTCCCGTAAACTATTTGCTGCTTTTCATCTTCGTTCAATCGCTCTTGTTGTACATTTACAAGTATTTTAATTTAACTTTCCACTCGCGGCGTCTAAAATCTATATCATAAAGCAAAGAAAGAAGCCTAAGCCATGTTTTATACTGTCATAAAACACTCCGGACATTTGAGAACACTCGAGAAATGTAGAAAACATTCGCCTGCGGCTCATGTTTTCTACATTTCCCTCGTGTTCTCAAATGCCCGTCGTGTTTTATGACAGTATAAAACATGGCTTAGGCTTCTTTATTTGTTAAATAAAAAATGGGGGTCACCGGACTCGTTTTTGAGTTATAAGCGCTTAAAGGGAAAATTAAGGGTGTTTTTAACGGGTAAAACTGATGCTATACCAACCAATGACGTCATGAAAATTACCACAACGTATTCAGCAATGATTGGACATTTGTTCGATAGCATTATTGTAGCAACAACTGATAAAGATTTGTAGTACTGGCCCATCAAAGTTTAAGAGCTTGAAATTGCTGGACACCGTTGTATGCCTCCTTAACACAGAAACTCTTGTATTTTGACATCACACAGTGAAACTTTCAGTATACATTCTTTTATATATATATATATATTATTACGGTTTCTATTCCGTTTATGGACTCCTTTAGAGGAAACTGTTGTTTACTTATTGTTGCTATTATTCAGGGACTCTTCGCTAGGATATTGTTACGTTTGAATTCTTTCGTATCCGTTGTTTACGTTTCCACCTTGTTTTTTAATTTTTTAATTTTTAATTTTTAATTTTTTATCATCTGCTTTGTTATGTAATATCGAAAATTAGAGTTTTTTTACATCGAAGAAACAATGCTTTATTAACTATCATCTGTAAGAGTCGCCCTTCGTTTTTCAAGCTAGCCTTTCTCGCTATACACTAATTTGTTCATTATTCTTTACTTTATTACTGTCACTCATTCATTAGCATCCTTTTTATGTTATCTTGTTGCTGTTACGTAACCTTTCACCCTGTAAATTATCAATTTGTTTACTGTCACTACTTCATTAGCATTCCTTTTATGTTATTCTGTTGCACTTACGTAATCGTTTGATGTTAATAATTATTAGTTTTTCCATATATAAACGCTGTAATCAACTTAGTTTTTACCAAGTATTGATCCCCGTAGTAATTTGCACTGAAGAAGCCCGAAGGGCGAAACGTTTGCATTAAATATGGACCTGTGAGTGGTTTGTTTCTGACTTCATTTTTCATCCAAGCTATATATATATATATATATATATATATATATATATATATATATATATATATATATATATATATATAGATATATAGATATATAGATATATAGATATATAGATATATAGATATATAGATATATAGATATATAGATAGACATATATATATATATATATATATATATATATATATATATATATATATATATATATATATATATATATATATATATATATATATATATATATAAGAACCTTTTTATAAGAATGTTGAGGCTGAGATTTACCAAAAATTAATGTTAAGAACATCCTAAGAACATACCCCAGGCTGAGCGTCGGAGAGCGTCTTCATTTTGCCCATTTGTTTTAAAATGTCTTGTTAAATGAGCAGTATTTAAGCATTAGACCACACTTTCTAGGGGTTCACCGGCGCGATAAGACCAATAAACCCCCGCGGGATGTTGGGAGAACACGAGAAAAGCTTGTAAACCACATTCGGTGAACAATGCTCCTTGATACGTTTCCTGATCACTTCTGCATTGCCTCGAATTGTCAAAAAAAAAAGTAAGAACGCTCAGCCTCAGCCCCAAAATTAGACGTTCTTATATAAAAAAGTGTATTTTGAAAAATATCACTTCATGCGCACTTTAAGGCACGCATTTATTTCAACGTTTATTATGTCCACTTGACGGTTATTTCCTAAGTACTTTATAATATACATCGATTTCACACATCATAAGAAAATGTGCAATAAACGATAATTACATCAGCAACTATATTTAACCTAGGAACCAACTCGCCAAGGTTGGTTTTTGCTGATGTCAACCCATTCCCGGTCCGAGAAGAACCAAATAAGCCCTTCTGAATAAACATGAGAATTTATCAAATTATCGATGTCAGTCAGCAGGATATAATTTTATATTTGGAAAAAGATGCTTTTTGGTCTTCAGACTTGTTTGAAAAAAATAACTAATCCACAGTTAACTCATAGTGCGACAATATAACACACAAAACATCTGCTGAACATCCCATAAACACCTTGAACTCTGTCACACAGGGCTGATAGTTGAAGCGTTTACGTCAGCAATGAAAGGTTGTTAATTGCGTTCTTGAGAGGTTTGGCAGGGCAAGGCATTTATAAGTCCAAGGGTATCGGCCCTAATGTTACTTTCGGAACATAACAGTATTCAAACTAATTGATAAGTAGCCAACTAGGGAAGACAAAAAATATATATATTTATTTTTTTATTATTTTTTTTTTATAAGTCCGGTAAAGAATTCGTCCTTACTTAGAGTTCCCTGGCCGAACTAGGTTGCATCACAAGCTAACTGAAAAAAAAATGGTTGTAGTCACTCTGTAGATCTGATATAACAGTCGCTTATGTAGTGTGTTCTGCTCTAGTTAAATAATATTGCTATTTTGTTAAAGATAATGCTGCATTGTTGGTGTTTTGTCCATTATCTAGAATGTCCAGATGGTTCATACAAAAGTACTATTAGCAATACCAAATGTCTTCAATGTCCTGTGAACACAGTTTCTAATGCAGAGAGAACAGCTTGTACTTGTGATAGTGGATTCTATAAATTATCAGATTTGGCAGGCTGCAAAGGTAATGAAGAATACTTATACTGACTTGTCCCTTTTTAGTGAAGATTTGATGCCATTTTATATTGCAATTGAAAAAATTATTCCTTTGGTTAAAAAAATCAGAATTTGAATTATAGAAATAACTTGCGAAGCTCAGAAAGTACAGGCACACGGCATATAAAGTTTACTTTCTATTGCTTTTTATCTTTGTTTTATAGATTGATAAAGTTCAATTCCTTTTTTCTACATGTAACAAACATTTCATTTTATCTGTTGTATTCAATAATTGTAACACAAAAGAATAAGAGTGAGCATACCTTCAACGAAGGGATGCTTTCAAAAACAGACCATTTTATTTTTTTAGAGGAAAGGGTTGGGAAATTGCAAAAAAATCCAGGGCTCAACCCAGCCGTAGTGCATATCGGACGCCACCAATCATTACATTACCACTTATCATTTATAATGTTTTCAACATGTAAACCAGTTATCATTTCTTTCTTAGTTCTACCACAAGCCCCAATCAAGGCAAACACTACCGTTGTCAATGCAACATATGTTGTCATCAGCTGGCACCGCTCGCCAGATGATAATGGAACGCTCAGATATGCTGTGGACTGCTTCAAGTGCAAGTCAAACAAAGACAAGCGCTGTTACGAGGCGTGTGACCGACAAGTACGATATTCACCAAAAAAAGAGAACATCACTGGAATCAACGTAACAGTGAATGGTTTATCACCGTCCAGCTTTTATCTGTTCAGAGTTTACTCTGTGAATGAGTTAAATCAACAAGAAACAGACAAGGATAAATGGAAGTTCGCTACAGTGTTCGCGGAAACAAAAGGTGAAGTAAAGCAGAATAGTAGTAATTTTGTTCAGCTCCTTATATCAATACAGAAAGGCTAGAAGTCTTAGAAGATAACATCTACGACGTGATGTTCAAATCACAGCGAGCTTGACCTTTATTTTTTTAAATGTTTGACCCAAAATGGAATACAGCCGTTTCGACAAAGATTATCCTATACAGAAGTGCAAAACGTACGCAACAGTCAGGTAGCTAGGTATCATGGTAGCAGTAGTTCACGTTTGCTTTTTTAAAGTTCACAATGTTTTTTACATGATGAAGGAAGCAACACTGGCTACGTGTATTCATGAATTTTCCTTTCATCGCGCAGAAACACCGCGGGCTTCGATCAAACAATGGAGAACTACCGTTACCCATAATTCCTTTACGAATTGCTGCCAGTGCTTTTTCGCTTTTCCAGGACAATCTTCCTAGAAACAGCTGTATTCATCCGGATATGTCATGGGTTGACATAACTCGGTGTAGGCACACGTTTTGGTCTTACGCCCAACAGAACGAGTCAGCGAGTGAAGCAAGCTGGCCTGATCTCAGTGATTTTTTTGTTTTCACACCTACAAGCGCAGAAATGCGATAAGCGAATAAAATCTCAACACGAAGTTTCACAGCAACTTTGACAGCAGCTAACCCTGAGGTCAACCCCCTCTGGAGAAGACACCAGTCCCTGGGGGTACTCCCTATAGTGGACTCTACGGGGAGGCTCCGCTTGAAAGGGGTACCTTTTCTCAGAAAAGGGTAGGGAAAATTTGGTGTTTAAAAAGGCTTTTCAAAATATCTCGAACATTCAAGTGATAACAAAGAAAAGAGATGTAGTAACCCTTCTGTAGGTATGTAAAAGGAGTTAAAAGGAGTTCATTTTCTATGAAAGTAACACTAAAGGGGTATATTTTCTGTTATAAAAGGAAAATAAGAGTGCAAGCGTTGGACCTCGGGGCGGAGTCTCCCCGTATAAAAAAAAAATAATACATTCCCTCCCCGGGACGCCACGGGATAAAATGATTAAAGCTTTGTTCAAGTTCACGACCCACTGTGCTCGGGCAAGCAGAAGCCCGGGGGAGGGTACTCTCCAAAAAATTCGGATGAAGGGTGCGGCGGGCTTCAAGAAACCCTTGCCCTAATTCAGACCAAATCGTGCGATTTTTCCTACCCTAATTCAGATCAGACCCAATATTCGATACCATATTTCAGTCCAGATTGTATCCAGGAACTACTTCGGTTGGCCTAATTCCCAAAATTTATAAATTGCACTTCTCAAGAGGTGCATAATAACAATGATAGAAATAGTTTCTACCAAAAGTTGCTGACCTGATTCACCAGAGTACACAAACCATACCGTATTTTAGGCCAAAAGGGCTTGAAAACTGATACCCCTTGGGGCCGCACATACCTATGTAGTTTTTAGTACCAAAACCCCTTTCCGGGAGCAGAGTTTCGTTTGGCAGAGAGTAGCATTTACATCGACAAATGGCCAAAATTATAACAGACAACCCAACAGAGTTCCATTCACAATCACCTATAACCTAACCTTACCTAATATCAACAAAATACTGCAGAAGAAACAACCCATTCTCAATTCAACAGCACGCTTACACAAAATCTACAAAGAAACACCTGTTGTGGCTTGTCGACGTTCACCAAATTTCCGTGACCTATTAGTTCGCGCAAAACTCAGGAATCCAGCAAACACTGCACCCAACCAACCACATGGCACTTTCCGCTGCAACTCCAAAAACGGATGTCTCACCTGCCCCCACATAGAAGATGGTAGAACAACGTACACATTCAGCAACACGGAAGAGGTACGGGAAATCAAGCAACATACAACTTGTAAATCCACAAACTTAACGTACATGATAGAATGTCACAAATGTAAGAAGCAATACATAGGGGAGACTAAACGTACACTTCGCGAACGATTCACCGAACACAGACAAGCCACAAATAACCCTAGTCACGCTAACGCTACAGCAGCAGTACCTACACATTTCAACCTGCCGAATCACTATATTAAAGAAATGACACTCATTCCTCTTGAACTTCAACCCGTGAACAATGCCTCTCGTAGAAAAACTAGAGAAGCCTATTTTATAGAAAAAGGTCAAACACTCACACCATATGGCTCAATCGACGGAACGAACATTAACTAGCCAATTTATTTTATTTTTATTTTCATCTTTTATCTATTTGCATGTTATTTCCATTTTTCTTAAATTTTGTTTTGGTTATTCTGGTATTTTTTTTACATTTTTCAGCGTTGTATATAGTTATGTATCTTATTTCATTATATCTACATGTAGTTAAACATTAACTGCCATTGTATGTATATCCCTATTCAAATTTTAGAGCCGCTAGTTTCGCATTGTACTGGCCCTGAAGAACACTAGCTCTGCTAGTTGAAATATTGGTCAATACATTTTGCCCTTTTGTCGTAGTACCAGCCTTGCAATCATTTGGTTTTATCTGCACTTAACGTGACGTCTGGTACGAGCATTTCTTTTACAAGAGATCCGGCACCGGACTCGTTTTTGAGTTATAAGCGCTTAAAGGGAAAATTAAGGGTGTTTTTAACGGGTAAAACTGATGCTATAGCAACCAATGACGTCATGAAAATTACCCCAACGTATTCAGCAATGATTGGACCTTTGTTCGATAGCATTATTGTAGCAACAACTGATAAAGATTTGTAGTACTGGTCCATCAAAGTTTAAGAGCTTGAAATTGCTGGAAACCGTTGTATGCCTCCTTAACACAGAAACTCTTGTATTTTGACATCACACAGTGAAACTTTCAGTATACATTCTTTTATATATATATATATATATATATATATATATATATATATATATATATATATATATATATAACGATTGTCAGAGGAGGACATGACTGTGAGTGGCAATGATGAGAATCAGTTAACGGAAGTTATTACGGAGGCTACATACTTAGATGGCCGTGAAACAACGCGAACTGTTGCAGAAACAACTGAAGGACTGAATACGGTCGTAAATCTATCACGCCGTGAACTAACTGATAGTGAAATATCATTATTATCTAAAGGCTTAAAGTTCTGCCCAACACCTCGAGAATTGGATAGGTATAGCTTACGTAAGGATATTAGTGATTTCATTAGGCGTATTAGACTTAAAGAGTATTTTTATGAGGGGGATAATGTTGAAGGAGATTTTTCGAATGTTCCTGCTTTTAGGAATAAATCAGTTTGGTGTCCCGAAAGGGGTAGGGAATTAGCTATAGAGGCTTATGCACAGGCTGTAGAGGAGGAGATACTGTCCTCCATTAAAAACGAAGGGGCCTCTTATAGTAACTTGTCTACCTCGGAGCGCGAGGCTTTAAAAGATCTTAGATCGTATAATGATATTGTGATTAAGGAGGCAAATAAAGGTTCAGGAGTGGTGGTTATGGATAAGGATATATACATAAATGAGGCCTTTAGACAACTAGGGGATCGCAATGTATACCGGGAAACTCCTGTTGATCTTACCCAGCAGATTAGCAAAATTTTCAATGATAGAATTAAGAAGGTTTTTGACGATGGCTACATTGACGAGAAGACCCTCGATTATCTTTTGGTCAACAGTAACCCAAGGGCAGGTCGTTTTTACCTCTTACCTAAAATTCACAAGAAGGGTTGCCCTGGTAGACCAGTTATTTTGGGTTGTGGTACATCCACAGAGAGGATTTCAGAATTTGTGGATTCCAATATTAAACATTTAGTTCCCGAGATACCGTCTTATTTAAGGGACACAAAACACTTTTTACAGATGCTAGGGGAAGTAGGGACGCTACCGGAAGGGGCGATATTGGTAACAGCAGACGTGGTGGGTTTATATCCTCACATTCCCCATGAGGAGGGTTTGAGAATTTTAAGGGAAGCTTTGACCAGATCTACTATAAATTTGTCTGTCCCTGCAGATGATTTAGTAGATCTGGCAAGGTTGGTTCTAACATCCAATAACCTTTCTTTCAATGGTAAACACTATTTGCAGATACGAGGTACTGCAATAGGCACCAAAATGGCGCCATCCTATGCCAATATTTTCATGGGGGGTTTAGAGACCAAATTATTTCAGCAGGCGCCCATTCAACCTGTTTTTTGGCGTAGATTTATTGATGATGTTTTTTTCATTTGGACGGAGGGGGAGGAAAGTCTAAAGGAATTTATGGGACTCATGAACTCGTTTCATGATACCATTAAATTCACTTTTAATTGGTCGCATAGTCAGGTAAACTTTTTGGATGTTAATGTTATGTTAAATAACGGGGTTATCTCTACAGATTTATTTAGTAAACCTACTGATAAGCACCAATATTTGTTTCATACCTCGTGCCACCCTAACTCGTGTAAAAATGGTATTCCCTTTGGTCAGGCACTCAGGATACGCCGCATTTGTTCTACGGAAGACTTATTTGAAAAACGGGCTAAGGAGTTTTGCGGGTATTTAATTAAGAGAGGTTATAACGCTGAGTATGTTAATAGGGAGATAGATCGGGCCAGGAGGATTCCAAGGGAAGATACCCTTAGAGATAAACAGCCAGTTAGTAATCAACAAATTCCATTTGTGGCTACTTTTCATCCGGCGCTTCCAAATGTTGCCAAGATTTTACACAGGCTTCAACCTGTTTTGCAGTCCTCTAGACGTTGCCAGGAAGCCATAAGGGAGGTACCCATGGTGGCGTTCCGAAGGCCTAAGTGCCTTAAGGACATTTTGGTCCACTCTGAACTTAAAACACAGGGTCCTGTACCTGATAAGGGTTGTAGAGGTTGCGGGGATAGACGTTGTAAGGTTTGTGACTTCCTGATCGAGGGCACCGGTTTTAAAAGTAGGGTTACTGGGAGAGACTTCGTTATTAATTTTAAGTTAGACTGTAATTCAGATCACGTGGTTTACTTGTCGTCATACGCAAAATGTGAAATGCAGTACATAGGATCTACCATCAATAAGTTTAGAACTAGGTTTAATAACCATAAATCTAGGCTTAATGCGCACAGAAGGCTATCTGCTGATGGTCAGTTAAAGGATGACATTGTTTATAAGCATTTCAATCAGTCTGATCATAATGGTTTAGATGATGTTAGAGTTCAGCTAATTGACAAATGTACGGGGGAACAACATCTTAGGGAACGGGAGGCCCAGTGGGCTTACCGGCTTAGGTCAATTTACCCACAGGGTTTAAATAGTGACGATTTCTTCTGCAGCAGGAATCCTAGAAGGGATGTATTTTAGAATTATTTATTCGACATTGTTGTAACGCGCCCGCTTGATGGCGCGCGTGCATATTAATTTATATTGTAACATGAGCGTTTCGCATCAGCTAACGGGTATTTAGTAACGGTTTTAACCGCTGTAAATCAGTTGCCCTGATGAAGTCTTTTGTAATAAAGACAAAATATATGCAAAGTCAAATTTTCCAGTATTTGAAGGATATATATATATATATATATATATATATATATATATATATATATATATATATATATATATATATCTACATTGAGTTATAAGAAGGTGGCTAAAGGAATTTGACATAGCACTTCAGTTCTGATACATTGTTTTGATAGGGAAGTTTAAAGGAGGGCGAATCTTAGCTCAATTGAACGAAAATTACTCTAATCTATGTCTTTTTGGAGAAACAAGACTGTATCTGCAACATACTCGTAAAATCATGAATTATACCAATTTAATTAACAGTGTTTACAACTTAAAATGGGACCTACGAAAATAAACATACAAAGATCCAGCGCGAGCGGTAATCCGAAGCCTTCAAAATCTATGCATGGGCTCAAATGCACTGAGAGAAAGCGTGTTACATCGACGATCGCTTCATTTTGAAGGAATTTTAAACTAAAAGGAACAAATAATAAATGACTTATAAGTGACACATGTAGCATATGGTTCGTGTCAATTCGCGACCGGAAAACCACGCAAATCAAATTGCTTCTCACTAACAAATCACAGCAAGCTCTGATCGCTAGCTAAACCGAACGGCAAAAAAATCGTTAAACGAACAAGTTCTACTCACATAAAGGCTTGAAGTCACTCAAAGCAGCTTCCTCGACCATCTTGCTCTCGTCTTAAGCAATATCCCGGATGTAACAAAAAAAATTTGAAATGGAAAGACCGCTTCCGAACATTATCGCAGGATTTTTTTAAGTCTCTAGCCACAGTAAAGTTCCAGCCAAATATCGTTATGAACGTCTTCAAATCAGCCCTAAAGTCTATCTCCGAGTCCTAATTAATGTGGCTAAAGATCTTTGCTGTCTAAAGCAAGCAATCCATTATCTGTACCTCGCACAACGTACCGAGTTCATTCCAACCCGCTAAAGCTTTGTTTAAGGTACGATAATAGCCGACCCATAACTTGAAAATCGGAATACTTCCACCTTCATTGGACTTAATGATGTCCTCCAGCAAACTTCCTTTAGACAGCAATATAGAAAGCTAGATTAGCCTCCGTCTTCTACGACCTAGCGCGCGCAACTAGAATTTAAAAAAGAAACGGGTTCGGTGAACGCTAGAGAGACTGGGGTAAACAGGCAGGTGGGGGGGGGGGGGGGGTGCTAGAAACACCAAAAATAGTAAAATTTGACATCTTTGACATCACTACAGCATTTAGGCTAATATCTCTTGCGAAGTTAGCGAAATAATCATCAATTCCCCCCCCCCCCCCCCAAAAAAAAAATGACTAAAATAAAATAAGTGAAATTTCATACATTTGCTTATTTTTCATAAGGCACCTTTTGTTAAATCAGTGTAGATCATGCACAGGAATATGCCCTTTTTTTCCTGACAGCCATTTTAACCTCATTTCAAGTTAAAATAGACCAGAAGGTGGACGCAAAAGCTATTTAAATGATAGAGAACAACTTTAGGGAGGCAGATTTGAGTTGAAATGAAACAGTTTAGCATCAACAGTCAACAGTCAAGTCTAGCATCAATTTAGTGGTCGTAGCCCTTATAGTTCAGGTGAAATGCACAGTGTAGCCTAACTGAAAACCAGAATGCCCGCTCATTGTGACAAGGGCATGAAAAACGACAAAATCCATGGCTTAAGTTCGACAGTTAAGCGAAAATTGGAGGTTACACAATATTCCTTTGAGCTTTCTACATTGAGTTATAAGAAGGTGGCTAAAGGAATTTGACATAGCACTTCAGTTCTGATACATTGTTTTGATAGGGAAGTTTAAAGGAGGGCGAATCTTAGCTCAATTGAACGAAAATTACTCTAATCTATGTCTTTTTGGAGAAACAAGACTGTATCTGCAACATACTCGTAAAATCATGAATTATACCAATTTAATTAACAGTGTTTACAACTTAAAATGGGACCTACGAAAATAAACATACAAAGATCCAGCGCGAGCGGTAATCCGAGGCCTTCAAAATCTATGCATGGGCTCAAATGCACTGAGAGAAAGCGTGTTACATCGACGATCGCTTCATTTTGAAGGAATTTTAAACTAAAAGGAACAAATAATAAATGACTTATAAGTGACACATGTAGCATATGGTTCGTGTCAATTCGCGACCGGAAAACCACGCAAATCAAATTGCTTCTCACTAACAAATCACAGCAAGCTCTGATCGCTAGCTAAACCGAACGGCAAAAAAATCGTTAAACGAACAAGTTCTACTCACATAAAGGCTTGAAGTCACTCAAAGCAGCTTCCTCGACCATCTTGCTCTCGTCTTAAGCAATATCCCGGATGTAACAAAAAAATTTTGAAATGGAAAGACCGCTTCCGAACATTATCGCAGGATTTTTTTAAGTCTCTAGCCACAGTAAAGTTCCAGCCAAATATCGTTATGAACGTCTTCAAATCAGCCCTAAAGTCTATCTCCGAGTCCTAATTAATGTGGCTAAAGATCTTTGCTGTCTAAAGCAAGCAATCCATTATCTGTACCTCGCACAACGTACCGAGTTCATTCCAACCCGCTAAAGCTTTGTTTAAGGTACGATAATAGCCGACCCATAACTTGAAAATCGGAATACTTCCACCTTCATTGGACTTAATGATGTCCTCCAGCAAACTTCCTTTAGACAGCAATATAGAAAGCTAGATTAGCCTCCGTCTTCTACGACCTAGCGCGCGCAACTAGAATTTAAAAAAGAAACGGGTTCGGTGAACGCTAGAGAGACTGGGGTAAACAGGCAGGTGGGGGGGGGGGGGGGGGGGTGCTAGAAACACCAAAAATAGTAAAATTTGACATCTTTGACATCACTACAGCATTTAGGCTAATATCTCTTGCGTAGTTAGCGAAATAATCATCAATTCCCCCCCCCCCCAAAAAAAAAAATGACTAAAATAAAATAAGTGAAATTTCATACATTTGCTTATTTTTCATAAGGCACCTTTTGTTAAATCAGTGTAGATATATATATATATATATATATATATATATATATATATATATATATATATATATATATGTATATATATATGTATATATATATGTATATATATATGTATATATATGTATATATATATATATATATATATATATATATATATGTCTGATTTTATGAAAACGGGGTCAGCGATATTTTCAGCAAAGTAGACGATATAAAAGTAGACGATATAAAAACTAAAGGAAATGTCATTTTTTTTTTCCTCTTCTCCTTTGAACTTATTAACCCTTTCGCGCTGTTTAACATTTTTTTTTTTCGTTTCTCGGCCCTCTTTTTAGCCTACTAAGGCCCCAAAGGTACATTGCCAAAGAGACCGGGGAGACTTTTCTTTGACCCCATTTTCATAAATCCACGTATATCATAGCATAGTATGTTACATACACCTACAGAAAGCCTAGTTTTCAAGCCAGAAGCTTTCAAAGTGATTGACAGTAACACGAGAGGCACACTTTGGGCTTTTCCGGTCATATTCCCCGTGAACTATGCCATAATATGTCTGATTTTATGAAAACGGGGTCAGCGATATTTTCAGCGCTCTGTGCGAAATTCGCCGTAAACGTTTTTTTTCTCGCCAGAAACTATCTCCAAAGTAGACGATATAAAATCTAAAGGAAATGTCATTTTTTTTTCCTCCTCTCCTTTGAACTTATTAACCCTTTCGCGCTGTTTAACATTTTTTTTTTTTTTCGTTTCTCGGCCCTCTTTTTAGCCTACTAAGGCCCCAAAGGTACATTGCCAAAGAGACCGGGGAGACTTTTCTTTGACCCCATTTTCATAAATCCACGTATATATATATATATATATATATATATATATATATATATATATATATATATATATATATATATATATATATATATATATATATATATATATATATATATATATATACATATATATATATATATATATATATATATATATATATATATATATATATATATATATATATATATATATATATATATATATAAGAACCTTTTTATAAAAATGTTGAGGCTGAGATTTACCAAAAATTAATGTTAAGAACATCCTAATAACATACCCCAGGCTGAGCGTCGGAGAGCGTCTTCATTTTGCCCATTTTTTTTAAAATGTCTTGTTAAATGAGCAGTATTTAAGCATTAGACCACACTTTCTAGGGGTTCACCGGCGCGATAAGACCAATAAACCCCCGCGGGATGTTGGGAGAACACGAGAAAAGCTTGTAAACCACATTCGGTGAACAATGCTCCTTGATACGTTTCCTGATCACTTCTGCATTGCCTCGAATTGTCAAAAAAAAAAAAAATAAGAACGCTCAGCCTCAGCCCCAAAATTAGACGTTCTTATATAAAAAAGTGTATTTTGAAAAATATCACTTCATGCGCACTTTAAGGCACGCATTTATTTCAACGTTTATTATGTCCACTTGACGGTTATTTCCTAAGTGCTTTATAATATACATCGATTTCACACATCATAAGAAAATGTGCAATAAACGATAATTACATCAGCAACTATATTTAACCTAGGAACCAACTCGCCAAGGTTGGTTTTTGCTGATGTCAACCCATTCCCGGTCCGAGAAGAACCAAATAAGCCCTTCTGAATAAACATGAGAATTTATCAAATTATCGATGTCAGTCAGCAGGATATAATTTTATATTTGGAAAAAGATACTTTTTGGTCTTCAGACTTGTTTGAAAAAAATAACTAATCCACAGTTAACTCATAGTGCGACAATATAACACACAAAACATCTACTGAACATCCCATAAACACCTTGAACTCTGTCACACAGGGCTGACAATTGAAGCGTTTACGTCAGCAATGAAAGGTTGTTAATTATGTTCTTGAGAGGTTTGGCAGGGCAAGGCATTTATAAGTCCAAGGGTATCGGCCCTAATGTTACTTTCGGAACATAACAGTATTCAAACTAATTGATAAGTAGCCAACTAGGGAAGACAAAAAAATATATTGTTTTATTATTTTTTTAAGTCGGATAAAGAATTCGTTCTTACTTAGAGTTCCCTGGCTAAACTAGGTTACATCACAAGCTAACTGAAAAAAAAATGGTTGTAGTCACTCTGTAGATCTGATATAACACAGTCGCTTATGTAGTGTGTACTGCTCTAGTTAAATAATATTGCTATTTGTTAAAAATAGTGCTGCATTGTTGGTGTTTTGTCCATTATCTAGAATGTCCAGATGGTTCATACAAAAGTACTATTAGCAATACCAAATGCCTTCAATGTCCTGTGAACTCAGCTTCTAATGCAGAGAGAACAGCTTGTACTTGTGATAGTGGATTCTATAAATTATCAGATTTGGCAGGCTGCAAAGGTAATGAAGAATACTTATACCGACTTGTCCCTTTTTAGTGAAGATTTGATGCCATTTTATATTTTAATTGAAAAAATTATTCCTTTGGTTAAAAAAATCAGAATTTCAATAATAGAAATAGCTTGCGAAGCTCAGAAAGTACTGGCACACGGCATATAAAGTTTACTTTCTATTGCTTTTTATCTTTGTTTTATAGATTGATAAAGTTCAATTCCTTTTTTTCTACATGTTACAAACATTTCATTTTATCTGTTGCATTCAATAATTGTAACACAAAAGAATAAGAGTGAGCATACCTTCAACGAAGGGGTGTTTTCAAAAACAGACCATTCTTTTTTTTAGAGGGGTGGGTTGGGAAATTGCAAAAAAAAAATCCAGGCCTCAACCCAGCCGTAGTGCATATCGGACGCCACCAATCATTACATTACCACTTATCATTTATAATGTTTTCAACATATAAACCAGTTATCATTTCTTTCTTAGCTCTACCACAAGCCCCAACCAAGGCAAGCACTACCGTTGTCAATGCAACATATGTTGTCATCAGCTGGCACCGCTCGCCAGATGATAATGGAACGCTCAGATATGCTGTGGACTGCTTCAAGTGCAAGTCAAACAAAGACAAGCGCTGTTACGAGGCGTGTGACCAACAAGTACGATATTCACCAAAAAAAGAGAACATCACTGGAATCAACGCAACAGTGAATGGTTTATCAACGTCCAGCTTTTATCTGTTCAGAGTTTACTCTGTGAATGAGTTAAATCAACAAGAAACAGACAAGGATAAATGGAAGTTCGCTACAGTGTTCGTGGAAACAAAAGGTGAAGTAAAGGGCGAATAACGACAGAATAGTAGTAATTTTGCTCAGCTTATTATATTAATACAGAAAGGCTTAGAAGTCTTAGAAGATAACATCTACGACGTGATGTTCAAATCACAGCGAGCTTGACCTTTATGTTTTTTAATGTTTGACCCAAAATGGAATACAGCCGTTTCGACAAAGATTATCCTATATAGAAGTACAAAACGTACTCAACAGTCAGGTAGCTAGGTATCATGGTAGCAGTAGTTCACGTTTGCTTTTTTAAAGTTCACAATGTTTTTTACCTGATGAAGGAAGCAACACTGGCCACGTGTATTCATGAATTTTCCTTTCATCGCGCAGAAACATTGCGGGCTTCGATCAAACAATGGAGAACTACCGTTACCCATAATTCCTTTACGAATTGCTGCCAGTGCTTTTTCGCTTTTCTAGGACAACCTTTCCAGAAACAGTTGTATTCATCCGGATATGCCGTGGGTTGACGTAACTGGGTGTTGGCACACGTTTTGGTCATACGCCCGACAGAACGAGTCAGCGAGTGAAGCAAGCTGGCCTGATATCAGTGAATTTTTTATTTTCACACCGACAAGCGCAGAAATGCGATAAGCGAATAAAATCTCACCACGAAGTTTCACAGCAACTTTGACAGCAGCTAACCCTGGGGTCAACCCCCTCTGGAGAAGAAACCAGGCCCTGGGGTACTCCCTATAGTGGACTATACGGGGAGGCTTCGCTTGAAAGGGGTACCTTTTTTCAGAAAATGGTAGGGAAAATTTGGTGTTTAAAAAGGCTTTTCAAAATATCTCGAAACATTCAAGTAAAAATAAAGAAAAGAGGTGAAGTAACCCTTCTGTAGGTATGTAAAAGGAGTTCATTTTCTATGAAAGTAACATGAAAGGGGTGTATTTTCTGTCAAAAAAGGAAAATAAGAGGGCAAGCGTTGGACCTCGGGGCGAACAATGCTTCTCGTAGAAAAGCTAGAGAAGCCTATTTTATAGAAAAAGGTCAAACACTCACACCATATGGCATCAATCGACGGAATGAACATTAACTAGTCAATTTATTTTATTTTTATTTTTATTTTCATATTTTATATATTTGCATGTTAATCCCATTTTTCTTAAATTTTGTTTCGGTTATTCTGGTATTTTTTGCATTTTTCAGCGTTGTATATATAGTTACGTATCTTATTTCATTATATCTACATGTGGTTAAACATTAAGTGCCATTGTATGTATATCCCTATTCAAATTTTAGAGCCGCTAGTTTCGCATTGTACTGGCCCTGAAGAACACTAGCTCTGCTAGTTGAAATATTGGCCAATAAATTTTGCTTTTTTGTCGTAGTACCAGCCTTGCAATCAATTTTGTTTTATCTGCACTTAACGTGACGTCTGGTACGAGCATTTCTTTTGCAAGAAATCCGGCAACAGACAAGTCAAGTAGTCTTATTCTTCGTTGCCTGGTTCTCTGCATCCAATATTGCATATTTGTAACCCCCCCCCCCCCCCCCCCCCCCACCACCCACATCCAGACCCTCTCGTATTGTTTCGTAGTCTGCTAAATTCCATCAACTACGTTTGGAACGCAGCACGTTTTCCAAGTTATATCTCGGGTAAAATATGGCTGAGGAAAATTCTGAGGAGGAAATCCATCTATCTCAATTCCTATACTTTATACTATTCTTTAGTGAAGTGTTCTAATCGGCAATGAATACTGATCTATATAAATGTTTTATCTCTCCTGCAGCTTCAACTACGTCCGTCCCGACAACTGAAGGTATTTTTTAGAAAATTGACTGAAGAAGATCAAGAGTCATCTCAGTCAAATATTCATTTTAATTTAATACCGAAAACCGCAGAATTGCGATAAGCGAATTAAATCTAACCAGGAGCACGACGTTTCACAGCAACTTTGGCAGCAGCTAACCCTGGGGTCAATCCCCTCTACAGAAGACACCAGGACCTGGGGGTACTCCCTATAGTGGACTATACGAGAGGCTTTGCCCGAAAAGCTCATATCCTGTAAAGATATCACTGCAGGTGACCTTGCTTCAACAATCTGTTCCTGAATAAGAGGTCAAGCTTCAAGTTCACTACCCACTGAGAAACGAGCCTTCGTGTTGTATCGTAGTTTTCTAAATTTCATCAAGTACGTTTGAAACGCAGCACGTTTTCCAAATTAATTCTCGGGTAAAATACGGCTCAGTAGCAAATTCTGAGGGGGAAATCCATCTATCTCAATTCCAATACCATATACATTACTTTAATGATATGTTCTAATCGGCAATGAATACTGATCTTTATACGTATTTTATCTCTTCTGCAGCTTCAACTACGTCCGTCCCGACAACTGAAGGTATTTTGTAGAAAAATTGACTTAAAGATGATCAAGAGACATCTCAGTGAATTTTTCATTTTCACACCAAAAACCCCAGAAATGTGATATGCGAATCAAATCTCCCCACGAAGTTTCACAGCACCTTTGACAGCAGCTAACCCTGGGGTCAACCCCCCCCCCCCCCCCTGCAGAAGACCCAAAGCCCGTGGGTTGCTCCCTGTAGTGGACAATATGGGGAGGCTCCGCCCCAAAGGGGTACCTCTTTCAGGCTATAGCTATATAGAAGGGCAGGGATTTGATAAGTTTCAAGGCGTTTCAAAATACCTCGAACAGACCCACCGAACAGTCGATTCATTTAAGTATTTCAAGTAAAAAAATAAAGAAAACAGATGTAGTTACCCTTCTGTGGGTTTCTAAAAGGGGTACCATTTTCTGTATATGAAAGGAGTACCTCTTCTGTCGAGGATGGTATATGAAAGGGTAAGGGCTGACCTCGGGGTGGAGTCTCCACGTCTAGAGGCAGCGTGTATGGAGGCAGCGTGGCCGAGTAGTTAAGGGCACTGGTGTTGTAATCCGGAGGTCCCGGGTTCAAGCCATCCACCATGCCGCTACCTGGATTTGTTTCTCGGTCGTCACGAGTTCAAATCCTCAGTCACGCTTTGAATATAGCCAACTGGTCTGCCTCCTGCAAGTTAGGATTCTTAACCATGCTATGTTCATTTAAAATATTTGTTGCCTCTGCTTCAGTGGCATGCCTGCAAACTAGCTATCTCGAAGCTAAGTGCATGACCACTATAAACAACATTTACATTTTTTTACATTTTAAAAAACAAATTGACTAACTCCCCGGGACACCACCGGAGAAAAGACCAAAAAATGATCAAGCTTTCCCTATTAAAGCTTTTTTTAAATCATATCCTGTAAAGATATCATTCCCGGTGATCTTGCTTCAACAATCTGTTCCTGAATAAGAGGTCAAGTTACAAGTTCACGACCCTTTGGGAAACGAGCCTTCGTGTTGTATCGTAGTTTTCTAAATTCCATCAAGTACGTTTGAAACACAGCACGTTTTCCAAGTTAATTCTCGGGTAAAATATGGCTCAGTAGCAAATTCTGAGGGGGAAATCCATCTATGTCAATTCCTATACTTTAATGATATGTTCTAATCGGCAATGAATACTGATCTTTGTACGTATTTATTTCTTCTGCAGCTTCAACTACGTCCGTCCCGACAACTGAAGGTATTTCTTAGAAAATTGACTTAAAGAAAATCAAGAGTCCTCTCAGTGAATTTTTCATTTTCATACCGAAAACCGCACAAATGCGATAAGCGAATTAAATCTCAACGGGAAAACGAAGTTTCACAGCAACTAACCCTGGGGTCAACCCCCTCTGCAGAAGACACCAGGCCCTGGGGGTACTCCCTACCGTGGGGTATACGGGGAGGCTCCGCTTAAAAGGGCTACCTTTTTCAGGCGCCAGCTAGGGATTTAATGAGTTGGAATATATAAAAGGGTCATAAAAACTGTCATGTTGGTGTTTAAAAGAGCCTTTCTCGAAAAGACCCACCAAACAGTCGATTCATTTTAGTATTTTTAAAGGTCATACCCCGAAATAGAACTGAACATAAATTTTCAACCAATCTTTGCTTACTGGTTAATTTGCAGGTCAATTTGCAGGGGTGTTGGGCCAGAGAGGGGGACATAGGGGAAAATCACAACTAGAGAGAGGGTGGTTGGATGTAAAAAAAAAAAAAAAAAAAAGTCAAATTGCAAATTCACAATCCATTGGGAAACGATCCTTCGTGTGTGTCGTAATTTGCTAAATTCCATCAAGTAAGTTTGAAACGGAGCACGGTTTCCAAGTTACTTCTCGGGTAAAATATGGCTCAGTAGCAAAAATTAAGAGGAGGAAATCCATCTATGTCAATACCTTTTCTGTATACCTTTGTTTAGTGAAATGTTCTAATCGGCAGTGAATACTTATCTATATACATATTTTATCTCTTCTGCAGCTTCAACTACGTCCGTCCCGACATCTGAAGGTATTTTTTTTAAAAATTGACTGATGAAGATCGAGAGTCATCTCAGTGAAACATTATTTATTTACCGAAAACCGCGGAATTGCGATAAGCGAATTAAATCTAACCAGGAGCACGACGTTTCACGGCAACTTTGACAGCAGCTAACCCCGGGGAGACTCCCATATGGAAGGGATGGGGATGCTCGTTGGAAATTGTGAATTTAACCCCTAAAAGAGACCAATCTGGGCGTGGCCGAAGCTAATGCAGACCCCTAAAAGAGACTGTTTATGTGAATCAAGTAAATAAAACAAATCACAATTCTTCCTTTTTTGTTATTTCTTCGCGTGCAATCATAAACGAGACTTTGACGGCTAAAAATAATGACATTTTGTGCAAAACACCCTAAGTGAGACCAAAATCCTTAATTTACACCCCTAAGTGAGACGACGAGCATCCCCGTTCCTTTCATATGGGAGTTCCCCCCCCCCCCCCCCCCCCCCCCGCCCGCGGGTTGCAGCTTACCCTGGTGTCAAGACACCACGCCCGGCGCCCGGGGAGTACTCCCTATAGTTAAATCTATGGGAAGGCTCCGCCCGAAAGGGCTACCTTTTTCAGGCTCCAGTTAGGGATTTCATGAGTTGGACTGTGTAAAAGGGTAATGAAAACTGTCATTTTAGTGTTTAAAAGGGCCTTTTTCGAACTGACCCACCGAACAGTCGATTCATTTAAATATTTTAAGAAGGCCGATGCAGTAACCCTTCTGTAGGTATGTAAAAGGGGTACCATTCTCTTTCAAAGGTGTATGAAAGGGGCACGTTTTCTGTCGAGAATGGTATAGGAAAGGGTAAGGGTCGGACGTCGGGGCGGAGTCTCCCCGTATTATAAATTTTGGAGTAACCCCCAGGGACACCACGGGATAGTATGATCAAGCTTTCCCCATTAAAGCCCTTGTAAGCTCATATCCTGTAAAGATATCATTCCCGGTGTTCTTGCTTCAGCAATCTGTTCCTGAATAAGAGGTCAAATTGCAAGTTCACTACCCATTGGAAAACGAGCCTTCGTGTTGTTTCGTAGTTATTTCTCATGTAAAATATGGCTCAGTAGCAAATTCTGAAGAGAAATCCACCTATCTCAATTCCTATACTTTATGCATTACTTTAGTGAAATGTTCTTATCGGCAGTGAATACTGATTTTTCTACGTATTTTATCTCTTCTGCAGCTTCAACTACGTCCGTCCCGACGACAGAAGGTATTTTGAACCCCTGTGTTGATGGTCTTAAATATTATCATAGCATTAATAGCAGGATTATAAAACAGTATGATAAGAATAAAACTACATCGGCGAAAGTGCGAATCATTGGAACACCTTCAATAACTTGGACCTTCCACGCTGACCCTTTCATTCCATGGGAAAATATATTTGCAATGCAAACGTAAAACCGCCGAACTTTGTCACTCGCTTTTTGAATCGTCGGTTGAATAACTTTTCGCTACAGTGAATTTTCTTTGACGTAAAAACAAACATCGCCATTTCACAAATTTGGATTTCATTACTTTTGTACTGTACTGTAAGTTTCACAGTTGATCCTTTCCCGAGAATCATTCCCTCCTGTGATTGGAATTTTAAGTTAATTTAGCTCGTTTAGTCCCACATGCTAAATGCAAGTTTCCTCAATTGCTTAACAGGAACCAAAACTGCAACTTTGATGCATCTCAAAATCATATACGGACTTGTTGGGTTAGTGACAGTTTTGGTCGCTTCTGTTGTCTGCTACATCGTCTTTAAAAGGTTAGTCCAGTATCACCGTAATAAAACATAATGAAAGATGTATTATGTGTACAGACGTATCTAAGTGCTGTCAAAGTTCACTGCGTCAAGAATATTTTTTTTTATTTAGTTCATTTTGCAGTTTACATTTTTTCCTATAATCTATTTACACAGTTTTTTTCTAGACCATACCTAACATTTTTTTATTGGTCGTTTAGCAGACTTTTCCTGACTCAGATATTGGACTTGGATTGAAGATTGATATAATGTATTTTTAGGAAAATTGATATTTCCATTGCAACGATAAACAGAAAAACACAAAACCAGTTAAATTTGAACTGTACGCGAATCAGATTTGACGTAAAAAAAGTAGCTCCAGTATCTAAAACTATGGTGTACTGTATATCAAATATACAAAATCAAAAAATTCTCTATGTTTAATTTCGAATAAATCGCAAATATATTTCGAACCATGCTTTTTGTTTGATAATGATGAATGGACAGAGACGCAGACACTGTAATTTGAGGCCAATTCGCACCAGCGGACAAATTTTGTAACTATTGGTAGATTTCATCACTTGTGTGTCAGTTAATTAATTGTTACAGAAAACAAGTGCAATTACGTTTTTTGAGACCTAGAACGTATCCAACAATTTGGGAAAACAAAGAAGCAGTTGTCTTATGATTGGTCCGCGTTGCACGCGCGATACATTTTGTCAAACAATCGCAAAAACAAGTGAGAACGACTTGTTAGACAAGGGTAAATTTTGTCGAAACGGACAAATCTTCAAAGGGGCCGGTGTCCTGCCTCAAGGCAGGACAATTCCTGACAAGTCGCATTCCAACGCCCCTCGTAATGCCAGATAACAATACGTTGTTGATTGGCTATTGTGTTTGGTCTGGATTGTTCTAAAAAACAACACAACAACACACGACATTTTTCCACGATAGGCGGCAGAACACGTTTGTGTGCCGAGGTGAGGTCGTGGAAGGATGGTAATACCGGGGTTGGAACAATAACATGCGGAGGGAACCAGGTTGTGCCGATAAATGGAGGGGAAAAGAAATAGTTTTCTAGCGACTTTTTTCCCGCACAAGCACAAAAACATCAGTACACGCGCACTTCAAATGTAAATGGTTTAAAAAAATTTCACCACGTGGACCTGCCTGATTATTTGATGTTTGCACAAGACGACCGTGCCGAGAAATGTACAAGGATGCAGAAGCACGTGCAGAGCTATTGTACTAATCTGACTTGTCGCGACAATCTTTTTTGTCAAAAATGTTATGACATTTAAGGTCGCGGGTGACACATGGCCATGAATAAATTCATTACGCAAAATTTTGCGTTTTCAAAAAGAACGCCTTTATTTATGAATTGTAATGCATTTACTCTATTATTTTTAATTCTAATCTTTGATGTTTAAATTATTGAAACAAGGATATCTATTTTCAGAGCCGATTTATTACATGATACTTTTGAGTAGACATTTTGTTCACAGGATCCGTGCCACATGTGAACACTTCAAATCACGCGCCATATTTTAGAAGAATTATTTTATTCAGTCATGAATGTTTCGTACACTTGTCGATGCCAGTCGTTGCACTTCGTGCATACGTTTTAAATAAATGCATAATGATGAACCTAATGTGTCACCCGCGACCTTAAAACTTGTCCGCTAGTGCAAATCGGCCCTTTGAAATTTTTGGTAAAGCGATGTTTTGAAAATCTCAGAAACGGCTCCATAAATTTTTTAACTTTCACAACACATGCTTTCACATCACAAGTCGTCAAAGAAATACTAAATACGATGGATGTTTATCATCTTGTGAAAAACCGGCACAAATCAAATGTCATCTATCGCGCCGAGTGTACATTTGGCGAAACCAACATGGAGAAAAAAAAAGAAACTTCGCAGTGTGAAAGACAGAAGACGAGAACAAGTCTCATAACTCCGAAATAGCCCGCCACCTTGTGTATGCGTGGGCCACGCATACACGTGGAACATTACGTGCACCGAGAAAACCACGTTGCGGAGGAAAATAAGACAGAGCCTGCTAATTGCTTGCGAGAAACAAACAAGTACATTGTTCCATTGCGAACGGAAACTGTTCTCCTTGGGAATAACTTAATCGAACAAAACCAAACTGTATGTAAATTTCCACCACTTATCGAACGTCGAACACGTTTTGGTTTTTAAAGTTTTTGTCATATCTTAAGCCTTTTTTTATAAAGAAACATGCTTGATACCACAATAAATTGAATTCCAAAGTTTTCTCAACATTGAAACTGACTGGAACAGGTCCAAATTTCGCCGTAATTTTCTTTTTTTTTTTAAAAAAATACATTTTTCTCGGAGGAATGTAATACACATTAATTTGAATATTTTGACATAATTCTGTAAGTGGTAAATTACTAACGCAACGTTTTCGTCGGTTCAAATGCTATTCTTGTATATTTGATGTGCAGTTCACCATAGTTTCAGATACTGGTGTTTTTTTTTTTTTTTACGTCAAATCTGATTCGCGTACAATTCAAGTTTAACTGCTTTCGTGTTGTTCTGTTCACCGTTGCCATGGAAAACTCGGTTTTCCTAAAAGTATATATTATATCAAACTGCAATCCAAGTTCAATATCTGGCGTAAATTTCTCATCGATCCGAGTCTGGAAAGACTATAAAACGGCCAATTGAAAATGTTACGTATGGTCCAGAAAAAACTGTATTGAGACATGTTAAGTAGAAATTGAAGCGCGAGCTGGAAAAAAATGTAAAATGTAAATATTATTTATAGTGGTCATGTACTTAACTTCACATCTCTTCGAGATAGCTAGTTTACAGGCATGCCACTTAAACAGAAAAAACAAATATTTTAAATGAGCATAACATAGTTAAACTGGGGGGGGGGGGGGGGGGGGGCAAAGCGTGACCGAGGATTTGAATTCGGGTCGACCAAGAGCAAATTCAGCTAGTAGCAGGGTGAAGGGCTTGAACCAGGGGCCTCCGGATTACAGCACCACAGCCCTAAAGCACTCGGCCACGCTGTCTCCATAAAGCTGAATTAAATTAGATTGGGAAACTAAATTAACTGGTTAGTTTTGTAGTTAGCTCCCCGTATAATTTAAGTTTTAAATAGAAAAAAATGAACGGCCAACAATGAGGAAAAAACTTATTTGGAACTTCAGGCGGCAGGGCTTCGGCACCCAACAACAGCTTTGTCCCAAATGCGTTTAGACGCTGTTTTAGGCCATCTGGTGTAGTTTCAAAGTTCTGTAGCTAAACTTTGGGCTGTGCTGTAATCTTTTTGACTGTTCGTGCATTCTAGGGGAAATTTAGTCTTCCCGAATTGATTAGGGCTGCGCAATTTCCCGCATTTGTGAGCTTTGGTTGATTTTACGAAAATCAAAGCTGGCGTTTTCCAGTACCCAAACAGCATTTCCACCTCTTCGAAGACCAAACGTATTATGTATTTCCCATATCATGATAGCTTGAGGTGACATTTCACTAACGAGAATCTGTGGAGATTACAGCTCCTGATCCGTTGGGTGCCCCTGACGAAGCTAAGCCAGGCAGTTAAAACTGTTTGCATGGAGTTCGCCTTGTTCATTAGCCATAGCAAACCATCTTCATTCTCACAGGACGTCTATTCTTGTAAAGCGAAATTTTAGTAGCTGTTAAGTAAAAAAATAGACTGTTAAAAATAGAATGTTAAACACATTCCCTCCCGTTTTTGTTGAAATAAATGGCGCCATCGAAATAAAGCAGGGCGAAATGAAGTGCTAAAAATAACGAATACAACCGAGATCATGGTCTTCAAAGGTAAGTTTACAAGTAATCTTCAGGTTTTTTCATCGTCATAACAATATCAATCCGGGGCGATACTATATTACACCAATCCAAATCAGGAACTATAGCATGCGAGTGCTATTCCTGCAGAACATTTTCATTACCATCACTCACCGAATGTTGCAGAAAGTTTAAAACCCGATCTCGTTGAAGATCAAGTCCGCAATTTACCTCTACGTTTCTTGAAAGTTTTGATTTCGCTTAATCATAAAAGTTAAAGATAGAGACGACCTGTTGGCGCGCACCCTTCTACGCCCTTATCAGCCCTTTATATGTCTAATACATTATTATGTATTATCTGTGGCTATTAGCATTATTTTGTCTAATTTTCACAGGTTAATATCTAAAACTACAAAATAAAGAAATAAACACCGAACCAGTGCTGTCTTGCATACGTGTAACAAGTTTAATTCATCGATTGTAAATCAGAATTTACACTTACGTTTAAGGAATAAAACGGTACAAAACAAACTTCTGAGCAATTATGTGAACCCTCTTGAAATGAGTCGAGTGACTCTGGTCTGAAGAGAACTGAATAATTTTGGGTCAATCGATATATGATTGAGTTTCTCATGGCCGCGTGCAATCTACAAAACCACCATGTTTACCATCATTTCTAGTACATTGAGAACCATCTCTTGAAAAATATTAATATTTTCGGTCCAAGAGACTTGGTAGTCAATTTTCTAAATTCCAAATGTTTTGAGTGATTTCTTTCCAATGAACGAAAATTTTATTCAGCAAATGCTGCCATGTTTACTTACCCTGAATGGCTAAGGTGGCGTGACTTAGTAACTGAACCAAGCCCTAAATGCTATATTCACCGCCTTTCGGGGTGAATATAGCGTCAAAAACCAGAGCTAATCGACAAATCAGAATGTTCCATTCTTATATTCACCTTTGGAAATTAGACTAATATGTATTATTAAATTCTCAACCTCGGATAATGCAATTCTAGCTTTCTGATTGGTTCACTAGATCTCGGTTATCAGCCATTATACCTGCGTTTGACCTTATATGGGAAACGAGTGCTGTAAGTGCCGCTCAGTTTAAAAATTTTCCTGCGGGAAGCGAAAGTTCCACTTCCACCCCGCATGTCTTAAGCATTTTTAGTGTTGATACAAGTCAAATCGATTGTCCAAATTTGCCACATAAAATTAAGTCGAACACGCCTATCCTCGATTGATGACCTTTTCATATTTTATTATTTTGCATGAATACTTGATGTCTTCGCGTATCAGGGTAAATTTTAGCTTTGCAGTATCATAATTAGTATCATAATTTACTGAGTATTCTAAGCGATTGAAAGTGCCTCGAACATTAGAAACTCGGGATGTGATTTAAAGGGAAATAGAACCACTTTCCTTCCTATTTCAATCTTAAATGGGAAAAGACCGAAAACACTTTCCTATCGAGTCTACAAACTTTGGAACAGCTTACCTGTTAAAAAAAAAGAAAAACTAAAAAAAAATGCAGAACATTGTCGAATTCAGAAAGGCTGTCAATAATAATAATTTTAGCTTTTTATCTTAGCCGTGGTACATAAATTTTAAACATTTATAATTAGTTCTTAGCCTAATTTTTAATGTTTCTATATTATTATTGTTTAATATGCATTAGTAGACAGTCAGCGTGTTCTATTGGAAAAATCCGTGAATCTGATTAGTTCCCCCATCGTTTTCTATTCGTTGTTGGTTGAAACCCAGTCGTGTTCTATTGAAAATCCACGAATCTGATTGGTTATCCCACTATTTTCTATTCGCTATAAGTAGAATCCAAATTCTACTAGTATACTTATACAAATGCTGCAATTTGATTGGCTGAGCTATTGCACACTATCAGCCATTAGTAGAAACTCAGCTGTATTTTACTGGAAATCCGCGAATCTGATTGGCTCTCCCACCGTTGACTAAATTATGTTGATTTTAGTGTTGGAAAATTGTAGGTTGTTGTTATGTCTTTTAATGGCAATCCGAATGATAAAAATTATTTTTTTTATTGATAAGATTTTAAGCTTAACTGTTTTGTTTTAGAAAGTAGTCGAATCCCAAACTATCTACTCATTGTTTCCTGATAAAAGTGAAAGTAAGATAGATTATATTTTTTCGTCGTTGGTTTTGGCTGTGGCGTAAGCCGTCCTGCCTCTTTGCAATCAATGCTTTATACGTGAACTTTTGTAGAGGGACAATGTAAACAGATATTTGCAAGTTAAATTTTCTCCCATCAAACAAATGTTGACTAGATGAATCAAATGATCATAATTACTCGCCCTTTCCCAAATAACCCCTCAAATCATGAATAATAAAATAAAAAAAACACCCTATCTCCTGAACACTAGTCGAAGTGAACGCAAGCAGAGAGCTCAGAAAGGTGAAGTTATTCCAAAATATTTGCCAAGGAAAACGCGAATATTGAAAAAGAAAACAGACTCCAAGGGAAACAGTAGCGCAATCCAATTGACAGACTTTATATCAAATGGGTTCCCTAAATTTAATCTTCACAAGAAGCACGGTCACAAAAATGTTTCTGTTTTTCTGATTTCTTAACGTTAACTTACAGTGTCACAACCCACTGTTAAAATCAAAAGATTGATTGTATCACTTTATTGTACAAGTAAGCAAAAGAGTAGAGTATTTTCGGTATTCTAGAAATGCAAATCGAACTCGCGAGCTCGAAACTCGCAAACCCGAGTAGCGCGACTGCTCTCCATTCTCCTTGTGGCATCGACGCTCTCGTTAGATGCTCGGACACCGAAACAAAGCACGCGCATGCAAAATTCCGCCAACTACACAGGCTAAAGAAAACCTAAAATATAATAATCTTGGACAGTCTCTTTTAATAATGTCTACATAAAACGATTAGACAACATATCCTTTAACGCTTTTTTTTAGTCTGGGCACTTTTGAGCAATGTCCTCAATGAAACCCTAGCATATTGTAAAGTATTAAATGGCGTTTGGTTCTTCAGAAGGACGACCAGGATATCTACCAAAAAATTCAAAATTTCAAAATTTCAATTTTGTTTTACTTTATTTTGCATGCGCTGTACAAGAAATATTTATTTAAGAGCGCGTAGTGTGATAATGTTGATGCACTTCCTTGAAGAAGGAAGTTTCAAACAATGTAAATACATCTAAATTGCTACAACTTGTTTTAAGAATGTAAATGTAATGTGGACTAGAAGATGTCATTGAAATATTCTTTCGACTAAACAAATAACCAAATTTGTGCAATCTGTACAAACCGCACAATCATTTCCAGTCTATTTCATTTCGTTATTGAGTATCAACATTTTTTTACTTCAGTTTTTTTTCTATCAAAATTGTTACATGAGTTTTCATAAGCCCGTGATAAAACTGCTCTTAAATGCTTGTGTCCAAGAGCAAGAAGGAAGGAGAATCATCCCTCAGTACAACAGAACTGACGTTTTACCTTATCAACAATAATATGCGGTGAAAATTATTCCATGGAAATCATATTAATAGCTTGTGATTTACTGGTCCAAAATCGATTGCTAAGTGTTTTTTTTTTTTTTGGTGGCAGGCACGGTGGCCTATTGGTTAGCGCGCTGGATCGGGCGGTCCGGGTTCAAGCCCTGGCCGGGGCACTGCGTTGTGTTTTTGGGCAAGACACTTTACTCTCATAGTGCCTCTCTTCACCCAGGTGTATAAATGGGACCGGCTAATTTACTGCTGGGGGAAACCCTGCGATGGACTAGCATCCCATCCATGGGGGAGTAGAAATACTCATAGTCGCATCATGCTAGGGACAGTGGGATGGGCCACTAGGCTCGTATACAGACTTACTTTCTAGAGTTTCTTTCGACAAGTCTCAATTTAAATACGATCATTTCAATTTTTGTATCTTTCGGTTTTCAATCTCAATGATTGGGAAGCGAAAGGAAGAGGTATCGGAAACATTATATGACACTGCAGTCACTCGTGCTGGCAAAACGCCTCCTCTAAAAGACTCGAAGTTAAACCCAAAATTCTTTGGTAAGTTCAGTTACGCCCTTACTAACAGTAAAATTTAAGCTTCTTGTGAAGTTTGCCCCACCAGAAACAATACACATGAATTGTAACGTTTCTCATAAGTCTTTTCTGGTTTCACGGATTGAATGCTTAATAATCTACCCGTTAGTAGAAAGGGAAAAGGTCCCATGTACTCTCGCGGTCATCTCTCGACATTTTTAAGCAGGATTCAACTGGGGATAGCCTGGTGGATTTTTGGCTACGTTCTGGGAGTTTTTTCACATTCGGTACGGTATTCCCGTTAGGTTTGTTTAGAGAGGTGTGCTGAAGTTGCTTTTCATTTTCTATTGAATTTCTTCTCGTTCCGCAAAGAAAGTTAATTGCACGAGCAATCAGTGCTTTAATGGCAACTAAGTGTAAACATATTTGTTCACAACCACAGCCGTCTGTTTTAAGTGATACGAAAATGTCGAATAATACGTGAGATATGCTCGGCGTGAAAACTGATCAATATAAATTGATCATATATCATTCAGTGATCACTGCGATGCACGCTTTACTTGAATGAAATGGAAGAAAATAAAGAACAAGCGGGCTAAAGATTTTAATTATTTTGCACATTTTGCATGTTGGTATATTTTGTTCTAATACGTGTACCCATTGGACTATTCAGCTCTCACGCTAAATTATACAATAGAAATCAGCATTTTAGAGTAGGACGAAAAATATTCTAAATTGTGTTTAACATGGGTTCTTTGATTTTTTTTAATTATTATTAACAGCAACTGGCAGTGATTGGTATTGTCTGTGAGCAGCTCAATTTAAAATTTAAAAATAGCTTCCAAATTAAAATATTATAGAGTTAAAATGACGCTGCATATGACTTTTTTCCGCCTCTCTTTTCGCAGAATTTGATTTGATGGTTCCTCGTCTTGCTGATTTACATAGCGGAATTCCTAACAAAAAAAAAACAAAGAGTAAAAGAAAAGAAGAGGGAGCTAAAACAAAAAAAGGTCATAGTGGAAAAAAAAAACATCGAAGCCTATCTTTCACATTTGGGCATTAAAAAGGTGCTTTGTTTATGAAGTCAAAAGGTTTTATAAGAAATGTATAGGAAGCAACTACCCTTTCACAATGGGATCAAGGCTCATCTGTAGCAAGTGACTGGCAAACGCAAACGGTATGTGACGTTTATTAAAGACAAGTTGGTTTATTTACAAATAAGTAAAAATTAGCGCTATTCTCTGTTGTGTAATGTTAGAATTTAGGTGCTGTAGAGCCGGAGAAGGCATTTTCGGACCGGTTGACCTAACCCACAGGAGTGAATGAAGAGAAAAATATTCGACCTACACATGTGTGGTCCGTTTTAAGAGAAAACGAACCTACCCGGAAAAATAAGCAGCCAACGGGCCTGCAAAGGAATGAGTGAGCACGGAAGTAATAGATCAAAAACGAGTGCGAGTTTTTCTTCAGGGCTTCCAAACACCGAGAAAAAAATGAAAGCACGACGCCGAAGGCGGAGGGCTTTTATTTTTTCAAGGTGTTGGAACCCCTGATGAAAAACGAAGCACGAGTTTTTGAGCTGGCTTCTCGAATGCAACAATAGGAAATTATGCAGTGGCAAATTTTTTACCTTTCTTGTAAGAACGCGATTGCATGCATGATTTATTAGCGTCCCAGCTATGAACGAGGAAGGAGCGGCGTAGTTTAGGGGCCGAAAATGGTTTACGAGGAGGAGAATTAAGTCAAGAAAGCCGTATTCCCCGTCAACAAGGTATAAAAACAAATACTCTGTAACGTTTTTACATGTTTTAAACAATAGCGAAGAACTCTGGTGGAGAAAAATTTCCATCCTTTCAGGAAGCTCGTTTAGAGATTACAATTTGCATTAGGTTTCGACAGAAACTCATAAGGGTTGAAACGCGTAACGCGCGTTCACAGCGTTCGTATATTCAGTTTTGCCAAGTACCATATTTCGAAACACAAAGAGTTTGAACGCGAATGATTTACACACGTAACGACACATGCAATAAAATTTTCGGTTTTGTTGTAAGTCACTTGAATTCCGACCTAAACGCCGTAAATTACTCACAGAAACTGAAGTGAAGTTCTCCAGACCACTAAATGACGATGAAACAGAAGAATTTATCAATTTTCTACCATATTTAACTTCATTCAACCAAAGTTGTTCAAAAACAAGATTACGCCATTTACCGTGGGCTAGCGTGCGCTGTGAATTTAATCCAAATACTGCAATTTTGATTGGTTGATTTGTTTCTCGTGATTTTCCAAATATGGTACTTAATGAAAACGAATGTGTAGACGCTTTGTACAATACGAATCATAGGGAGTTACACGTTTCAACCACTATGGGTTTCTGGTTTCGAAGCGCTCGACTCTCTGAATTGTTGGCAAAGCAAATTTGTCATTGAAGTAGAGCAAAAAGAACGAAGAGTGATGTCCACCAAAAACAATTTATGTAATAGTATTTAGTATCCGACGCTATCTGTATTTAAGGATTGTTGTTAGCACTATTTCCGATTTCATGACTTGTATTGTTAAAAGATTTCAAGGTTACTACGGACTAATGAATATTCATTGATTAAAATTCAGTGAAGACTGATTAAAATTCAAGTTTCTTCTTCTTCTAAATTAGTGCATTCACACGTGTAGTATCCGAACAGAACACCACCGAAATATTTTTACATTTTCAGTTGGATTTTTCACCTGTAAGTCAATTTTATTCTTTTAAACATTCGAATTTATACCAGTCCTGAAATAAAATTATTTCGTTCCTATACAAACCCTTATAAATTGAGTCTCTTGGCTTCTTGGAGTGCTATGGCTCTCATCGTAAGGTTGGGCTGCCTGTGCTAAAACTGTGCTTCGATCCGACACTACACTGAGCAGACTCGCTCCGTTAGCTAAGCCTGAGATGGTCTCAAGCTCTTTTGAAGACCTCGATGGGTGTGCTGCAATCTAAGTTGTTATCACTTAATAATAATAATAATAATAATAATAATAATAATAATAATAATAATAATAATAATAATACGCATGCAAAAATTTCAGCAAGCTCATTGGCTGAGAGCACGTCAATTAATCCCAAACAGTGCAGAAAGTTGAAATTGAGTGCAAAAAGATGAAATTGAGTGCAGAAAGTTGAAATTAAATTGATTGACAGGAAAGTCGCTAAAGCGCGCCAAACAAAATGGCGGCCGCTGTCGGAGGGTTTGGAGAGAACAAAAACAGCAATTAATACAAAGTTTGACCGATTTAACGGAAAGTATCAGTGTATAAACCAATGCACTAGCAACTGGACGTTTGTGCAGCACACAAGAGGCTCCACGAAACTACTGAAAGCTACCAATCGAGGATTTTCTTTCGCGACAGCTCGTAAAGAAGGAAGATTACAAGCCTGAATTGAAGTCGCAAATTTCAGATCATTCCCATGTAACTGAATGAGGATAAAAGCACCTGATAATGCATGACAGAGAGCAGTATTTCGTAGCAGTATTTGGATTTACAAAGCTTGGAAACTCCGTAATATTTTAACAACGATTCGGAAAGGTAAGCGACCGAACACATTTAAGATTTTGTTTGTCATCCACTTGCAGAGAAATTTTGTATGTGTATTATTAACAAGTAATCACACGATTTTTCTCGTGCAATTTGGGATAAATCAGCACTCGTAAATTTTTCAAAGACTACAAATTGCACTCGCACTTGCACTTGTGCTGATTTATCCCAAATTGAACTCGAAATCATGTGATTACCTATACTAATTGTCTATCAACTATCAGTTAAATTTTCAGCCCATCTCTCAGCTGTCATTAAATTTTGCAGATCTCACATCTCACCTTTTTTAACGCATGTGTTGATATCATTTAACTATAAACATATCAACTAGTGTAGCTCAAGCTAAGAAATTACTGCGGTTGTTTCTGTCTATTTTGCATTTAAGAGAATGGCTTGCTTATTATTGCTAATTATCAAGGGACAAAGAAAGAAAGTGGGTGTAACTAGGTTCTAGAAGATTACAAATAAGTTCAACCATCTCGCGAGGTGAGAAATTTTTGGTGTTGATAAAATTCGGCTTTCAGCTAAATTAAACACCTTAATCGTAAATATTTTGCATGTCATGACAGCAGAGGAGTTGATAAAATTGAAAACCCTCGGGACGAGGACGAGAACCACATGACGCTGGCATGGGTCCACGATGTGAACCTGCCACTGGTGGGAGCGAGGTGAGCGCTCGCACAACTGCACCACCTCTGCTCCCGTAATATTATCTCGTTATTTGTTCCAATGTTCACGTTAAAGCGAATATTCATTTTTCCTGTTTCACAGACAAGAACGCATAGCAAACAAAACTGACACAGTTTCAAGAGCAATGATTCTACAAGGTCTCTTTTTGTCGTGGTTGATTGCATCTGTTTCTGGTGAAACAGGTAAGTAGCGTTAGTTCAAAACTCTATGAAGTTGTACGAATAACAATAAACCTGACAAAAAAACTACAGGGCCCAGTTGTCAAAAGATGAATACGGAGGAGGGGTCTTCATCAGAGTTTTAATCATATGAGGTGGCGTTGCCCCAAAATCCAACGCCATTTTTGGACAGAGAAGGCAACCCTTTCAGATACTTTCCATGGAAAAAAGTACTTCTTTTAAATACCTACAGCAAAACCACTCCATCCCTTTGCTACACTATTCGAGCCGAATCGTCATAAACAAAACACTTTGTACCACAGCTTTAGCGATTTTATGGGTTACACCGGCGATTAGCATATCCACCTATAAATAATTGATAATTGTGATACTTTGCCGCCAAGGATGGAATTTTTAGATTGAATACAATATAGTGGAATCGACAGTTTGCAAGTTTAGGTATAGATTTGTTTTCAGTTGGTTACAAAATTTGTAGAGCTATTGTCTAGATTCTTTAACGTCATTGGTCTGTTGGCGAAAAAAAGATAGCCATCCATTGTTTCCCATTTACGTTTTATTGGTCAATTATCTTCCAAGTCAGTGGCGGATCCAGGGGAGAGGCCCAGGGAGCCCGGACCCTACCCTATTTTTTTTCGGAAATAGCGCATTTTCTTTGAAGTGCTGGAATTATCTTCGCGGAATTCAACATTCATAGTCAAGCGCGCCCCCTCCTTAGCTGAAGGTCTGGATCTGCCACTGCAAGTGATCCAATTCCGGCGGGTAGCCGCACTGTAAAATAATTAGAGGACGTTTTAATGGTATCCAGACATAATCAAGGTTTGAGTATATGAACTTAACGAAGTCTCGTAATGTTCCTTTTTATACATGCTTTATTCAGTTAATTTTACCTTGACTTTATCTGTGTGACCGAATGGAAAGCTGAGAGGAGTTTGGAACGAGTTTTGTCATTTAATGCGTAAAAATAGAAATGGCTGATGAAATGCCAGGACTATTTCAACTCCCTCCTGGATGGGCTGCTAGTCCATTGCAGGCTTACCACCAGTGTTTTTATTCGCAGATACCCATTTATAAACCTGGGTGGAGAGAGTGTCTTGCCCAGCGCAAGACCACAATGTAGTGACCCCGGCCAGGGCTCAAACCCAGTTTGCTTGGTCTGGAGTCCAACACATTGACTAATTAGGCCACTTCGCTTCCCACACAAAAATAATTAGATAGCTACACAAGGAAATGCACCAGGCTATCAAGTTTTGTCTACATGCTTATGGTATAAAACTACAATACAGATATTCGATATCTGTAATATTCTAAATTACAGATATTCCATTCAACAGTAAAATTTAACAATTATTCGCCGAAGGCGAAGTGAATCTCGGTGAATATTCCCCGAGATTCACTGAGCCTGAGGCGAATAATTGTTTTAGTCTAATTTTCAGAGGTGAATATCAAGAACTACAAAATGAAGAACGAAAACACGAAAACAACAAACACCAGTGCTCGCTTGCATACGTGTAAACAAGTTTCATTCATCGTAAATCAGAATTTACACTTAAGTTTAAGCAATACTGAAATGGAACAAAACAAACACTAAGAAAAAAGATTTCTAATGCCTTGAGAATCATCTTTTGAAACTAGTTTCGGTCCAAAAGCCTTGGCGGACAATTTCCAAAATTCCAACTGTGTTGAATACTCCGCATTTGGAGTAATTTCTTCAGGATGAACGAAACTTTCATTCAGCAAATGCTGCAATGTTTACTTGCCTGGGTGGCAAAGGTGGCGTAACCAAGGCCCTTGTAGGTACAAGATAAATTTTAATCATTCATGGTTAAACTTAATATCTTAAAAACCACTCATGGTTTTGTTGACGAAAGCGACGTCAATATATTTCGTGCTTAATCCGTATGACTTTTCTTGCCTGTAACTAATCCAGTTCTGGCCCTCTCTCGCAACACGACGGGAGAGAGGGTCCAGGGACAATTGTCTGCGCATGCCCGCGAAAAACCAATTACATGCGTCCCTCAGAACAAAAAGTATACAGCTATTTCAATTAACGTTGTCGGGTCAAAGATTAAAGCTAAAAGACAAGACCGTATGGCGTTCTGGGTATTCACTATAAATTTGCATATAAGCTTCAATAAATGTACAAATTTGTATTTCGCACGCGAAGAATTCACGAGTTTGTTTTTCCTCTCAGGAGGCCTTTCTGTAGCTTTACTTTTAGTGTCGCTTGGCTCTGAGTTTTGAAAATTCTTCTTAAATTCAGTGTGGTTAAAAGCACCTTGTTTCACATGTCTGAAAAGAAAGAAAACGGGCAAATCCGCGTTTGTCATGTCACTATATATTTTAGTATTCAGCACGTGCAGTTGCTCTCTTCCTCTACCCATGCTGCCTTTCAGTCTTGTCTTTGAGCTTTGATCCGGACAACGTTATCTGAAATAGCTGTAGACGAAAAATCTACTCTCTTGATGGATGTCAATCATCTCCGCCTCTTTGCCGAAACCTGCACGAAAACTCAGCTGTCATAACATTTTTGACAAAAACAAAATTGTCGCGACAAGTCAGAGGCATTTTGAAGCAAACCATGAAAAGGTGTAATTATTATTGCAATAGTTCTGCACGTGCTACTGGCATCCTGGTACATTTCTCGGCACGGTCGTCTTGTGCAAATATCAAATAATCAGGCAGGTCCACGTGGTGAAATATTTTAAAACGATTTGCATTTGAAGTGTGCGTGAAGTGATGTTTTTGTGCTGACCTGCGGGGAAAATGTGGCAAGTAAACTATTTCTTTTCCCCTCCATTTATCGGCACAAACTGGTTCCCTCCGCATTCATTTGTTCCAACCCCGGTATTACCATCCTTCCAAGACCTCACCTTGGCACACAAACATGTTTTGCCGCCTATCGCGGAAAAATTTTGCCTGTTGTTTTTTAGTACAATCCAGACCAAACACAATAGCCAATCAACAACGTATTGTTATCTGGTATTATGAGGGGCGTTGGAATGCGACTTGTCATGACTTGTCCTGCCTTGAGGCAGGACATCGGCCCCTTTGAAGATTTGTCCGTTTTGACAAAATTTGCACTTGTCTAACAAGTCGTTCGCACTTGTTTTTGCGATTGTTTGACAAAATGTATCACGCGTGCAACGCGGACCAATCATAAGACAACTGCTTCTTTGTTTTCCTGAATTGTTTGACAAGTTCTAGGTCTCAAAAAACGTATTCGCACTTGTTTTCTGTAACAAGTGACACACAAGTGATGAAATCTACCAATTGTTACAAAATTTGTCCGCTAGTGGAATAAAAAAGTGCGAATTGGCCCTAAGATAAGACTTTTTTTGGTAAGTGGCGCAAGAACATAACTTCAGTAAAATACTCTTCTTTAAATGAGAACTATTTCACCAGTCGAACCACCAAAGTGTGCCAAACAAAAGTAAAATTATCTTTTTTCTCCGCTGTACCTTTGCGGCGGTTTCAAAACAAAAAGCCGACGCGTGCCGAAACCCAAAACTTCGTCTTCCTAAAATAACAATTTTGTTTAATTTTCAAAGGAAAGATCAAAAGATCATTTCACCGGTCTAATCACCAAACTGTACCAAGCCGTTCTAACGGCAATTGACTTTTTAATCGAACGGTTGACCAAACAGTTCGAACGGATTGAGAAATTTTGCGAACGGTTGATTAAACCGTTCGAACGGCCGGAGAAATTTAGCGAACGGTTGACCAAACCGTTCGAACGGACTGAGAAATTTAGCGAACGGTTAACGAAACTGTTCGAACGGATTGAGAAATTTAGCGAACGGTTCCCCAAACCGTTCGAACGGATTGACGATTTTAGCGAACGGCTGACCAAGCCGTTCGAACGGATGCAAATTTTTTGGAACGGTATAGCCAAGCCGTTCGAACGGATGCAAATTTATTTCGAACGGCTTCTGAACGGTCTGGAAACGGAAAACCGTTAGTGTACGTTTTCGCGTGAAAGGTCACGTATATTGAAGATCATGATCAGGTTTGAATACATCCGTAATGACGCGATGAAAACATTGATGGAAATCAGAATCGACGAATTCTTTCAAATTATGTTTTGATCGGCATACATTTATTTTGGCGCGTGTTGCCATTTGCCGACGGCTGTTTATATTTATTTCCACAAAATAAACCAATGTGACATCTCAGTAAATAATTTCGCCCGTCCCCTAACAATAATTATCACTTTTACTTATGGTGGAACTTGCTTGTATTTTCTCAGTAGATTCAACGAGGTTCAAATTTCCTACCTTCGAATTTATAATGAGAAATTTAATTAGATTCGTCAGCGGCCGTTCGCACATGAATGGCTGCAACAATACCCTGTAGTCTTCACGCACAATCGTATTTTTCGTGTGTATTTCGTTTGTGTCTACGGAAACAAATTTTAAACGTACCTAAACCAGACGTTTCGGATATTCTAGAGATTTGGCATCTGTTTATTACAACCGAGTGTTACAACGACGGCTCCAGAACAGGAGGCGGAGATGATTTTCAGCTCTCTCAAATATACATACGCACACACGTTTACGAGAAAAACCTGGTAAACCACGAGCATGCGCAGACAATTGTCTCTGGACCCTCTCTCCCGTTGTGTTGCGTGACAGAGAGAGGAACAGAACTGGACTAGCCTGTGACTGGTTCTAAAATTGAAATTGACGAGTGCACTTTCTTGGGTTCCTCACGTACGCACGTAGGCGCACACAACAAACCTTAGTAAAACGTTTTACGACGTTTGCTGTACACTAATTAATGCACCTCTATGAGGTATTCAATGTAAAAAGGACTTTGACCTTATTTTGGTTTACTACAAAACAGTCGGAAAAAATCAACTCAAGGCAAAAACAAAATACGGAAAAATAAAGTGAGCTCGCCGCTAAACACAGTAAACAAAATTAACTCACGCCAGGGCAAACTGAGAAAATCACTGCGGCAAAACAAACTCTGCAAATTGATGGTGCCGCTTATGTAAATCAATTTAAAGCACTTTTTGTGTAAGAATTGTGGCAGTTTGTGATTTGGGAAGTGGGGCACGCTAACTTAGAATAGGCTTACAATGTTGTTTTGAACCGTCTTCTCTTTGCGGTTTGGTTACATGATTAACTAATTCCGTTTTATCGTACGCGTTGCTTTGATAATTTTATGCAGAGAACTAAATGAATTTTCGTCCTTTCTGGTAAGCAAATATCCCGCTGGTAAAGTCTGAACTCACTCCGCCAAGCATAGGTAACTCGCAAAGAAACCCGTTTACGAGATTTCAACACACTCACTGATAAGACCAACAAAACAGATGAAAGCGAGTATAAAAATAGAGCGGTTGGATAATAGATCGCTTAGATATATTTTGGTGTGCAGTGTCGCAGTTTTACTCGTTTTTGTTTGCGGGATCTTACTGTACATGTAGTGTGTAATTTTCAAAGCAAAATCGTGACTTGGATCCGTGAAGCTAAATAATTTAATATTGTTGTCAAAATCCAATAATGAACATCACAGTTAAGTCCACTAATAAAAACACAAAATAATAAGTCTAAAGGAGATATTTAATTAACAATGTCTGTGTAAAATTTACAAACATGAGCAGGTTTGAAAGGAGCAGAAATTCATGATATATTATAAATATTCACGGAAGATCTGAAAACCGACACAACTTCAAATTCTTTCATAAATGAAGTTTAAATAGATTATCACTTATGCTTAGTAGTGATACATTTACGTTTGTTACCTCATGGTTGGAGGAAGCTTGTAAATTCTGTAGGGCAAAGCTTTCAAACCAGCCCAATAATATCGGAGACGTGCGAACACGGCAGTCTTGTTGTAAGCTTATTCCAACACCACCGACATATATATTATATGAATTATCAGCAAAGATCAATTTCTTTCTTTCCACCGGTGTAGCCTTTAACAGTCTTTAACCTTCGCTTCAATGAACTTGATCGGCTCTGAGTTCACTTTTATCTGAGCTCAATTAACTTTCAGGTTTGCTCAGCTGCAGGTCGAACCGTAGAAATCAACTGTCGCTCTTTTTGACTTGTAGTCCGATATATCATGTTCAAGACAGCAATTACGTCGGATCTTTCCGTTAAGAGGTTCTCTTAAATCATTTCGCATGAGTTTCCATGATATAGCTGAGTCACAAAGCGAGAAATATTCAGGAAGATCTATGTTCAGGAACAGCGTGACTACAATTTTGCCGCTTTCCATGGAAATCGCTTTGTTTAAGTTGATATGAAATGTCCAGATCACTTTTTTTTAATTGGTGAAAAATCTCTGAAGTATATAAAAACTTTAGATGTGATAGGGTGAAGAATAATAACGAAGAAATAATTTCTCCTGCTCACTTTCTTCACATGTATTCATTCAGATTAACGCGGTGAGCAGCCGCCAACGCTTTTTCATGCAATCGATTCGTTTAGGTGAAATCAAATACCCCTAGTCGATTTTCAACGTGAAAAAAATGTGCAGTGTCCTTACAAACTTCTACGATAGGTAACTTTAAACGAAAGGTGGATGTTCAATATAAAACATATAAGATGAGGTCAAGCTTTTTCTGGAGTGTGGCCGCCATGTTGCTCGACTTCGTTCGCACGCACGTTTGTATGTAGAGCGCACGCGCCCGCGAGCCATTCCGCTATGCACGATGACCATCAAAACTCAAACGCATGGTTTTCCTATTTTCTATGCTCGCATGACAGTTATAAGGCTCCGCTCTGTGCCCATTGGGACCGCTCAGGAGCTCCGCTATTATCAATATTGCCATAAATCGTCACGTTTCTCAACAGAAATTCTTGTCAATGAGCCATCTAGTGAGGGATTGTGGCACTGGAATATCCAAACAGACACACAAGGTTCAGGGGTGAGTGGATAAAGTGAGTCAATAATTACCTAGTATCAATGAAGGGTATCCAGGTAATCTTAGCACGAAGCGTCCAGGAATACAAGTATTGCTACTCCTCTTTGATGCATTTATACCGTATTCTTAAAGAGAAATTAAAATTAATTAATTAATTTTAAGCCCCGGCTAAATGCACGCAAATTTCAACGCAACAGATCACAACATTGTTGGATCGCGTTGTGAGGCGTTGTGAAGGAGCTTGCCACAATTTGTGATTTGAGAAGTGGTGCACGCTAACTTAGAATAGGCTTACAATGTTGTTTTGAACCGTCTTCTCTTTGCGGTTTGGTTACATGATTAACTAGTTCTGTTTTATCGTACGCGTTGCTTTGATAATTTTATGCAGAGAACTGAAGCAAGCAACATTTCAATCTAACACGACACAAAATTATTGTGCACTGTTTACATTTTGCACAAGTTTGGCCAAACTGTTGCAGTATGTTGGATGGCAAATCGAGTCGAATTAGTGCGCGTGCTCCGGCGCGACGTGACGTGACCAAACAAGTACAAGCAACACCATGTAACATAAAAAAATGTTGCAAGAAAAATTTGACCATTTACAAACTTGATTCAACACCATCCCAACATATTGCAACACGGTGGTTTAACGTGTGCAACAAGTTGTGGGCAACAAGTTTGGCCGGGCCTTTACACCAATCGCGCTCTGTTATGTGCTCTGTTCTTTCACTGTGAACAATCACACGCCTGACGATGGTGCTGTAAAGACCGAAATATAGCGTTCTCTGAAAGATCCCATCATGCTTTTTCACTGCTCTTAATTACATTGATTTCCTCTGAAAGTATTACACGACTTCGTGAAGCAGTTAAAAGTGTGTGTTCATTGACATTCCTTATTCTCACTAAATTCGCGCGTATTAAATTTCGCGATATTTTTCTATTTTTCAGTAATTGATATGATTGTCATCGTAAACAATGGCAAACAAAACAAGCTAATTATAACAGAGTATAGTCCAGAGTCTAAATAGAACGTAAGGGGCCGAGAACAGTTCGTACGGCGGGGGTGATACAGTGGAAGATGGGCAAACATGAAGTTGAGACATGTTGAAAAAACAGTAGTAAATTAAATCAATAGCTTGAATTTCATTATAATATTGATACTAAATTTCGTGATTTTAATTTTTGTGGGTCCTATATTTCGCGGCGGGTGTTAACTTTAGCGATTTTTTCAAAATCTCGAAAATCGCGAAATTTAGAATTTGCGAAATTAAGGGAATAAGGTCCTGTAATTTCGCGATGCAGTCGTTGTGCCACATAACCCACAATTGAAAATTGCTCACCACTAGAGTTCTCAGTAGCACAGTGGTTAGAACATCCGACTCAAGTGTACTGTTGGTCGTGGGTTCAATTCCCATCTGTGAACTCAGATATTTTTCGCGTTCTTCTCTCCACACAATCATTCATTCCATTATCGAAAATGCATTTATTCGGATTATCTTATATTTTTTGTGTGAAGTGTCTTGTCTTAAGGGGCCCGGCCAGTACTTGAATAGACCATTTCTGGCCATCTCTCTGCCACGCAATGCTACGCCCTCGGGAGAGAGGGTCCGGGGACAACTGTCTACGCGTGCTCGCGATAAACCTACCAGATGCGACCCTCAGAACAAAAATTCCAGACGAAAAGTCGAGTCTGTTGGTGGATATCAGTCATCTCCGCATCTTTGTCGAAAACTACACGAATTGAATTTCCAATGCTGGAAGATTGTGTTTGAATACATCTGAGATGACGCTATAAAAACATTTGATGATTCAGGATCGAAGAATTCTTCAAAATCCTGTTCTATTTGTAACGGCATTTCTTCGATTGGCATACACTAAAAAACCCGGCTACATTGAAATATTCCTTCCTTTGAACTTATAATGAGAAATTTTATAAGATTCATCAAGCGGCCATTCGCATACATGGATGGCCACAAAAAATATCCTGTAATCTTGACGCACAAACTTATTTTCGTGTGTACTTTGTTTGAGTCTATGGAAAACAAATTTTAAACGTACAGACGTTTCGTTCAGACCTTTCGGACATTTGGACGTTTGATACAGTTTGATACAACCGAGTTTAACAACGACGGTTCCAGGCCAGGAGATGGAGATCATTGACAGCCACCTCAAATATACGTGCTCAGTAGTGACTAGCTAAAAAGCTAACCAACCGACGAGCATGTGTAGACAACTGTCCCTGGACCCTCTCTTCCTCCTTGTGTGACAGAGAGAAGGCCAGAACTGGACGAATACTTGAATTGACCGCTTGATCCAGAGTCCAACATATAATGTTTAAAATATATTTGCAGTAAAGTGCTAACCTAAGAAGGGCTGAAACAATTGGATGCCTCGCTCTCGCCGGTTTCTATAGGCTTTTGATAGTTGGCTCGGAGCTTCGCCCAGGCCAACTTTAAGCAGATCTGATAGAAACCTCAAGCTTACCGTCTTATTGTTAATTGAAAAGCTCTAGTCAAGTGTTAAATCACTTACTTGCTATTTAACTTGAAATTTGTCTTCTGTTATAGTGGATCCACCCATCAACTTTCAAAAAGAAGTACAAAGTTTGTGATATAAGTGCTGACATAAAAAAGGAACCAAACAACTGGTTACAAACAGACTTTATTAATGTCAAGAACGCCAAGCGGCTGGATATTGAAGTTTCTTACAGCCTCCTTATCTGTCCTAAAGATTCTAGTCGATACTGCAAAACATACTTAACTCTCTATTCTTACCACACTGATTCCAAAGATCCTGTCCCTGACCCAACTAAAGTCGTGTTTCAGAAAGAAGCAGTTATAACACCACCAACGTTGCCTTCTACTGGAACAGTTCAAGACGTATTTCGTGCTTCAGTGGTCACTAAAGCCAAAGGCATTTATCTGGTATTCTTAGATGAAGGAGCCTGCCTGACAATGACTAAAGTCGTTATACGCTACAGATTCTGCCCTGAGATGGGCAGTACCTTAGTGACGTTTCCAAGAACAGTTGCCCCAGCAAATGACTCAGATCTAATCGAACAAGTAGGAAAATGTACTGATATTAACTCAATTAATAAAGTCAAGCTATCAAGTGTGTGTCTCAGTAATGGAGAATGGAACATTACAGATGACTTGGTGTGTCTTTGTAAAGTTGGTTACCAGCTTTTCAATGGAACTATCACTCCGCTGAAATGTAAAGGTTAGCTGTGATGTTAGCTTTTAATGTTTTGTGAACGTAACACTTAATGTGGATGGTTCTGGTGTATTCTAAGTAGATAAGATGGCAGTAATGATACGTATTGTAAGTAGGTTATTGTAGTACATTGTAACCAACAGCAGTAATTTGTTGTATTGAAAAAAAATGTGGATGGTGTTCCTATTGGACAATAACCATTTTACAGTCAAAACTACGTTCAATCACGAGTTATGTGGAACTTAGCAGAGAATCAAAGCGCAAGTTTGAAGTCTTTACATGCACGCGAGCTGTTAATTGTTTTAGACTGTCCATTTTTTTTGGCATAATAGTAACGGATTTGTCGCCAACATTAATGCTACTACACCACAGAAACTAAGAAGAATTTTTAACTAAGTGCGCTCAATGAAAGCATAAAGCACTCAAGAAGTTCAAACTTGTTTGAAAAAAAAATAACTAATCCACAGTTAACTCATAGTGCGACAATAAAACACACAAAGCATCTGCTAAACATTCAATCTGTCACACAGGGCTGATAATTGAAGCGTTTACTTCAGCAATGAGTGGCTGTAAATTGCGTTCTTGAGAGGTTACAACGCAAGGGATTTTTAGCCCTAATGTTACTTTCGGAACATAACGGTATTCAAATCACCAAGGGAAGACAAAAGTCATTATTTTTTTTATTTTAAAATGGTTGTATTGACTGTAGATCTCATATAACACAGCCGCTTGTGCAGTGTGTACTGCTCTAATTAAATAACATTGCAATATTGGTAAAGATAATGCTGCAGTGCTGGTGTTTTGTCCATTATCTAGAATGTCAAAGTGGTTCATATAAGAGTAGAGTCAGCAATACCAAATGTCGTCAATGTCCTGTGAACTCAGCTTCTAATGCAGAGAGAACAGCTTGTACTTGTGATAGTGGATTCTATAAATTATCAGATTTGGCAGACTGCAAAGGTAATGAAGAATACTTATACTGACTTGTCCCTTTTTAGTGAAGATTTGATGCCATTTTATATTTCAATTGAAAAAATATATATTCCTTTGGTTAAAACATTCAGAATTTTAAAATAGAAATAACTTGCGAAGCTCAGAAAGTACAGGCACACGACAGATAAAATTTACTTTATTTTTTTATCTATTTTTTATAGATTGATACAGGTTAATTCATTTCTTTTTCTCCACATGTAACAAATATTTCATTTTATCTGTTTTATTCAACAATTGTAATACATAGGAATAAGAGTGAGCATACCTTCAACTAACGGTTGTTTTCAAAGACAGAAAATTTAATTTTTTAGGGGGTGGGTTGGGAAATTGCGAAAAAATGCAGCCCCAACCCTGCCGTAGTGCATATCGGCCCCCACAACCCAGCCCCACCCCATCCCCCGCCCTTCTTCCACTTCCTTCGCTCAGTCTTATAAATGATTTCAACATATAAATCAGTTATCATTTCTTTCTTAGTTCTACCACAAGCTCCACTCAAGGCAAACACTACCGTTGTCAAGGCAAAATATGTTGTCATCAGCTGGCACCGCTCGCCAGATGATAATGGAACGCTCAGATATGCTGTGGACTGCTTCAAGTGCAAGTCAAACAAAGACAAGCGCTGTTACGAGGCGTGTGACCGACAAGTACGATATTCACCAAGAAAAGAGAACATCACTGGCGTCAACGTAACAGTGAACGGTTTATCATCGTCCAGCTTTTATCTGTTCAGAGTTTACTCTGTGAATAAATTAAATCAACAAGAGACAGACAAGGATAAATGGAAGTTCGCTACAGTGTTCGTGGAAACAAAAGGTGAATTAAAAAACGACAGAATAGTACTAGTTTTGTTCAGCTCATTAGATCAGTACAGAAAGGCTTACAAGTCTCCTAACATCTACGACGTGATGTTCAAATCACAGCGAGCTTGAGCTCCACTTTTTTAATGTTTAACCCAAAATAGCATACAGCTGTTTCGACAAAGGTTATCCTATACAGAAGCGCAAAACGTATGCAGCTATCAGGTAGCAGGGTATCATGGGTAACGGTACTTTACCTTTGCTTTATTAAAGTTCACGATGTTTTAACCTGATGAAGGGTCAGCCCCCCTCTGCAGAAGACACCAGGCCCGGGAGTTGCTCCCTGTAGTGGACAATATGGGGAGGATCCGCCCCTAAGGGGTGCCGCTTTCAGGCTCTAGCTATATAGAAGGGCAGGGATTTCATAAGTTGGGATATATAAAAGGGTAAGGAAAACTGTCATTATGCTGCATTTTGTTTCCAAGTTATTTCTCGGGTAAAATATGGCTCAGTAGCAAATTCTGAGGAGAAATCCATCTCTGTTAATACCTTTACTTTATACATTACTTTAGTGATATGTTTTAATCGACAATGAATGCTGATCTTTATACGTATTTTATCTTTTCTGCAGCTTCAACTACGTCCGTCCCGACATCTGAAGGTATTTTTTAGAATTAATTCACAACGGGAACACAAAGTTTCACACTAACTTTGACAGCAGTTAACCCTGGGGTCAACCCCCTCTGCAAAACACACCAGGCCCAGGGGGGTACTACCTATAGTGGACTATACATTGAGGCTCCGCTTGAAAGGGATACCTTTTTCAGACTCCAGTTAGGGATTTCATAAGTTGGACTGTATAAAAGGTTACAAAAATCTGTCATTATGCTGCATTCTGTTCCCAAGTTATTTCTCGGGTAAAATATGCCTCAGTAGCAAATTCTGAGGAGAAATCCATCTCTGTTAATACCTTTACTTTATACATTACTTTAGTGATATGTTGTAATCGACAATGAATGCTGATCATTATACGTATTTTATCTTTTCTGCAGCTTCAACTACGTCCGTCCCGACAACTGAAGGTATTTTGTAGAAAATTGACTTAGATCAAGAGTCATCTCAGTGAATTTTTCATTTTTATATCGAAAACCGCAGATCTGCGATAAGCGAATTAATTCACAACGGGAACACGAAGTTTCGCACCAACTTTGACAGCAGTTAACCCTGGGGTCAATCCCCTCTGTAGAGGACACCAGGCCCAGGGGGGGGGGGGGGGGGGGGACTCCCTTTAGCGGACTACACGAGGAGGCTCTGCCCGAAAGGGATACTTTTTTCCAGCTCCAGTTTGGGATTTCATCAGTTGGACTATTTAAAAGGGTAGGGAAATCTGTCATGTGTTTAAAAGGGCCTTTCTGGGACTGACTTACCGAACAGTCGATTCATTTTAGTATTTTTAAAGGTCATTCCCCGAATTAGAACTGAACATAGATTTTTAACCAATCTTTGTCTACTGGTTAATTAAGGACTGCGCAATAATTATCTGGAGAGGGGGTTGGGAAACCAGAGGGGGGGCATAGGGGAAAATCGCAACTAGAGAGAGGGGTGGTTGGATGTGAAATTTAATGCATACAGTGGGGGGCATTACTTTTTCACAAACTGGGAAAGTGGTAGAAGAGCTATTAGAGTTGCTTACACTGGAATTAAACTGGGAAAATAACTTTCTCCATCTGTCCTGCAGTAAGAAAGGAACGCCTTTGTTTCAGTGGAACCCCGCCTTTCGGCCACCTCGTTAATACCGTCAACGGCCACATTCTGAAATCCCAACCTATATAATCATTTATAATTTTATCCCGTTAATACAGCCAAATATCCATGGCATGTTGGTGACCGTATTAACGGGGTTCCATTGTATATATTAAAATAGTGCTACCTCATGGCGAACAACCAGCTGAGAATTGAATTTGAAACAACATTGTCTTAAGATTAGCGGAAGTAAGGCTGATTTATTAAACGAGTTCTCAGCCACTCACGTGGAAGATGAAGAATATTTAAATAACTCGTGTGAGGATGACACAACTTCAGAATCAGGGTCAAGCGATTCCGATGTAGAGAACACGTACGTCATTTGGAGTCCTTTTTTGTGCCAGAGGAAGACATCCAAAACGTAAATTAGGTATGAGGGAACCAATGGGAGGAGGAAGCGGCGCGGTTGACCTTAATATTATTAGTATAATATTATCAGTATATACTTATTGATTAGAAGGGCGAAGCAAAGGGAAATTTAATGTATAAGTGTGTTAATAAGCTCGCCCCAGATTATATCTGCGACATTTTTACTCCGAAAATTTCGTCCTATGATCTTCGCGACGCCACACAAAAATTGTCCCTACCGAAACCAAGAACTGACTACCTGAAACGTACCTTCAGTTACAGTGGTGCGTTTTTATGGAACAATCTCCCCGAAGAACTACGCACCACAAAATCCTTACACATATTTAAGAGAAGCATAAATAAATGGTTCTCTGCATCGGACTCCCACACAGCAAATATGTAAACCAAAAAAGTAGGTAAGGGGGGCTAAAATTAGTTTTTGCTTAGTGAGAAGTGGGAGTGCGACTAAATTTTGAGCCGTATTCTACCTGTTCCCCCTCCCCCCTCCCCCCTTCCCTGCAGGTAATTATTGCAGAGACCCTTACCTTAAGGGAATTTAAATTATGAAATAAAAAGGGGGGTCGCCACATTCGTTTAGGAACAGAAAGACCTTGTATATACCACATAATTCCTTAATAATTCCTTTGCGAGTACTGGCAAAGTACACCTTTCCGGTGGTGATGTATTTCTCAAACATAGAAATTGGTCTGTAATCATTTTATAGACGAATAATACGAGAAAAAAGTTTATAGGTCGCCACACTCGTTTACGAGAAAGCGGCGTTTTATTTCGGGTTATGTCGCATAAAAAAACCGCCATTTTGTTTATGTGCGCGCGCTAATTACGCTTTAACATTATGCGCAAAAAGGATGCGCAATGCAATCAGAGGAATAACCGTAAGGGGTTATTTAACTAAAAAATTAAAAAAACAGATATAGTAACCCTTCTGTAGGTATGTAAAAGGGGCACCATTTTCTTCAAAGGTATATTTAACAATAACTCCATGAGCGCGTGTTGGATATGAGATGGTAGATAGCCAACGAGGCGCGTAGCGTAGATAGCCAACAAGGCGCGTAGCGCGTAACGATCTCATATCCAACAAACGCCCAAAAAATGCAATATTTGACCTCCCAAGCTGTTTTCGTTGACGCGTATCGGCTACGATATTTGTGGTCAATGGTATATAAGCTCATATGCCATTGCCTATAAACCAATCAAAACTAAGGAACTGCAATATACCAGAGAAGTCCAGTACCTCTTGTGAACCTCTAATAACAGAGGCATTCTAAAGCAATATTGCTCATCGTCTTCAGGGATAGGGGCATTGTTTGTTCCCTTTGTCCTATTGTTCTTATGGCCAATCATGTGAGATGTTCAATGACGTGCTGGTCGACTCATATACCATTGCTAATTTTAATAAGAAAGGAGTACCTTTTCTGTCGAAAATGGTATAAAGGGTAAGGGTGGACCTCGGGGAGGAGTCTCCCCGTGTAAAATTTTTTTGAGTAGCCCTCCGCCACCCTCCCCAGGGACACTACGGGATAAAATGATCAAGCTTTGCCTATCAAAGCTCTTGTAAGCTGATATCCTGTAAAGATATCACTGGCGGTGACCTTGCTTCAGCAATCTGTTCCTGAATAAGAGGGTAAATTACAAGTTCACGACCCATTGGGAAACAATCCTTTGTGTTGTTTCGTAGTTTGCTAAATTCCATTAAATACGTTTGAAACGCAGCACGGTTTCCAAGTTACTTCTCGGTTAAAATATGGCTCTGTAGCAAAAATTCAGAGGAGGAAATCCATCTATGTCAATACCTATACTTTATACCTTACTTTAGTGAAATGTTCTAATCGGCAATGAATACTGATCTATATACACCTTTTATCTTTTCTGCAGCTTCAACTCCGTCCGTCCCGACAACTCAAGGTATTTTTTTAGAAAAATTGACTGAGGAAGACCAACAGTCATCTCAGTGAATTTTTCATTTTCATACCGAAAACCGCAGATCTGCGATAAACGAATTAAATCTCACCAGGAGCACGAAGTTTCACGGCAATTTTGACCGCAGCTAACCCTGGTGTCAACCTCCTCTGCAGAAGACACCAGGCCCGGGTTGTACTCCCTATAGTTGAATCTACGGGGAGGTTCCGCCCAAAAGGGGTACCTTTTTCAGGCTCCAGCTAGGGACTTCATAAGTTGCACTTGATAAAAGGGCAGGGAAAACTGTCATTTTGGTGTTTAAGAGACGGTCTCTGTAAAAGCGGTCTGGTCGATCTGGCTTGAAAAATAGATTTCGCTTATTCCTTTTGTGTTGCAAGACTTTCATGTACTTATATTAAAACCACAATCCGCTTGACCAGATCATTTATTTTTTTCGAGTTTTTAAGGATTTTCGGTTCACCCGAACGAGCGTTCGTAACGACCAATACCAGGGCTTAAATTTACCACAACTTTCAAGATAAATTAAACAAAAAACGAATAACTCCTGTACCAAACAAACACCATAGCCAGTTATATTATGTCTTTTTGATTTATCACCCCGACTTTCATGAACATTGAGTTCGAATCAAGCCAGCAGCAAGACATTAACGACACCCCTCTCACACACACGCGAAAACGGATCAGATTCAAACTTTATTTTTGAAAAAGTGAGGCGGTCTATTTGAATTAAACCAACGCAGCCGATCTTCATGTTTGCCGCCATTTTGAGGTACTACAACCTTCCTCGCTGGCGTATCTAAAACCATCAGAAATAAAGAAAAAGTCAATATAAATGCATTACAGTTCAAATGAAAGAGTTAAAATCGTGTTTAAAAACGGAAATGATTCCACAAGGCATAACAGTATCTGACACGCAAACTTCGACGCGATGTAGCGTTTGAATCAGGTAAAGATAGTTACCTCGTAATTTCCCTTTCTTCCATGCGTACAGCGAAGTTGTTTTTACGACAAAACGTCGAACATCGGCGAAGAAGCAAACGAGCCGGCCATGTTTATCTATCGGTACTTACTTCATGTATGGGGTATCGTACTGTACCAAACAGTGCCTCATTCGAGCCTCAAACATGAAGTAGTGACTGCGAAACCGGTTCTTCGGATGTTGTTCAACGTTCAACGTTTTGCAATGGAAAATCTTCGCTGTGTGCCAGCAAGGAAGGGAAAGGACGACGTTACTACCTTAACCTGATTGATATGCTACACCATGTCAAAGTTTGCGTGTCAAATATTGTAATTTCTTGTGGAATCATCGAGTAAAATTCGAAGAATGATGACCTATTAAAGATTTCCAGAAATGGTTGAAATGTAGGTCGAGTTTCCGTTCATAAACACGATTTTAACTCTTTCATTTGAACTGCAATACATTTTTATTGACTTTTTCTTTATTTCTGATGGTTTTAGATACATCTGTGAGGCAAGTCGATGAAACGCGACGTCCTGACGAGTACCTCAAAATGGCGGCAAACATGAAGAACGTCGAAATTTGGCAAGTTTCCACAGCTATAAATATTTCAATTAGACGATACCGCAAGGTTTCTTTCTGTACTGACATTGTCTTTTGTATCTACTTTTCGGCTGCGTTGGTTTAATTCAAATAGACCGCCTCACTTTTTCAAAAATAAAGTTTGAATCTGATCCGTTTTCGCGTGTGTGTGATAGGGGTGTCGTTAAATGTCATGCTTCTGGCGTAATTCGAACTCAATGTTCATGAAAGTCGTTGTGATAAATCGAAATTAAAAGACATAATATAACTGGCTGTGGTGTTTGTTTGGTACAGAAGTTATTCGTTTTTGTTTAATTTATCTTGAAAGTTGTGGTAAATTAAAGCCCTGACATTAGTCGTTACGGGCGCTCGTTGGGGTAAACCGAAAATCCTTAAAAACTCGGGAAAAATAAATGGTCTGGTTAAGCGGATTGTGGTTTTAGTATAAGTACATGGAAGTCTTGCAACACTCAAGAAATAAGCGAAATCTATTTTTCAAGCCAGATCGACCAGACCGCTTTTACAGAGACCATCTCTTAAATAGGCTTTTCTCGAACAGACCAACCGAACAGTCGATTCATTTAAGTATAAGAAAACCGATGCAGTAGCCCTTCTGTAAGTATGAAAAGTGGTACCATTCTCTTTAAAGGAACCCTCCACTGTTTTTACAAGTATCGCTAAAAATGTTCCAAATGTGTTAATTAATAGATCCTAGATTAATAAAATGACTTTCCTAGCGAACTGATTTTTTTATCGATTTTCGAAGAAAAGCCTTTCAGCCTCTTCGAAATTCCCGCGGCCGCCATCTTGAATAGCGCGCAGTGGACTGTGGGCATTGATGACCTATCGTGGTTGCTCTCTCCAATCTCTGCCCTATGAATTCGAGATAATTTGGTAAACATGTAGCAGATTTTGCTATATCACCTGAACCTAGAGTACTCTTCTAAAGAAGAACGACCAGAGAATGCATCATAACAAGAAGAAGAGGAGGAGGAAGGTTTAATTTTAAAGTAAGAAAATGTTGATCGCCATCGAACACGTCTTTAGACCGCTTATGCGAACGATGTTCTGCACTGCTGATCGAGAAGCCATCAGTGCGTTGCAAAAAGCTGGCATTTTTGTCGAAAGATGAAGGTACACAGTGATGCAGAAAGGTCATCTATGCTCTGTGTTTTTATTTATAAAGGAGACTAATGTTTCGTCAAGTATTTGTATGATTTTAAAAGTGAAATAAATTTGATGAATGGAACTGAACTGTTGATCTTTGTTTTGCTCGTTTGTAAATAAAAGCCACTCGATTCTTTAAAAATGTTTCTTCATTGTGGCCCGATATTTTTTAAAATTTATCAGAAAGAAGAGTAGAGTTCCAGGTTAAAAGAGTACTGTAGGTCCAGGTGATATATGGCTGATATGGCAAAATCTGCGACATGTTTACCATATTCATACAGCAGAGATTGGGGTGAGCAACCACGATACGTCATCAATGCCCACAGCGCGCTATTCAAGATGGCGGCCGCGGGAATTACGAAGAGGCTGAGAAGCTCTTCTTTGAAAATCGATAAAAAAAAAATCACTTCGCTAGGTAAGGCATTTTTTAATATAGGATCTACTGATGAGCACATTCGCAACATTTTAAGCAATACTTGTAAAAACGGTGGAGTGTTCCTTTAAAAAGTCTATTAAAGTGTACCTTTTCTGTCGAGAATGGTATATGAAAGGGTAAGGGTTGGACTTCGGGGCGGAGTTTCCCCGTAAAAAAAATTTTGGTAACCGCCCAGGAAACCACGGGAGAGAATGATAAAGCTTTCCCTATTAAAGCTCTTGTAAGCTCATGCTTCAGCAATCTGTTCTTGAATAAGAAATTAAATTACAAGTTCACGACCCATTGGGAAACAAGCCATCGTGTTGTTTCGTAGTGTGCTAAATTCCGTCAAATACATTTGAAACGCAGCACGTTTTCCAAGTTTTTTCTCGGGTAAAATACGGACCAGTAGCAAATTCGGGGGGGGGGGAATCCATCTATCTCAATTCTTATACTTTATACCTTACTTTAGTGAAATCTTGTAATTGGCAATGAATACTGATCTTTATACATGTTTTATCTCTTCTGCAGCTTCAACTACGTCCGTCCCGACAATCGAAGGTATTTTTTAGAAACATTGACTGAAATTATCAAGAGTTTTCTTGAACCCTTGTGTTGATGGTCTTAAAATTATCATTACATTGACAGTAGGATTATATAACGGTAAGATAAGAATAAAACTACATCGGCGAAAGTGCGAATCATTGCAACACCTTCAAAAACTAGAACCTTCCACGTTAACCCTTTCATTCTATTGAAAAATATCTTTGCAATGCAATCGTAAAACCGCCGAAGTTTGTCGCTCGCGTTTTGAGTCGTCGCAAAATTTCGGCTGTATGAATTTTCGCTAAGGCGAATTTTCTTTTATCTTTGCAATGTCAGATAATATTTTGACGTAAGAACAAACAACGCCATTCCACGAATTTGGATTTCATTACTTTTGTACAGTACTGTAAGTCGCACAGTTGATCCTTTCACGCAAATCATTCCCTCCTGTGATTGGAATTTTTAGTTAATTTAGCTCGCTTAGTTTCACGTGCTAAATGCAAATTGCCTCATCTGCTTAACAGGAATCAAAACTGCATCTTCGATGTATCTCAAAATCATATACGGATTTGTTGGGTTAGTGATAGTTTTGGTCGCTTCTTTTGTCTGCTACATCGTCTTTAAAAGGTTAGTCCTGTAGCACCGTAATAGAACAATTATGAAAGATATATATGTGTACAGACGTATCTAAGGGCTATCATAGTTCACTGCTTCAAGAACAAAGATTTTTTTTATTTAGCTCATTTTGTTGTTTACATTTTTTTTCCTGCAATCTATTTACACATGACACAGCTAATTTTATCCTAATGTGTCTTAGTACATTTTTTCGAGACCATACATAACATTTTCAATTGTTGTTTAGCAGACTTTTTCGGACTCGGATAGATGTGAAATTTACACCAAATAGTTGGACTTGGATTAAAGTTTGATATAATATTGTTTTAGGAGAATTGGTATTTCTATTGCAACGATAAAAAAAGAAAAACAGGAAACCAGTTAAACTTGAATTGAACGCGAATCAAGTTTCACGCCAAAACACTAACACCAGTATATAAAACTGGTGTATTGCACATCAAACATACAAGAATAAAAAGATTCTGTATGCAAATTTATTTCAAACTACCCTTTATGCATGATAATGGTAAATGGACAGTGACGCAGTAATTTATAATTCTGTAATTTTTGGTTAATTTTCCACGCTTAGCGATTTTTCGAAACTTGTTTGACAATACAATAAATTAATTTCCAAACTTTTATTAACATTGATTCACTCGAACTCATCCAAATATCGCCGCTTTTTTTTTTTTTCTTTTTCTTAAAAAATGCCTTTTTCTCGGGGGAATGTAATACACATGGATTTGAATATTTTTGCATAATTCTGTAAACAGTAAATTATATTTAGTAACGCAACTTTTTCGTCGATTCAAATGCTATTCTTCTATATCGATGTGCAGTACACCATACCGTCAGATACTGGTGTCATTTTCTTAACGTCAAATCTGGTTCTGATTCGCGTACAATTCAAATTTAACTGGTTCGTGTTTTAATTTTCTTTTTATCGTTGCCATTGTAAAATCGATTTTCCTAAAACATTTATTAATATCAAACTGCGATCCAAGATACAACACCTTCAACATTAATTTTATATCAGTGATGACAGGCTGTGAGGTATCAGCAGATATTAGCTCAGTAATATCTTTAAATTTCTTCCCTGCCCTTTGCTCCCTTTGCTTTGCTTTGCAGGGGTTAGAGGGGGTCGGGTGGTCATGATAAATTATGCAAACCATTTTGGAGGGCCAACATTTTTTCTCAACCTGGAATGGGGAGGGTCTCCCCAAAACTGGTAGGCCAAAATAAAAATCCACCAGCCCCCTCCCCCGTCTAATTTGTGACCGGTCCCTAAAGTGAAATATTGCTGGTTTTCACGGTCACGCCACAAAAAAGTAAATCCAAAACTATTGAGGGAAAAAACTCAAGAATATGATAAATTGTAGAAAATTACCAGATATTCTTTTTGTCCAAGTCTTGGGTTTGTACGGTATTCCGTATTCCGTCAAAATGTTCCACACAAATTTACAGAGCTCTGTATGGAAACGCCATGTTGGTGCTTATGCAGTTGGGCACCAACATGGCAGCCGGAAATCAATGAAAACATCTGGAATTCACTTCTGCTATAAAAGGCAGTTATATCACTCTCATGGACAAGTAAGCATTCACACAAACACTTCTCACAAAACCTCAACTGTTCAGATTGTTAAAAATCGTAGGATAAGGCATTATGTTGAAGTATACTTGAGAGCCTTCTGGCGGCCATCTTGATTCCGAACTTCAAAATGGTCTATCTTAAAGACGGCGGCTGCTATCGAGCTAAAAACCTTCAACAAGATACACATTAAGGATTTCTAATAGCCAGTGAAGGATAAAAACTCAGGGGTCTTGCAATTCTGGATTTTAGAATTTTGATGACGTCACGTGAAAACCAAGAATTAGTAGTTGTGAAGGAAAAAAAGATTGTTGAATGTTTAAGATGTTTCCATTCTGTTTTATTAAAATAGATGGCGCCATCGAAATGGAGCAAGACGAAATGAGGTGCCAATAACGAATAAATCCGATATCAGGGTCTTCAAAGGTAACCTTACATGGTAACAACAATATCGATCCCAGGCATTACAATATTTTATTATATGGCTGTGTCTCACATGGACTGGGAACTACCAAATTCGCGAATTTGATTGGCTAAAATCGATATTGACCGCGTTCTAGATTTTCCCATCTAGACTGGCACCTAGACCCGGTGCACTTACGTTGAGAAGTTTACAAACAAAAAGGCAAAAATGTTGACTTGTTTCTGCTAAAAAGTAATAAATGGAAGAACCAAATGTTTGACGCGAAAGAAGTTAACAAGAACGAGCAAACTTTGGCAAATTTTCGTTCAGTTCACAGGCACGAAATCAAAACACCAGCTAGAAACGAATTTGCGAGGTAATTGCAAGGTCAGAAGTTAAAAGCACTTAACACGATTAAAAGCGACTAAAATACCGGTAAGAATATATTATCAGTCGATTAAAGAGGCTAGAGAAGTTGAAAACATACCTGTCCTGAAAGTTTTGAGTGCGCTTATTCATGAAAGTTAAAGATATAGACGACCTGTTAACGCGTAAGCTACGTGTACCCTTATCAGCCCTTTTTACGGCTTACACATTATGTATTATTTATGGATAATACATTAGAAACACGCGTTATGACCATCTCGTTTTTCTATGACCTTTTTCGTTTGGCCCGAAGTAAGGCTTAGTCAGTCATTTTGATATCCTGAATACCAAAAACTAAAATAACTCCACTGCCAAGTGTTATGTCTGCGCTAAGCACACCTTAACATGATCTGCGTATCGATGCGTAAGCAGTATCCGACGAAGCGCTTCAATAGTACCAGTCACACCACCAAAGCTCTGACGCAAAACCTGAACCAAAGAAGAACAGGCTAGAAGGAAAAAGTGAAGAAAATATAACTCACAGAGGATGTAAACAATCGAAACTGGAGATGGATTGCCGGTACAAGGCGCTAAACGCAAGGTTGTCACAAGACAACTGAGAAAACCTGAAGGTGAAATTAAGGAAGAATTAAAAAAGGGCCAGGATTTATGGAAACCGAGAAAAATTAATTTTTCCAATTCATGGAGGCGAATTTAAGATCAGAGGTGACAACTGTCAACACCTTAAGGCACCTTAAGGCACATAATAGTCTTGAACAATGCACTCGTAAAAATAGCTCGGCAAGTTAATTATCAGATAGCCACGCACGAAAAATGCATGGAAGTAAACTTAGGATATTTTGATATCTTTTTTTTTTATAAAATTTCACTACGAACTCACGAAATTTAGTGCTAGGTCACATAACAAAACTTCCAAAAACTAAAAGCCATGAGCGTATTTTATCTACCTAACTCTATATTTGTTATTTGTGTACCCATCCCATCTCAAGATATTCCAATGCTTTCCGTGGCTGAAGATCCCGTGACTGAAGGTCCTGCGACAGTAGATCCCGTGGCTGAAGATCCGGTGACTGAAGATCCCGTGGCTGAAGATAACAACATTTCGGATGGCTTTGAACTTGACCGTGACCAATTAACAGTAGTATTGTTACTGGGAACCGGTAATTTTGGTCAAGTGTCCAAGGCATTCTACGAAGCTTCGCGATTGGATGTAGCTGTCAAATCCCTACAAGGTATTGATTTTATTTCGCTTTTCGTTTTCTCTTTCTCAGCTGTGAACAGTCTATACATTTCGTTTATTAGCATTATAGGTCTCATTCTGTCTGTTTTGTCGATCATTGGTGGCTTTAAACAACTGCTTAGTCGCTTGAAAAGCGTCAGGAAAATAATGAGTTATAGAACAGGCAAAAAGAAATGGCTTTGTTTCATTTTTCATAACAGTTATTGCACGAATAGTTTTGGGAAAATTAAAAAATGTATAGTATGCAGCATATGGTGGCCATAAAATACAACTGGAAATAAAGTAGGATCTGCCATCAATGTCGTTAACTCTCAAGCTACCACTTTTAAATTATTATCATATTTTAAAAATTTAAAAATGTCATGAATTGTGACAAGCTCAGCAACACCTTTCTCCGAGAAGTTTATAAATTTATAAATTCTTTATTTCCGAAACAAAGCACTGAATCGATACCACAATTTGCAGGATTAGATTTAGGATTTTGGAATTTTGATGACGCTTTTTGACGTTGTCATGGCAACGAACTTTTGGCAACGATCTTATTGGTAAAACACCCCAAAAAATGTCAAATATTTTTGTCAACGTTGTTGGCGTACCTTTGATATAATATAATGTATCTCATGTGCAATTACCTATTATAGAAAATGCCCAGCTGAAGGACATGCAAGACATGCTCAGTGAGCTAGAGGTCATGAAATCTTTGCAGCCTCATCCTCATGTTGTTAGGCTTATTGGTTGTTGTACTGAAAAAGGTAACAGACACCCTTTTTAATTGACAATCATTATGTTTTGTTTTGATTCGCGTTTTTGTCTAATTGTTTGGTGTGCATGGTTAGTTTCGATGGAATTGGCGTTTTTCTTGCTTTTACTTGATACCATATTTTTTTAATGCTGAACGCATTTTTAGGGGGGTGAGGCTTCATTTTAAGAAAATAATATATTCAAAATCAAGCCATTAGTTAGGATTATTTTTTTAATCATTCAACCTTCCGAGAAAAATGGCGCTAGCCATTTATCTCTCAAATAAAGAAAAAATAGCGAGTGCCCTTAAAGGGGCTTTGTCTTAGATTTTAACAGAGCTTTGGACAGCTAAAATATATATTTGTGTTGGAGGAAACCTAAAAACAATGCTCTTTATTTTTATAAAAAGTGCTATATTAAAGCACTGAAACTGTAAACTGCGGATGGCTTGGATGGAAATGGATTACAACTTCAAAAATTTGGGCTAAACTTTTCAAGTGTTTTCGCGCGTCTTAAAAAGGTCGATATTTATAGCCGTGGTTTGATTTCTCTCTGCAAATTCAGGTAACATCTTTTTTTTAGATGATCAAAGATAATGCTTTCCATGGGTTAGGTTGTCTACCGTTAACTTAAGAATAGTTTACACCAAAAGTCCGCGAATTTACCGTGACGAAGCTTCTTTACAGAGGACTAAAAATAAAAGTGCCAGTGGCACAGGCACTTCTACCGTTCTCTTCCAATCATCAAAAAAAGGTTATCTCGGAGGATAGTCCCAAATATCCAAATATAATGTTCTATCGGTAAGTATGCAATACCTTATCTTAAACCGTAATTTCCACATTCTTGTCAAATTGTTACCAAGGAATTCTTGCTGTCATTCCGGTAATTTTCGTCTTGTTTTATTTTTAAATTATTTCGAAATTCCAGATCCTTTGTTGATTGTTTTGGAGTATTTACCATACGGTGATTTGTTGGGATACCTGCGCAAGAGCAGAGGAATCGAGGACCCTTACAACACAGGAGAAAAAAGACCAAACTCCAGAGTTAGTGAAAAGGATATGTTATCTTTTGCTTGGATGATTGCGGATGGTATGAAATATCTGGCGACAATGAAGGTAAACCATACAACAGTCAACTCCACTACCCTTTCTCTTGCCTTAATAAGGAGAACCCTGGCGACTGGTTTGGACAGAGGTAATTTTTCGATTATTTTGTGTTCGTCAAAGGCAAAATTGCCCTAAAGATCATTCCAGATCCTTAAATTCCAAAGTTGGCCCGATGATTTCCGAAGATTATCCGAAGACTGACGAAGATGACTCGAAGATTGTCCGCGGCTTTAAATATCATTGGGTCATCCAAAGATTTTCAAATATCATCACGAAGTCACGACCGGCACATATTTCATGGATGGCACCAGAAAATTGTCATAATTACCCGATGGTCGCGATTGTCTTCCACGTTTATTATCATAAGACGAACAATCCACGTCGTTCACATATTCAACGATTAATTCACGTTGCGTTTATAAAACGTTTTACATAGCTTCAAAGAACCATATTTAAAATAGCAGGAATATGTTAACACAGGACACGGTATGGGAATCATTATTTTTATTAGGCTGCACTTTCATAGTCTACTCTAGTTCCCTCACCCACCCTAGCCGATGGAATTAACATTTAAATATGTTTACGCCTCACGGGTTTTATGTTAGCCTGTATGTCGTCTCCACTGGACAGAAACATTCTTATCTATTATTTGCGTCTTTGTCCGGGACATAGTAGTATCTTTATAACTTTATTTCAGGTTGTTCATCGTGATTTAGCCGCTCGCAATGTATTGGTAGGTGACAACAAAGTGTGTAAAATTTCCGACTTTGGATTGGCACGTGGTTTGGAAGGAGATGTTTACACGAGACGAACTCAGGTGATTTCCAAATAAGCTCAATATTAAAAATTGCTTGTTGTAAGGTTACCTTGTTTTCTTGCTTGCCTGCCTCCATGCCTGCTTTTTAGCTAGCTTCCTTTTTTTGCTTTCTCCCTTTCTTGCCTGTTTTTCCTTGTTTAACTTGCTTGCTCTTGTGCTTGCTTGCTGGCTGGCTGATTACTGGCTGGCTTGCTGGTTGGCTGGACGGACGGACGGACGGATGGATGGATGGCTTGTCTTCTTCCTTGCTTATTCCTCGCTTTTTTCGCTTGCTTATATTTATTGTTATTGCTTGTTATCTTTGTTATCTATCTATTAATTTATTATTCATTCATTCACTTATGTTTTTTCATTACGTTTAATTTCAAGGCTCGTCTCCCAGCAAAGTGGATGCCCCCGGAATCTCTATTCTATGGTGAATCTAGTACTATGAGTGACGTGTAAGTTGACTTAAGATTATTTTTCAAATAACTGTCAATTTTTATGGTCGGTAACTGAGTCTGCCCCCTTATACTTAATGTAAAAAGAAATTCAATGTGGTGTTCTGTTCTGTTCTGTCTCAAAAAATTATAACACTTGATTTTCTTTGCAACTACCATTAACTTCTGCTTATAATTCTTTTTTGCCAGGAACGAAAGTTATTTATCTAAATGTAATTTTCAGAGAAATTTTCGTGATTTTAGACAAGTGCGGCGAATTTCTTTTGGTGTTGTTGAAGCGCTTGATTCGAAGTGAGTATTGAATACATAAAAAGATATTACGTCATTCGTGGAATGAGTCGATGTTGCAACTTTCTCTTTCGCTAAGCAATGAATAAGGTCGTGCTACTTTTCAAATTTTACTTCGGTTGGAGTGACAGCCATAGATCTAAGTGTAATTTCCGAGTATTTTATCGTATTTTTAACGTGTTTTATCGTGTTTTGTCTTCGCCAGAGGTTCAATAATTGTTTGAATTGTAACAAGCACAGTTCTAATACTTAACAAATAAAGAAGCCTAAGCCATGTTTTATACTGTCATAAAACACGACGGGCATTTGAGAACACGAGGGAAATGTAGAAAACATGAGCCGCAGGCGAATGTTTTCTACATTTCTCGAGTGTTCTCAAATGTCCGGAGTGTTTTATGACAGTATAAAACATGGCTTAGGCTTCTTTCTTTGCTTTATGATATAGATTTTAGGCGCCGCGAGTGGAAAGTTGAATTAAAATACTTGTAAATGTACAACAACAGCGATTGAACGAAGATGAAAAACAGCAAATAGTTTACGGGAAGACCAGAAAACTGACACAATTTCATTCATTGTTCGACGTAAGTTTGTTACCTTTCAATCTTTATCTTGTCCTTTTGAACTTCAATAAACTTCACCGACTCTGAGTGCAATTTCGTTTCAGCAGTAGTCTTGATGACAGCCGTGGAGCCGTAAACAAGTACAATATGTAAACACTTGCTTCGCTTGTCTTGCACAAGGCCTATAATTTCCAGAAAAGCTATTGCTTCGGATCTTCCCGTAAACCTTAATTGTTGTCGCAATTTTCCAGCATGAATAGACAATTTAAGAGGAGATTGTCGAGGAAAATCTTCGAAAGAAAACTCTCTCGCTCGCTGCTGTTGCGTGTTTCATTAAACTCAAGGAGTGAACACCTCGCCACAAATTTTCCCGCCTCCTCATACTATCACTTCGTTTACATCAAAATGAAATGTCCAGTGGATTTATACTTCAGTAAAAAGCAATTTAATAAAAACAAATATTCCATTCGCCCTTGTTGGATACGAGTGGTTATAGCCAACGAGGCGCGAAGCACTCGAAGAAAGCTGACGAAAAACAATAAAACATGATTTTTCTATGTTTTATACTCTGATAAAACATAGGTTTTTAGCCAATCAGAGCGCGCGCAGACTCCTATCTATATTATAAAGCCAGTTAAAAAACAGGAAAACAAGCCAAACCAAATCCAAAAACGAGTCAGCTGTACCTAAAGGTGCATCAATGTTCAATTTATGTCTCGCCTTTCCAACCTTTTCTTTTTTCATTTGCAACTGTACTCACGTTAAAAACAGTACAAACTTAACATACAACACTTATAATACACACAACATTAAAAACGTTTACAATACTACTAGTCCTACTGCACTGTCAATACTTACAGTCTTACAGTGCTAACGTTATTTATCATACTTTTAAAATTAGCATTACTAAATCACAATACCACGGCAGTACATGCACTACCTTAATTATAATAACTTATTTACCTTTTCTGTATGTCTTGTGGATGTCTTTTGCCCGTATTGTCTTTGACTCACGTGAAATTCCACCTTAAAAGTAGGGAGTAATTTGTTATTCATTGTTTGAAGTTTTTGACTGCATGCGTTTTCTTGGTGTTTGGACTAACTCTGAAAACTAATCTAAGTTCATTATAGTTCAGTTTCTTCAACAAATAGGTTTCTCGCCACTTATTTTTCGGCAACATTGATTTGTTCACCTTCAGTGTTTGTAGTTTTGGTTTCTGATCATGCCATGGACCATAGGGTGGTGTCTTGTTAATTATCTTCGCCTTCGCCACTGGATTTGCAGGCAATTCTCTTGTAAGATTCGCAGCAGAGTATTACTGTAAATTCCCTTCAAAACACTGGATTCATTCCAGCGTATATGAACGGATTTATGGTGTTGGACAAATCAAACAGAAAGCGCATAGCAGTTGAACGTTCCGTGGTATGTTGGCGGCGAGGCGTGTGAGGATAGTAATTGAATGAATGCGAAAACCACAACGAATATAGACCTGCTAATTCGAATTTCGTGTGTGCTCAGGGCCGCATTCTGTCCTTGTGTTCTCGGATCTTTTTCGAAACTTTTCTGTTACTGACTATCGTTACGGTCAGTGGCAGGAGGAAAAACAGGACAACAACGACGAAGGGATAAACCATCTCACTTAATTTGCTGAGATGTTTGTTCAAGCACGCCGCATAGCCAGGTACGAAGTGAAATCCCTGTGAGCCAGTGAAACGGGAAATCAAAATATAGCAGGCAACAAACATCCAAGCACATGCGAGGTCAACGCAAGACTTTCTTTGCGAGAAGAATCGCTTGTAGATTTTTCCTTTGCTCCCGGGAAAAAAAATCTCAATCCACTATATTTTTGTACTTTGTAAAAACACTGTTTAAAATATATAATTTGTGTGATGGTCACGTTTCGAGATAATGGTTTCTGAACATGTCTTGGTAGTTTTCTCGATTGAAATCGATCTGTAGAATAACCAGCTGCTGCCATATTTTGGCTGCGGCAGTTACCGATATCGATCGACCATAAACACTGTTTTCTTATTTGTTTTATAATTATATAGCATTCAGGAAATCCTATATTGCCGGCACAACTATTATCTTGTAAATTCTGATAGCTGTCCAATTTAGGATAAATTTGGATAGTTTGACTTAGGACTTATGCACAAGCTGTCCAATTTAAGAAAAATAGGGAAGTTTCTCTCAGCCAATCAAATGCAAGAAAAAACGATACGTGATAGAGATTAGCCAATCAGCACAAAGCGTGGCGTCAGCTCTGTAAATTGTAAGTAGTTGAAAATGGCGGAAATTTATCAGGGAGATTTGATGAAATTTCAATTTCTCTTGATCTTTTCAGCAGTAGTAACTAAAATGAGAAGTTCCTTGCATTTAGTTGCTAGGATACTAAGTAGTGCCTACGGCCTCGTCCAATTTTGGCTCTCCCCGGAATTTTTTTCATCGAAAAAACGTAGGGATTATTTTGTTTTCTCATTTCATCAAGCAAGACTTGCCAGCCTCGTTTCCATGCTAGATCAATCAAGTGACTCTCATTAATAAATATAAGCCATTTGGTGGGTTCAGGGCTGTCTAGCAAGTGTATCCCCTAAGTTAGGCTGCGACTTCAGCATACATATTGAGCCTTTTTACAATGGGTAGCTTTCTAGCCTCGATTTCACGCCAGATCTATCACGTGACCCTCGTATATAGAAATAACTATTTTCCTAGCTTGAGTGTTGTTTACTTAGCCTATCTGGTGAGTTTGGTTGATATTTCTCCAACTAGAAAGAAGTTATGGCCACCCAAAACTTTTCAGCCTCGTTTCCATGCAGGATCACACAGGTCAGAGGTCATTTGTCACCAACATTTTTGAGTTCCTTATGGACTACTTAACACTACTAGGTCACTGGCTTGCTTTCTTCTCAAAATACCCACGAAAATACATTAGCTCCCGGACTATTAGGAGACATGCTTTAAACTTTAAACTTTAATGAATTTGACACTCCCCTTACGGGGCTTTTCAGTGACAATAAGTTACAATAGAAATTACAATTTTAAAATTATAAAAATTACAATGATAAACATTACAATGATAAAAAATTACAATGATAAAAATTTGGATAAAACGAATTGCTCCTAATTAATCTATGTTAAAAACTCCCCCATTAATTTTGATTTTAAATGAAATTAAAAGATGAAATAGTTTTAAGGGCCATGTTGGCCTAGTGATTGATATTTTTGGCCATTGAATACAGTGGTTCAGGCTGGCGCCATGGCTTTTACTTGTGGCTGTTGCGTTTTGTTATTATTAGTGGAGCTCCAGCACGCGAAGCGCGCTAGCGGAGCACCATGGGTAAGAAATTTCGGTAAACCATCAAGCCGAGAAAATTTGGTAGTCCGTCCGAGCGTCCGTCCGTACAGACTCTAGGGGAGGGGGAGGGGAGTCACAGGAGAATTGCCGCCTTGGTTAATGTTAAACCTTTGATATTGAACTTTCTTGTTATGGTCAATTGACAGCTGTCAAAACAAGGTATCCGCTGACCAGTATCACATGACCATATCGTGGGCTCAGGCGTAGGGCTAATCGAGGTGACGTATTTTCTGAACGTTGACCGCTGACCAGGTAATGGTTTTCCAATTGATCGTGGGCTCGAGTACCCATTTTTTACTTAGCCTGGTAATTTTATCATCGCGTAAATTCAGATTTAAATAAAGGGCAAGGTAAATAAACGACAAGCTCTGCTTTTAGGCTTGGCTAAATCTATTTTAGAAATAATAAATTTAGTTTTTTTTCTCATGTAAATAAATGATCTGGACATTTCATTTCAACTTAAACGAAGCGACCGTATGAAAAGGCGGCAAATCTTTGGTACGCTGTTCACCTTTAAAGCTGAATGAAAGACGCGAAGAAAGCTGCTGGCGAACATCGAATATTTCATGAATATTTCTGGCTTTATTTACTCATCTACATCATGGAAACTTATGCCAAATGATTTAGGACAACTTCTTAACGGGAAGATCCGAAATAATTGCCGATTTGAATATGATATATTGGATAACAAGTCAAAAAGAGCGCGATGTCCAGGGTTCGACCTGCGGCTGAGCAAGGCTGAATATCACTGAATTGAGCTCAAACAAAAGTGAATTCAGAGCCGATTAAGTTCACTGAAGTGAAGGATAAAAGACTGTTAAAGGCTACACCGATGAAAAGAAAAAAAAAATTGATGTTCGCTGATAATTCATATAATGTATATGTCGGTGGTGTTGCATGGACTAAGCTTGAAACGAAACTGCCGTGTTCGTCTCCGATATTATCGGGCTGGTTTGAAAGCTTTGCCCTCCAGAATATACAAGCCTTCTTCAATAATGAGGTAACAAACGTAAATGTATGCACTAAGCATAAGCCTAATTTTATATTGAGAGAATTATGAATTTGATTATGAATTTAAAGTTGTGTCGGTTTTCAGATCTTCCCGTAAATATTTATTGAGCCTGTTCATGTTTTTACATTTTATACATGCCAGACACATTTGTTTAGTAAATATTTAGTTTAGTCTAATTATTTTCTGTTTTAGTTAGTGGAGTTAAGGTGGGGGTATACCCGATTTGGAGTGAAATTTTAAGAGGTTTAAGGAAGGGATAGAGGAAAGAAAATTAGTTTTGAAACACCAACAGACAGTTGACCCCCACGCAAGAGCACTCCAGGTTGTCAGGGGACTGTTTGGGTGTCCATATACTAATTTTTAACTTCAAATTCTAATTTTAAAATCACATTAAATCCTTAACATTTCTTATTTCTCCAAATTTTACTAATCCTTTGAGAAAAACTATCTCTTTCCAAACATCCCCAAAAATCACCAAAAAATTTACAAAACACCGCTTATCATAGCTTTGTGAAACGAGCATAGAGTTTCCGGATTGCTTGAAACGCAGACGAGATATTCGCATTAAACCCAAGTTTAGCGGTGGAAAAACGGGTTTCAGGTGTACCCCCGCCTTAAGAACGAGCTTTTCAAGAAATTCAAGATGTTACCAACATCGAGCTAAAATATATCGAGAAATCCACAAGTTCAATACGTCTGCCAGAATTATAAACGAAAACAGCGATTTTATCACATTATAGGACGAAAACAAGCTTAGCACCAAAACGAGGCTACGCCTCGTGGAGTCTAAGAAAATGCCTCCCACATGGGAGGAAAAGAGTTGATCAACTCTTATATAATGCTATTCGCATTATGAGCGTAGCGGAGCTCCCTCGTGCGGGTGGACCGGTGAGGGTGGGACTCTGCAGAGACTCTGCTCCCAGTAACTCTACCCCGTGAGGGGGGTAGGGGGGAGCAGAGACGGGGGAGCATTTTGCTCGAAGTATTTTTCATTTTTTTTCGTTGTTATATAAACATGTTAAAAGGCGCGTTTTAACTTGTATTCACATCGAATGAATTTATCTGGCACTGTAAATTGGATGTAAATGCCAAAAAAGCTATGCAATTGTCTGCCTTTAAGGTGGGGGTATACCCGATTTGGAGTGAAATTTTAAGAGGTTTAAGGAAGGGATAGAGGAAAGAAAATTAGTTTTGAAACACCAACAGACAGTTGACCCCCACGCAAGAGCACTCCAGGTTGTCAGGGGACTGTTTGGGTGTCCATATACTAATTTTTAACTTCAAATTCTAATTTTAAAATCACATTAAATCCTTAACATTTCTTATTTCTCCAAATTTTACTAATCCTTTGAGAAAAACTATCTCTTTCCAAACATCCCCAAAAATCACCAAAAAATTTACAAAACACCGCTTATCATAGCTTTGTGAAACGAGCATAGAGTTTCCGGATTGCTTGAAACGCAGACGAGATATTCGCATTAAACCCAAGTTTAGCGGTGGAAAAACGGGTTTCAGGTGTACCCCCGCCTTAAGAACGAGCTTTTCAAGAAATTCAAGATGTTACCAACATCGAGCTAAAATATATCGAGAAATCCACAAGTTCAATACGTCTGCCAGAATTATAAACGAAAACAGCGATTTTATCACATTATAGGACGAAAACAAGCTTAGCACCAAAACGAGGCTACGCCTCGTGGAGTCTAAGAAAATGCCTCCCACATGGGAGGAAAAGAGTTGATCAACTCTTATATAATGCTATTCGCATTATGAGCGTAGCGGAGCTCCCTCGTGCGGGTGGACCGGTGAGGGTGGGACTCTGCAGAGACTCTGCTCCCAGTAACTCTACCCCGTGAGGGGGGTAGGGGGGAGCAGAGACGGGGGAGCATTTTGCTCGAAGTATTTTTCATTTTTTTTCGTTGTTATATAAACATGTTAAAAGGCGCGTTTTAACTTGTATTCACATCGAATGAATTTATCTGGCACTGTAAATTGGATGTAAATGCCAAAAAAGCTATGCAATTGTCTGCCTTTAAGGTGGGGGTATACCCGATTTGGAGTGAAATTTTAAGAGGTTTAAGGAAGGGATAGAGGAAAGAAAATTAGTTTTGAAACACCAACAGACAGTTGACCCCCACGCAAGAGCACTCCAGGTTGTCAGGGGACTGTTTGGGTGTCCATATACTAATTTTTAACTTCAAATTCTAATTTTAAAATCACATTAAATCCTTAACATTTCTTATTTCTCCAAATTTTACTAATCCTTTGAGAAAAACTATCTCTTTCCAAACATCCCCAAAAATCACCAAAAAATTTACAAAACACCGCTTATCATAGCTTTGTGAAACGAGCATAGAGTTTCCGGATTGCTTGAAACGCAGACGAGATATTCGCATTAAACCCAAGTTTAGCGGTGGAAAAACGGGTTTCAGGTGTACCCCCGCCTTAAGAACGAGCTTTTCAAGAAATTCAAGATGTTACCAACATCGAGCTAAAATATATCGAGAAATCCACAAGTTCAATACGTCTGCCAGAATTATAAACGAAAACAGCGATTTTATCACATTATAGGACGAAAACAAGCTTAGCACCAAAACGAGGCTACGCCTCGTGGAGTCTAAGAAAATGCCTCCCACATGGGAGGAAAAGAGTTGATCAACTCTTATATAATGCTATTCGCATTATGAGCGTAGCGGAGCTCCCTCGTGCGGGTGGACCGGTGAGGGTGGGACTCTGCAGAGACTCTGCTCCCAGTAACTCTACCCCGTGAGGGGGGTAGGGGGGAGCAGAGACGGGGGAGCATTTTGCTCGAAGTATTTTTCATTTTTTTTCGTTGTTATATAAACATGTTAAAAGGCGCGTTTTAACTTGTATTCACATCGAATGAATTTATCTGGCACTGTAAATTGGATGTAAATGCCAAAAAAGCTATGCAATTGTCTGCCTTTAAGGTGGGGGTATACCCGATTTGGAGTGAAATTTTAAGAGGTTTAAGGAAGGGATAGAGGAAAGAAAATTAGTTTTGAAACACCAACAGACAGTTGACCCCCACGCAAGAGCACTCCAGGTTGTCAGGGGACTGTTTGGGTGTCCATATACTAATTTTTAACTTCAAATTCTAATTTTAAAATCACATTAAATCCTTAACATTTCTTATTTCTCCAAATTTTACTAATCCTTTGAGAAAAACTATCTCTTTCCAAACATCCCCAAAAATCACCAAAAAATTTACAAAACACCGCTTATCATAGCTTTGTGAAACGAGCATAGAGTTTCCGGATTGCTTGAAACGCAGACGAGATATTCGCATTAAACCCAAGTTTAGCGGTGGAAAAACGGGTTTCAGGTGTACCCCCGCCTTAAGAACGAGCTTTTCAAGAAATTCAAGATGTTACCAACATCGAGCTAAAATATATCGAGAAATCCACAAGTTCAATACGTCTGCCAGAATTATAAACGAAAACAGCGATTTTATCACATTATAGGACGAAAACAAGCTTAGCACCAAAACGAGGCTACGCCTCGTGGAGTCTAAGAAAATGCCTCCCACATGGGAGGAAAAGAGTTGATCAACTCTTATATAATGCTATTCGCATTATGAGCGTAGCGGAGCTCCCTCGTGCGGGTGGACCGGTGAGGGTGGGACTCTGCAGAGACTCTGCTCCCAGTAACTCTACCCCGTGAGGGGGGTAGGGGGGAGCAGAGACGGGGGAGCATTTTGCTCGAAGTATTTTTCATTTTTTTTCGTTGTTATATAAACATGTTAAAAGGCGCGTTTTAACTTGTATTCACATCGAATGAATTTATCTGGCACTGTAAATTGGATGTAAATGCCAAAAAAGCTATGCAATTGTCTGCCTTTAAGGTGGGGGTATACCCGATTTGGAGTGAAATTTTAAGAGGTTTAAGGAAGGGATAGAGGAAAGAAAATTAGTTTTGAAACACCAACAGACAGTTGACCCCCACGCAAGAGCACTCCAGGTTGTCAGGGGACTGTTTGGGTGTCCATATACTAATTTTTAACTTCAAATTCTAATTTTAAAATCACATTAAATCCTTAACATTTCTTATTTCTCCAAATTTTACTAATCCTTTGAGAAAAACTATCTCTTTCCAAACATCCCCAAAAATCACCAAAAAATTTACAAAACACCGCTTATCATAGCTTTGTGAAACGAGCATAGAGTTTCCGGATTGCTTGAAACGCAGACGAGATATTCGCATTAAACCCAAGTTTAGCGGTGGAAAAACGGGTTTCAGGTGTACCCCCGCCTTAAGAACGAGCTTTTCAAGAAATTCAAGATGTTACCAACATCGAGCTAAAATATATCGAGAAATCCACAAGTTCAATACGTCTGCCAGAATTATAAACGAAAACAGCGATTTTATCACATTATAGGACGAAAACAAGCTTAGCACCAAAACGAGGCTACGCCTCGTGGAGTCTAAGAAAATGCCTCCCACATGGGAGGAAAAGAGTTGATCAACTCTTATATAATGCTATTCGCATTATGAGCGTAGCGGAGCTCCCTCGTGCGGGTGGACCGGTGAGGGTGGGACTCTGCAGAGACTCTGCTCCCAGTAACTCTACCCCGTGAGGGGGGTAGGGGGGAGCAGAGACGGGGGAGCATTTTGCTCGAAGTATTTTTCATTTTTTTTCGTTGTTATATAAACATGTTAAAAGGCGCGTTTTAACTTGTATTCACATCGAATGAATTTATCTGGCACTGTAAATTGGATGTAAATGCCAAAAAAGCTATGCAATTGTCTGCCTTTAAGGTGGGGGTATACCCGATTTGGAGTGAAATTTTAAGAGGTTTAAGGAAGGGATAGAGGAAAGAAAATTAGTTTTGAAACACCAACAGACAGTTGACCCCCACGCAAGAGCACTCCAGGTTGTCAGGGGACTGTTTGGGTGTCCATATACTAATTTTTAACTTCAAATTCTAATTTTAAAATCACATTAAATCCTTAACATTTCTTATTTCTCCAAATTTTACTAATCCTTTGAGAAAAACTATCTCTTTCCAAACATCCCCAAAAATCACCAAAAAATTTACAAAACACCGCTTATCATAGCTTTGTGAAACGAGCATAGAGTTTCCGGATTGCTTGAAACGCAGACGAGATATTCGCATTAAACCCAAGTTTAGCGGTGGAAAAACGGGTTTCAGGTGTACCCCCGCCTTAAGAACGAGCTTTTCAAGAAATTCAAGATGTTACCAACATCGAGCTAAAATATATCGAGAAATCCACAAGTTCAATACGTCTGCCAGAATTATAAACGAAAACAGCGATTTTATCACATTATAGGACGAAAACAAGCTTAGCACCAAAACGAGGCTACGCCTCGTGGAGTCTAAGAAAATGCCTCCCACATGGGAGGAAAAGAGTTGATCAACTCTTATATAATGCTATTCGCATTATGAGCGTAGCGGAGCTCCCTCGTGCGGGTGGACCGGTGAGGGTGGGACTCTGCAGAGACTCTGCTCCCAGTAACTCTACCCCGTGAGGGGGGTAGGGGGGAGCAGAGACGGGGGAGCATTTTGCTCGAAGTATTTTTCATTTTTTTTCGTTGTTATATAAACATGTTAAAAGGCGCGTTTTAACTTGTATTCACATCGAATGAATTTATCTGGCACTGTAAATTGGATGTAAATGCCAAAAAAGCTATGCAATTGTCTGCCTTTAAGGTGGGGGTATACCCGATTTGGAGTGAAATTTTAAGAGGTTTAAGGAAGGGATAGAGGAAAGAAAATTAGTTTTGAAACACCAACAGACAGTTGACCCCCACGCAAGAGCACTCCAGGTTGTCAGGGGACTGTTTGGGTGTCCATATACTAATTTTTAACTTCAAATTCTAATTTTAAAATCACATTAAATCCTTAACATTTCTTATTTCTCCAAATTTTACTAATCCTTTGAGAAAAACTATCTCTTTCCAAACATCCCCAAAAATCACCAAAAAATTTACAAAACACCGCTTATCATAGCTTTGTGAAACGAGCATAGAGTTTCCGGATTGCTTGAAACGCAGACGAGATATTCGCATTAAACCCAAGTTTAGCGGTGGAAAAACGGGTTTCAGGTGTACCCCCGCCTTAAGAACGAGCTTTTCAAGAAATTCAAGATGTTACCAACATCGAGCTAAAATATATCGAGAAATCCACAAGTTCAATACGTCTGCCAGAATTATAAACGAAAACAGCGATTTTATCACATTATAGGACGAAAACAAGCTTAGCACCAAAACGAGGCTACGCCTCGTGGAGTCTAAGAAAATGCCTCCCACATGGGAGGAAAAGAGTTGATCAACTCTTATATAATGCTATTCGCATTATGAGCGTAGCGGAGCTCCCTCGTGCGGGTGGACCGGTGAGGGTGGGACTCTGCAGAGACTCTGCTCCCAGTAACTCTACCCCGTGAGGGGGGTAGGGGGGAGCAGAGACGGGGGAGCATTTTGCTCGAAGTATTTTTCATTTTTTTTCGTTGTTATATAAACATGTTAAAAGGCGCGTTTTAACTTGTATTCACATCGAATGAATTTATCTGGCACTGTAAATTGGATGTAAATGCCAAAAAAGCTATGCAATTGTCTGCCTTTAAGGTGGGGGTATACCCGATTTGGAGTGAAATTTTAAGAGGTTTAAGGAAGGGATAGAGGAAAGAAAATTAGTTTTGAAACACCAACAGACAGTTGACCCCCACGCAAGAGCACTCCAGGTTGTCAGGGGACTGTTTGGGTGTCCATATACTAATTTTTAACTTCAAATTCTAATTTTAAAATCACATTAAATCCTTAACATTTCTTATTTCTCCAAATTTTACTAATCCTTTGAGAAAAACTATCTCTTTCCAAACATCCCCAAAAATCACCAAAAAATTTACAAAACACCGCTTATCATAGCTTTGTGAAACGAGCATAGAGTTTCCGGATTGCTTGAAACGCAGACGAGATATTCGCATTAAACCCAAGTTTAGCGGTGGAAAAACGGGTTTCAGGTGTACCCCCGCCTTAAGAACGAGCTTTTCAAGAAATTCAAGATGTTACCAACATCGAGCTAAAATATATCGAGAAATCCACAAGTTCAATACGTCTGCCAGAATTATAAACGAAAACAGCGATTTTATCACATTATAGGACGAAAACAAGCTTAGCACCAAAACGAGGCTACGCCTCGTGGAGTCTAAGAAAATGCCTCCCACATGGGAGGAAAAGAGTTGATCAACTCTTATATAATGCTATTCGCATTATGAGCGTAGCGGAGCTCCCTCGTGCGGGTGGACCGGTGAGGGTGGGACTCTGCAGAGACTCTGCTCCCAGTAACTCTACCCCGTGAGGGGGGTAGGGGGGAGCAGAGACGGGGGAGCATTTTGCTCGAAGTATTTTTCATTTTTTTTCGTTGTTATATAAACATGTTAAAAGGCGCGTTTTAACTTGTATTCACATCGAATGAATTTATCTGGCACTGTAAATTGGATGTAAATGCCAAAAAAGCTATGCAATTGTCTGCCTTTAAGGTGGGGGTATACCCGATTTGGAGTGAAATTTTAAGAGGTTTAAGGAAGGGATAGAGGAAAGAAAATTAGTTTTGAAACACCAACAGACAGTTGACCCCCACGCAAGAGCACTCCAGGTTGTCAGGGGACTGTTTGGGTGTCCATATACTAATTTTTAACTTCAAATTCTAATTTTAAAATCACATTAAATCCTTAACATTTCTTATTTCTCCAAATTTTACTAATCCTTTGAGAAAAACTATCTCTTTCCAAACATCCCCAAAAATCACCAAAAAATTTACAAAACACCGCTTATCATAGCTTTGTGAAACGAGCATAGAGTTTCCGGATTGCTTGAAACGCAGACGAGATATTCGCATTAAACCCAAGTTTAGCGGTGGAAAAACGGGTTTCAGGTGTACCCCCGCCTTAAGAACGAGCTTTTCAAGAAATTCAAGATGTTACCAACATCGAGCTAAAATATATCGAGAAATCCACAAGTTCAATACGTCTGCCAGAATTATAAACGAAAACAGCGATTTTATCACATTATAGGACGAAAACAAGCTTAGCACCAAAACGAGGCTACGCCTCGTGGAGTCTAAGAAAATGCCTCCCACATGGGAGGAAAAGAGTTGATCAACTCTTATATAATGCTATTCGCATTATGAGCGTAGCGGAGCTCCCTCGTGCGGGTGGACCGGTGAGGGTGGGACTCTGCAGAGACTCTGCTCCCAGTAACTCTACCCCGTGAGGGGGGTAGGGGGGAGCAGAGACGGGGGAGCATTTTGCTCGAAGTATTTTTCATTTTTTTTCGTTGTTATATAAACATGTTAAAAGGCGCGTTTTAACTTGTATTCACATCGAATGAATTTATCTGGCACTGTAAATTGGATGTAAATGCCAAAAAAGCTATGCAATTGTCTGCCTTTAAGGTGGGGGTATACCCGATTTGGAGTGAAATTTTAAGAGGTTTAAGGAAGGGATAGAGGAAAGAAAATTAGTTTTGAAACACCAACAGACAGTTGACCCCCACGCAAGAGCACTCCAGGTTGTCAGGGGACTGTTTGGGTGTCCATATACTAATTTTTAACTTCAAATTCTAATTTTAAAATCACATTAAATCCTTAACATTTCTTATTTCTCCAAATTTTACTAATCCTTTGAGAAAAACTATCTCTTTCCAAACATCCCCAAAAATCACCAAAAAATTTACAAAACACCGCTTATCATAGCTTTGTGAAACGAGCATAGAGTTTCCGGATTGCTTGAAACGCAGACGAGATATTCGCATTAAACCCAAGTTTAGCGGTGGAAAAACGGGTTTCAGGTGTACCCCCGCCTTAAGAACGAGCTTTTCAAGAAATTCAAGATGTTACCAACATCGAGCTAAAATATATCGAGAAATCCACAAGTTCAATACGTCTGCCAGAATTATAAACGAAAACAGCGATTTTATCACATTATAGGACGAAAACAAGCTTAGCACCAAAACGAGGCTACGCCTCGTGGAGTCTAAGAAAATGCCTCCCACATGGGAGGAAAAGAGTTGATCAACTCTTATATAATGCTATTCGCATTATGAGCGTAGCGGAGCTCCCTCGTGCGGGTGGACCGGTGAGGGTGGGACTCTGCAGAGACTCTGCTCCCAGTAACTCTACCCCGTGAGGGGGGTAGGGGGGAGCAGAGACGGGGGAGCATTTTGCTCGAAGTATTTTTCATTTTTTTTCGTTGTTATATAAACATGTTAAAAGGCGCGTTTTAACTTGTATTCACATCGAATGAATTTATCTGGCACTGTAAATTGGATGTAAATGCCAAAAAAGCTATGCAATTGTCTGCCTTTAAGGTGGGGGTATACCCGATTTGGAGTGAAATTTTAAGAGGTTTAAGGAAGGGATAGAGGAAAGAAAATTAGTTTTGAAACACCAACAGACAGTTGACCCCCACGCAAGAGCACTCCAGGTTGTCAGGGGACTGTTTGGGTGTCCATATACTAATTTTTAACTTCAAATTCTAATTTTAAAATCACATTAAATCCTTAACATTTCTTATTTCTCCAAATTTTACTAATCCTTTGAGAAAAACTATCTCTTTCCAAACATCCCCAAAAATCACCAAAAAATTTACAAAACACCGCTTATCATAGCTTTGTGAAACGAGCATAGAGTTTCCGGATTGCTTGAAACGCAGACGAGATATTCGCATTAAACCCAAGTTTAGCGGTGGAAAAACGGGTTTCAGGTGTACCCCCGCCTTAAGAACGAGCTTTTCAAGAAATTCAAGATGTTACCAACATCGAGCTAAAATATATCGAGAAATCCACAAGTTCAATACGTCTGCCAGAATTATAAACGAAAACAGCGATTTTATCACATTATAGGACGAAAACAAGCTTAGCACCAAAACGAGGCTACGCCTCGTGGAGTCTAAGAAAATGCCTCCCACATGGGAGGAAAAGAGTTGATCAACTCTTATATAATGCTATTCGCATTATGAGCGTAGCGGAGCTCCCTCGTGCGGGTGGACCGGTGAGGGTGGGACTCTGCAGAGACTCTGCTCCCAGTAACTCTACCCCGTGAGGGGGGTAGGGGGGAGCAGAGACGGGGGAGCATTTTGCTCGAAGTATTTTTCATTTTTTTTCGTTGTTATATAAACATGTTAAAAGGCGCGTTTTAACTTGTATTCACATCGAATGAATTTATCTGGCACTGTAAATTGGATGTAAATGCCAAAAAAGCTATGCAATTGTCTGCCTTTAAGGTGGGGGTATACCCGATTTGGAGTGAAATTTTAAGAGGTTTAAGGAAGGGATAGAGGAAAGAAAATTAGTTTTGAAACACCAACAGACAGTTGACCCCCACGCAAGAGCACTCCAGGTTGTCAGGGGACTGTTTGGGTGTCCATATACTAATTTTTAACTTCAAATTCTAATTTTAAAATCACATTAAATCCTTAACATTTCTTATTTCTCCAAATTTTACTAATCCTTTGAGAAAAACTATCTCTTTCCAAACATCCCCAAAAATCACCAAAAAATTTACAAAACACCGCTTATCATAGCTTTGTGAAACGAGCATAGAGTTTCCGGATTGCTTGAAACGCAGACGAGATATTCGCATTAAACCCAAGTTTAGCGGTGGAAAAACGGGTTTCAGGTGTACCCCCGCCTTAAGAACGAGCTTTTCAAGAAATTCAAGATGTTACCAACATCGAGCTAAAATATATCGAGAAATCCACAAGTTCAATACGTCTGCCAGAATTATAAACGAAAACAGCGATTTTATCACATTATAGGACGAAAACAAGCTTAGCACCAAAACGAGGCTACGCCTCGTGGAGTCTAAGAAAATGCCTCCCACATGGGAGGAAAAGAGTTGATCAACTCTTATATAATGCTATTCGCATTATGAGCGTAGCGGAGCTCCCTCGTGCGGGTGGACCGGTGAGGGTGGGACTCTGCAGAGACTCTGCTCCCAGTAACTCTACCCCATGAGGGGGGTAGGGAGCAGAGACGGGGGAGCATTTTGCTCGAAGTATTTTTCATTTTTTTTCGTTGTTATATAAACATGTTAAAAGGCGCGTTTTAACTTGTATTCACATCGAATGAATTTATCTGGCACTGTAAATTGGATGTAAATGCCAAAAAAGCTATGCAATTGTCTGCCTTTAAGGTGGGGGTATACCCGATTTGGAGTGAAATTTTAAGAGGTTTAAGGAAGGGATAGAGGAAAGAAAATTAGTTTTGAAACACCAACAGACAGTTGACCCCCACGCAAGAGCACTCCAGGTTGTCAGGGGACTGTTTGGGTGTCCATATACTAATTTTTAACTTCAAATTCTAATTTTAAAATCACATTAAATCCTTAACATTTCTTATTTCTCCAAATTTTACTAATCCTTTGAGAAAAACTATCTCTTTCCAAACATCCCCAAAAATCACCAAAAAATTTACAAAACACCGCTTATCATAGCTTTGTGAAACGAGCATAGAGTTTCCGGATTGCTTGAAACGCAGACGAGATATTCGCATTAAACCCAAGTTTAGCGGTGGAAAAACGGGTTTCAGGTGTACCCCCGCCTTAAGAACGAGCTTTTCAAGAAATTCAAGATGTTACCAACATCGAGCTAAAATATATCGAGAAATCCACAAGTTCAATACGTCTGCCAGAATTATAAACGAAAACAGCGATTTTATCACATTATAGGACGAAAACAAGCTTAGCACCAAAACGAGGCTACGCCTCGTGGAGTCTAAGAAAATGCCTCCCACATGGGAGGAAAAGAGTTGATCAACTCTTATATAATGCTATTCGCATTATGAGCGTAGCGGAGCTCCCTCGTGCGGGTGGACCGGTGAGGGTGGGACTCTGCAGAGACTCTGCTCCCAGTAACTCTACCCCGTGAGGGGGGTAGGGGGGAGCAGAGACGGGGGAGCATTTTGCTCGAAGTATTTTTCATTTTTTTTCGTTGTTATATAAACATGTTAAAAGGCGCGTTTTAACTTGTATTCACATCGAATGAATTTATCTGGCACTGTAAATTGGATGTAAATGCCAAAAAAGCTATGCAATTGTCTGCCTTTAAGGTGGGGGTATACCCGATTTGGAGTGAAATTTTAAGAGGTTTAAGGAAGGGATAGAGGAAAGAAAATTAGTTTTGAAACACCAACAGACAGTTGACCCCCACGCAAGAGCACTCCAGGTTGTCAGGGGACTGTTTGGGTGTCCATATACTAATTTTTAACTTCAAATTCTAATTTTAAAATCACATTAAATCCTTAACATTTCTTATTTCTCCAAATTTTACTAATCCTTTGAGAAAAACTATCTCTTTCCAAACATCCCCAAAAATCACCAAAAAATTTACAAAACACCGCTTATCATAGCTTTGTGAAACGAGCATAGAGTTTCCGGATTGCTTGAAACGCAGACGAGATATTCGCATTAAACCCAAGTTTAGCGGTGGAAAAACGGGTTTCAGGTGTACCCCCGCCTTAAGAACGAGCTTTTCAAGAAATTCAAGATGTTACCAACATCGAGCTAAAATATATCGAGAAATCCACAAGTTCAATACGTCTGCCAGAATTATAAACGAAAACAGCGATTTTATCACATTATAGGACGAAAACAAGCTTAGCACCAAAACGAGGCTACGCCTCGTGGAGTCTAAGAAAATGCCTCCCACATGGGAGGAAAAGAGTTGATCAACTCTTATATAATGCTATTCGCATTATGAGCGTAGCGGAGCTCCCTCGTGCGGGTGGACCGGTGAGGGTGGGACTCTGCAGAGACTCTGCTCCCAGTAACTCTACCCCGTGAGGGGGGTAGGGGGGAGCAGAGACGGGGGAGCATTTTGCTCGAAGTATTTTTCATTTTTTTTCGTTGTTATATAAACATGTTAAAAGGCGCGTTTTAACTTGTATTCACATCGAATGAATTTATCTGGCACTGTAAATTGGATGTAAATGCCAAAAAAGCTATGCAATTGTCTGCCTTTAAGGTGGGGGTATACCCGATTTGGAGTGAAATTTTAAGAGGTTTAAGGAAGGGATAGAGGAAAGAAAATTAGTTTTGAAACACCAACAGACAGTTGACCCCCACGCAAGAGCACTCCAGGTTGTCAGGGGACTGTTTGGGTGTCCATATACTAATTTTTAACTTCAAATTCTAATTTTAAAATCACATTAAATCCTTAACATTTCTTATTTCTCCAAATTTTACTAATCCTTTGAGAAAAACTATCTCTTTCCAAACATCCCCAAAAATCACCAAAAAATTTACAAAACACCGCTTATCATAGCTTTGTGAAACGAGCATAGAGTTTCCGGATTGCTTGAAACGCAGACGAGATATTCGCATTAAACCCAAGTTTAGCGGTGGAAAAACGGGTTTCAGGTGTACCCCCGCCTTAAGAACGAGCTTTTCAAGAAATTCAAGATGTTACCAACATCGAGCTAAAATATATCGAGAAATCCACAAGTTCAATACGTCTGCCAGAATTATAAACGAAAACAGCGATTTTATCACATTATAGGACGAAAACAAGCTTAGCACCAAAACGAGGCTACGCCTCGTGGAGTCTAAGAAAATGCCTCCCACATGGGAGGAAAAGAGTTGATCAACTCTTATATAATGCTATTCGCATTATGAGCGTAGCGGAGCTCCCTCGTGCGGGTGGACCGGTGAGGGTGGGACTCTGCAGAGACTCTGCTCCCAGTAACTCTACCCCGTGAGGGGGGTAGGGGGGAGCAGAGACGGGGGAGCATTTTGCTCGAAGTATTTTTCATTTTTTTTCGTTGTTATATAAACATGTTAAAAGGCGCGTTTTAACTTGTATTCACATCGAATGAATTTATCTGGCACTGTAAATTGGATGTAAATGCCAAAAAAGCTATGCAATTGTCTGCCTTTAAGGTGGGGGTATACCCGATTTGGAGTGAAATTTTAAGAGGTTTAAGGAAGGGATAGAGGAAAGAAAATTAGTTTTGAAACACCAACAGACAGTTGACCCCCACGCAAGAGCACTCCAGGTTGTCAGGGGACTGTTTGGGTGTCCATATACTAATTTTTAACTTCAAATTCTAATTTTAAAATCACATTAAATCCTTAACATTTCTTATTTCTCCAAATTTTACTAATCCTTTGAGAAAAACTATCTCTTTCCAAACATCCCCAAAAATCACCAAAAAATTTACAAAACACCGCTTATCATAGCTTTGTGAAACGAGCATAGAGTTTCCGGATTGCTTGAAACGCAGACGAGATATTCGCATTAAACCCAAGTTTAGCGGTGGAAAAACGGGTTTCAGGTGTACCCCCGCCTTAAGAACGAGCTTTTCAAGAAATTCAAGATGTTACCAACATCGAGCTAAAATATATCGAGAAATCCACAAGTTCAATACGTCTGCCAGAATTATAAACGAAAACAGCGATTTTATCACATTATAGGACGAAAACAAGCTTAGCACCAAAACGAGGCTACGCCTCGTGGAGTCTAAGAAAATGCCTCCCACATGGGAGGAAAAGAGTTGATCAACTCTTATATAATGCTATTCGCATTATGAGCGTAGCGGAGCTCCCTCGTGCGGGTGGACCGGTGAGGGTGGGACTCTGCAGAGACTCTGCTCCCAGTAACTCTACCCCGTGAGGGGGGTAGGGGGGAGCAGAGACGGGGGAGCATTTTGCTCGAAGTATTTTTCATTTTTTTTCGTTGTTATATAAACATGTTAAAAGGCGCGTTTTAACTTGTATTCACATCGAATGAATTTATCTGGCACTGTAAATTGGATGTAAATGCCAAAAAAGCTATGCAATTGTCTGCCTTTAAGGTGGGGGTATACCCGATTTGGAGTGAAATTTTAAGAGGTTTAAGGAAGGGATAGAGGAAAGAAAATTAGTTTTGAAACACCAACAGACAGTTGACCCCCACGCAAGAGCACTCCAGGTTGTCAGGGGACTGTTTGGGTGTCCATATACTAATTTTTAACTTCAAATTCTAATTTTAAAATCACATTAAATCCTTAACATTTCTTATTTCTCCAAATTTTACTAATCCTTTGAGAAAAACTATCTCTTTCCAAACATCCCCAAAAATCACCAAAAAATTTACAAAACACCGCTTATCATAGCTTTGTGAAACGAGCATAGAGTTTCCGGATTGCTTGAAACGCAGACGAGATATTCGCATTAAACCCAAGTTTAGCGGTGGAAAAACGGGTTTCAGGTGTACCCCCGCCTTAAGAACGAGCTTTTCAAGAAATTCAAGATGTTACCAACATCGAGCTAAAATATATCGAGAAATCCACAAGTTCAATACGTCTGCCAGAATTATAAACGAAAACAGCGATTTTATCACATTATAGGACGAAAACAAGCTTAGCACCAAAACGAGGCTACGCCTCGTGGAGTCTAAGAAAATGCCTCCCACATGGGAGGAAAAGAGTTGATCAACTCTTATATAATGCTATTCGCATTATGAGCGTAGCGGAGCTCCCTCGTGCGGGTGGACCGGTGAGGGTGGGACTCTGCAGAGACTCTGCTCCCAGTAACTCTACCCCGTGAGGGGGGTAGGGGGGAGCAGAGACGGGGGAGCATTTTGCTCGAAGTATTTTTCATTTTTTTTCGTTGTTATATAAACATGTTAAAAGGCGCGTTTTAACTTGTATTCACATCGAATGAATTTATCTGGCACTGTAAATTGGATGTAAATGCCAAAAAAGCTATGCAATTGTCTGCCTTTAAGGTGGGGGTATACCCGATTTGGAGTGAAATTTTAAGAGGTTTAAGGAAGGGATAGAGGAAAGAAAATTAGTTTTGAAACACCAACAGACAGTTGACCCCCACGCAAGAGCACTCCAGGTTGTCAGGGGACTGTTTGGGTGTCCATATACTAATTTTTAACTTCAAATTCTAATTTTAAAATCACATTAAATCCTTAACATTTCTTATTTCTCCAAATTTTACTAATCCTTTGAGAAAAACTATCTCTTTCCAAACATCCCCAAAAATCACCAAAAAATTTACAAAACACCGCTTATCATAGCTTTGTGAAACGAGCATAGAGTTTCCGGATTGCTTGAAACGCAGACGAGATATTCGCATTAAACCCAAGTTTAGCGGTGGAAAAACGGGTTTCAGGTGTACCCCCGCCTTAAGAACGAGCTTTTCAAGAAATTCAAGATGTTACCAACATCGAGCTAAAATATATCGAGAAATCCACAAGTTCAATACGTCTGCCAGAATTATAAACGAAAACAGCGATTTTATCACATTATAGGACGAAAACAAGCTTAGCACCAAAACGAGGCTACGCCTCGTGGAGTCTAAGAAAATGCCTCCCACATGGGAGGAAAAGAGTTGATCAACTCTTATATAATGCTATTCGCATTATGAGCGTAGCGGAGCTCCCTCGTGCGGGTGGACCGGTGAGGGTGGGACTCTGCAGAGACTCTGCTCCCAGTAACTCTACCCCGTGAGGGGGGTAGGGGGGAGCAGAGACGGGGGAGCATTTTGCTCGAAGTATTTTTCATTTTTTTTCGTTGTTATATAAACATGTTAAAAGGCGCGTTTTAACTTGTATTCACATCGAATGAATTTATCTGGCACTGTAAATTGGATGTAAATGCCAAAAAAGCTATGCAATTGTCTGCCTTTAAGGTGGGGGTATACCCGATTTGGAGTGAAATTTTAAGAGGTTTAAGGAAGGGATAGAGGAAAGAAAATTAGTTTTGAAACACCAACAGACAGTTGACCCCCACGCAAGAGCACTCCAGGTTGTCAGGGGACTGTTTGGGTGTCCATATACTAATTTTTAACTTCAAATTCTAATTTTAAAATCACATTAAATCCTTAACATTTCTTATTTCTCCAAATTTTACTAATCCTTTGAGAAAAACTATCTCTTTCCAAACATCCCCAAAAATCACCAAAAAATTTACAAAACACCGCTTATCATAGCTTTGTGAAACGAGCATAGAGTTTCCGGATTGCTTGAAACGCAGACGAGATATTCGCATTAAACCCAAGTTTAGCGGTGGAAAAACGGGTTTCAGGTGTACCCCCGCCTTAAGAACGAGCTTTTCAAGAAATTCAAGATGTTACCAACATCGAGCTAAAATATATCGAGAAATCCACAAGTTCAATACGTCTGCCAGAATTATAAACGAAAACAGCGATTTTATCACATTATAGGACGAAAACAAGCTTAGCACCAAAACGAGGCTACGCCTCGTGGAGTCTAAGAAAATGCCTCCCACATGGGAGGAAAAGAGTTGATCAACTCTTATATAATGCTATTCGCATTATGAGCGTAGCGGAGCTCCCTCGTGCGGGTGGACCGGTGAGGGTGGGACTCTGCAGAGACTCTGCTCCCAGTAACTCTACCCCGTGAGGGGGGTAGGGGGGAGCAGAGACGGGGGAGCATTTTGCTCGAAGTATTTTTCATTTTTTTTCGTTGTTATATAAACATGTTAAAAGGCGCGTTTTAACTTGTATTCACATCGAATGAATTTATCTGGCACTGTAAATTGGATGTAAATGCCAAAAAAGCTATGCAATTGTCTGCCTTTAAGGTGGGGGTATACCCGATTTGGAGTGAAATTTTAAGAGGTTTAAGGAAGGGATAGAGGAAAGAAAATTAGTTTTGAAACACCAACAGACAGTTGACCCCCACGCAAGAGCACTCCAGGTTGTCAGGGGACTGTTTGGGTGTCCATATACTAATTTTTAACTTCAAATTCTAATTTTAAAATCACATTAAATCCTTAACATTTCTTATTTCTCCAAATTTTACTAATCCTTTGAGAAAAACTATCTCTTTCCAAACATCCCCAAAAATCACCAAAAAATTTACAAAACACCGCTTATCATAGCTTTGTGAAACGAGCATAGAGTTTCCGGATTGCTTGAAACGCAGACGAGATATTCGCATTAAACCCAAGTTTAGCGGTGGAAAAACGGGTTTCAGGTGTACCCCCGCCTTAAGAACGAGCTTTTCAAGAAATTCAAGATGTTACCAACATCGAGCTAAAATATATCGAGAAATCCACAAGTTCAATACGTCTGCCAGAATTATAAACGAAAACAGCGATTTTATCACATTATAGGACGAAAACAAGCTTAGCACCAAAACGAGGCTACGCCTCGTGGAGTCTAAGAAAATGCCTCCCACATGGGAGGAAAAGAGTTGATCAACTCTTATATAATGCTATTCGCATTATGAGCGTAGCGGAGCTCCCTCGTGCGGGTGGACCGGTGAGGGTGGGACTCTGCAGAGACTCTGCTCCCAGTAACTCTACCCCGTGAGGGGGGTAGGGGGGAGCAGAGACGGGGGAGCATTTTGCTCGAAGTATTTTTCATTTTTTTTCGTTGTTATATAAACATGTTAAAAGGCGCGTTTTAACTTGTATTCACATCGAATGAATTTATCTGGCACTGTAAATTGGATGTAAATGCCAAAAAAGCTATGCAATTGTCTGCCTTTAAGGTGGGGGTATACCCGATTTGGAGTGAAATTTTAAGAGGTTTAAGGAAGGGATAGAGGAAAGAAAATTAGTTTTGAAACACCAACAGACAGTTGACCCCCACGCAAGAGCACTCCAGGTTGTCAGGGGACTGTTTGGGTGTCCATATACTAATTTTTAACTTCAAATTCTAATTTTAAAATCACATTAAATCCTTAACATTTCTTATTTCTCCAAATTTTACTAATCCTTTGAGAAAAACTATCTCTTTCCAAACATCCCCAAAAATCACCAAAAAATTTACAAAACACCGCTTATCATAGCTTTGTGAAACGAGCATAGAGTTTCCGGATTGCTTGAAACGCAGACGAGATATTCGCATTAAACCCAAGTTTAGCGGTGGAAAAACGGGTTTCAGGTGTACCCCCGCCTTAACTGTACTGTGATGTTCATTATTGGATTTTGAAAACAAATTATTTAGCTTCACGGATCAAAATCACGATTTCGGCTCGGTTGCATTCGTTTTGTTTCTCTTATCACTGCTTATCAGTGAGTGTGTTGAATTCGCCGGTTTCGTTGCGAGTTACCTGTGCTAGGCTGAGTGGGTTCAGACTTAGCCTACCACATATTTACTTACCATAAAATTCTCTTAGGTATTAAGAAACGCCTACGATAAAACAGAATTAGTAAATCATGCAACCAAACCGCAACGAAAAGAAGACGGTTCAAAACAGTCAAAACAACATTGTAACCTTTATATTCTAAGTTAGCGTGCTCCACTTTCCAAATCAAAAACTGCCGCAATTCTTACACAAAAACTGCTTTAAAATGACTTACATAACCAGCACCATCAATTTGCAGAGTTTGTTTTGCCGCCGTGACTTTCTCAGTTTGCCGTGACGTGAGTTCATTTAGTTCACTGTGTTTAGCAGCGAGTTCCCTTTGTTTTCCTGTACGTACTTTGTTTTTGCCTTGAGTTGATTTTCTTGCCCTGACAGTTTTGTAGTAATCAAAACAAGGCCAAGGTTCTTTTTACATTGAAGAACTCATAGAGATCCTGGAGGTGTATTACGAATTAGTGTACAGTAAACGTTGTAAAAAGTTTTACTCAGATTTGTTTTGCGCCTACGTGCGTACGTGAGGAACCCAATAAAGTGCACTCGTCAATTTCAATTTTAGAACCTGTCACTACAAGCAGGAAAATTCAGACGGGTTAACCACGAAATATATTGACGTCGCTTTCGTCAACAAAATCATGAGAGGTTTTTTGTACCTATATGGGCCACCGTATAAGCTTAGAAATATAGTGTGGCTTCTTATTTGGTAACACTGTAAGTAACTCGAGCGAAAAATTTAATAGATGGGAGCTCCGCTTTTAGGCCTGCCTAAATGTATATATTATATTTATTATGACTAACAGCAAACTGTTAGGGTAAACAGAAAGAATTCATGGCAACAGTATGTGATTGGTTAGTATCGCATCCACGGAGAGTAACAATTTTTCTAGTCACTTCATGCTACAGAAACAAAAGTGAAGCACATGATCTTAAGAATTTGAGCAGATTTAGCCTTTACTTAGACATATTAGCTAAGTCTGCATATCTGGGCCAAAGCGTCCCATACTGCCGACGCTTTTCCTGGATAGCATAGCATAAAGCACTGATCGACCTAAGAGTTTCTTCACTCCCCGCTCAATGAGGTGGCTAGTCCATTGCACGACTACTCCCTATATACCTATCAAACCAATGGCAAAAACACAAACCAATGACTCCAGCCAGGGCCCAATGCTTCACAAGAGCCCAGCATGCTTGACCATCTGGCACCATGCCTTCTCTGACTTTTGGGACTGGAGTGGGGTTTACCTTAAGATAAATCATTCCAGGGCGACTTAAGGTCCCAAAGTTGGCCTGAGAATATTAGAATATTAATGAAAGGTTTAATAAATGATGCATATAAATCCCTCTGATTTATTTGTATAAATCCAAGGGATTTACACAGATAAATCCCTCATTAATAGTCATAAATTCAATTAATCATCCCCGCTCTTGCCTGCTACATTAGTAAACCCCCTCCGAACTTTCAGTTACTTAACATTCAACAGGGTTGTGAATTAAATAAAGGTTGTTGAATAAGAAACGAAATTGTGTCAATCATGAAAAAATAATCACTTAATGACTGGTCCCTCGGGAAACAGTTAATTTTGTTTCCCGACAATCTCAATGTTTTCCCGTTATATAGCCAACGAAAACATATAGGCAACGCAGACGAAGTCGGTCAACATTCGCAGTGCAACATGTCATAGATTTTGCAATGTTGCCCGCTCAGAGATTTTTGGCGGGAAACAGTTTCATTGTTAGATGTCATGTGACCTCGAAGTAACCAATGAGAGCGCGCGCTCTTGGGGGAAAAACTCCAGCTATATAACAACTAAGGTTAAACACGCGCAATTTTATGTATGTTCAATTCCGGATTGGAAATGTTTGTAAACGCTGCAGTTTATATAAAAAGGTGATTTTATGGGTGAACTGTCGCGGTCGTCCAGATCGCTACAAAATGTTACGAGACGACCTAAATGATTACATGAAATTGGCCTTTGTTAACCGCCTTATAAAGTAGGACGCAACTTGGTCATGGCAGAAAAAGAGAATTAATTAATTAAAATGGCGTCTCGACATCTGTATTTTATAGATGGTCCTACGGTATTGTGATGTGGGAGGTGTTTACCATCGGTAAGTAAATTGCTCTCACTGACTTGATTATCCCCTTTCCCTTTGAAAACTTTTATGATAGCAAATTGATCGCAAGCCTGGCACTACAGTAAAAGGGCAAAGTATAATTTATTATCCTATATTTCACCTAACAATTACGAGATTTCTTCATAGCCAAAACTCTGCTAGCTCTGCTCGTTGATATATTTGCCAACTGAAGAAGACTTTGCCTTTTTGCTGTAGTTTGCCTTGCAATCAATTTGGTTTCATTTACTCCCATTTAATCCCACAACATGCAATTCCAATTCAAGCAGCATAATTAATTCTTCGTTGTGTAATCCTTTGTACCCAAAAGTTTTTAGAAGAAACTTTTACGATATAAAAGATGTCCCTAATGTTACCCTGGCATTTTCCCTTCTGAGAAACATGTTTTATGGATACTGCCAATATTAATGAGTGTTCATCTGGCCCCTAGTAGTTGTTTAATATTTCATACTAACTAGCTGTTATGTATTTTGCTATAAAATGTCTGTGTTAGCTATTGACGATTTCCATTAACCGCTTTTTCCTTCTTTGTTTTATTGCCAACCACCTTCTTAGTATAAATTTAATTTAACTTCGCTCAGCTCGATAAGCTTTTTTGTTTTTCTGAGTGTTGTTACCGATATTCTGTTTTAATTATAATTTTTTGAAGCATTGTATTTAAGCAATTTGGTAATAAAGGTTTTGTTGGATAGATTTGTACTGAATGCGCTTGCATAATTGATGAAGAAGCTGATAGCTACCAACTGGGAATTACGATAGATTTCAATGATCTTTAGTTAGCCTTATAATTTGCATCTAGCAAAAAAACACGCCAAAAGCACACACTGATCATGGATTGCTGTCACCTTTACAGGTGAATCCCCTTATCCTGGATTTGAATCTCACCAAGTGGCCGACTTGCTGCAGGAAGGATACCGCATACCAAGACCAAGACACATCTCCGAAGAACTGTGAGTTGCTTACACTCTCAAGGCGGAGTGGGGAGGGGGGGAGGGGGAGGCCAAAAAACGTTTATTTTATACCGGGAGGCTCCTCCCTGATTCCGAGCTCTCCCTTCTATATGCCAATTTTTTAACACTTTCAGATACTTTCGTTAGACAATGGTAACCTTTGCCCTACAGTAGGGTTACTGCATTTTTTTAAAAATTCACTTTAATAACCCCGTCTAAAAGTACTTAGATGTTAAATGAACCGTTCGGTGGGTCTGTTCTAAATATTTTTAAAAGGCCTTTTTGAATACCTCAAGGCAGTTTTTCCTTCTCTTTTCCATACCCTAAGGCATGAAATCCCTATCCTTGAGCATAATCATAATCATAGTTAGTTTGGGGTTTTGACTTAAACGGCAATTAACACCAACTATTGTCACAATGAGAAATTTTCTGATGGATTTTAAGGTACTCCATTATGACCGAGTGCTGGGAAGAGCAGCCCCAAAAGCGGCCAACATTCAAGTGGCTTTGCTCCGCGGTCAGACGACTTTTGGATGAGAAAAAGGTTTGTTAAGTAGTAATCGTCTGAGAAATTTGTTAATAAAGTCAGTGGCACAAGGTGGAACTCGCCTATTATCTCCATGATGCCTGCCTGCCTGCCTGCCTGCCTGCCTGCCTGCCTGCCTGCCTGCCTGCCTGCCTGCCTGCCTGCCTGCCTGCCTGCCTGCCTGCCTGCCTGCCTGCCTGCCTGCCTGCCTGCCTGCCTGCCTGCCTGCCTGCCTGACCATTTCGAGGTCTTTCGGCGGTAAAATACCACGACTAAAGTTCAAATGTTTCAACACACACTCCCTTCTTTGACGATCTTTGTTCAGTACATGAGACTGTCAAACTTTAGCTTGCACTGTCAGAAGTAATAGTACACGCGCGAAGTTTGGAAAGCGTGCACGAAAGAACCGTAAGAATTGCTCGTGGCCTTAGCCCAGAGCAATCCTAGCTTCTTGAGTTAACGCATTTTAAGTGTCATTGTCAGAGAAAACCAGGCAATGGCGAAAGATGGGGGTCGGCCGATTTCCCTAATTTTTTCAGCATTTAAAACCTATCAGATAAGATTAAGATTGGTGGTATTTAAATGATTTCTTGGCTTTTCAATCTTGAGATTGACCACCCCCCTACATTTTGGCTCAGAAAGTGCCAAAAACCCATATAAAAAAAGGCCAACTTCTCGGTACTAGAAACCGATCTCCCGTTTGCATGTAGTGCACATATTTTTTTCTCAAGGTTAATTAACTAGTTGTTAATGTTTTGGCTTCCTCGAAACAAATTTTCAGTCAAACTAAAATTTTTGCCAAATTTTCTAATGTGGGTAGGTAGCTTGTACCTTACCACAGAGTGAATTTCGGGGTTTTTCAAATTTTATTTTTTCAAAAGTGCGGAAGTTTATTTTTTATTTTATTCCATTTTTAAACAGTCTATACCCTTCTTTATCAAAAACAAGAATTTATTGATTGGCACAAGAAACTCTCTTTCCACGAATTTTGTTCAAAAATGCCTTAAATCGCTCTTATGGCTACTTTCCCGCCAAAATTAATTCACACTAAAATATTATATAAAATCGGCAAAATTGCATTTCGAATGAAATTGATGTATTATAATTCAGTTTAGGAACAGCAGAATCTTTATAAGTTTAATAAAAATAATTTCGAAATTATGATGTAATTAAAATGAATAAATATTGCAGAATTGACATGAATTTCAGTGTGTATTTCCCGCGAAAATTCAGTCGTATTATGAAAGTACTGTTTGGATTTTCATGGTATATTCAAATTAGCTTGGTTTGTCTCCAAAACGTGAAAATAAACCTTATATATAAAGCAGTCTTAGAAGCAATGATCTAAGGTTCTAATTAAATAGGAGACCTTGCGATATCGTTTATTCCGACGACTCGGGACTTTCAGATGTTATCATGTTTCATTCCGGACTCTCACGTTACAGTGATTCGCAGCACTCTTATGATATGAGAAAGAAAGTGGGGCCGACAATTGAAATCATTGTAAAAACCAAGTTTTGGTTTATTACAAGAAATTGATGTTAAAATACAATATTTCGGCTCTATTTCAGAGTCATAGTCTTGTGACGTTAATTTTACAAGACGAACTTAAATATCTGAGGCGTGTTTAAGTTACGTAATAAAGTATAGAAATATTGGGAATCAGAGAAAATAGTTCTAACTCCCTGGAGGCTTTGGGTCCTTCATTAATGCTAGGCTTGAGATTCTTAATATGACTCTGAAATAGAGCCGAAATATTGTATTTTAATATCAATTTCTTGTAACAAACCAGTACTTGGTTTTTACAATGATTTCATTTCTCGGCCTTCTCTTCTTTCTCTTGTATTCCAAATTGTCAGATGACTCTGGATTTCTTATGATATGAATTGTTCGTTTACTTCACGAGAATCAGCTTGTAGTTTTCTTGGATCTAATACAACTATTCTGCCACTAGATTCTTGTAAGCTTACTTACAAGGTCTTGGTGTGAGTGGCAAGCTGGGATGGCGATCTCGAAGTTCAGCAATCAATGAGATGCGGCTAATTTATGCAGACCAGACTATTTTGATTTAACTGAAGATAGAGTAACAGGTATGGCCATCTGTGAAATAACACTAGAAGGGACCTATCAGCCGACTGCGACTGGCGACCTTGCAAACGTTCAGGTTGTTATTCATTTCACGAAACAGGTCTGTGACCCACCCCGTGTTTGTGGGACCGTTTTATTTGTAATGCAAGCGTTATTGTCGGGCTGGTTATAATTTGAGCCCCTCTCTGTTTGGATTCGCCTCAATTTCTCCTCCAAACAAAACCAAACATAAGACAAAAGTGGACTCAGGTAGAAGTTCAGGTGAGCACATTTTATTTAAAAGTCATTAGTATAAAAGGAGGCGTTTTTTCCTAATTCAAATGTGCTATGCATTTGATGCAACTGTCATCGGGACGCTCCTGGTGTAAGCAATTTCGTACTATTATTTAATGTACTCCAATTTGACCAATAAAAGCACAAAAAAATTGGTGTTTTGATCTTTGTTTAGGACTGTAATGAAATATTCGTCAACTCGAACGTCTGATTTGCAAAAAAGCACCATTTTCACCAAATGCGGCATAGTTCATACTGATAATTATTTCATGATTGACACATTTTCTTTTGTTATTCAACAACCTTTATTTAATTTACAACCCTGTTGAATATTAACTAACTGAAAGTCCGGGGAGGGCTTGATAATGTAGCTGGGAAGAGCGGGGCTGATGAATGAATTTATGAATATTAATGAGGGATTTATCTGTATAAATCCCTCGTTTCAGGGATTTATACAGATAAATGCGACGGCCTTTATCTGCATAATTTAATAAACCTCTCATTAGTATTCTAATATTCTAGGTTCTGATTGATCTATTCCTGACAAAATTAAACTGTCTGGACAAATTAAACACTGCAATTCCAACAATTTTTTTTTTTTACTGCAACCTGATATGAAATACTGGCAACCCAAAAATGTCTTAGGTTTACTTTCCCTAAAACATTTAAGTCTTTTGAAATTACAAAAGTCACAAAGAGTAGAAGAGGGCTATCTTTCTTAGAGTTTTTCACTCAAATTTCGAAGCGTTCTCGATCATATTTCAAGCGCAGTTCAACCAATCATGCTGCTTTGGGTATCATTGGCAGTGGCGGATCCAGACCTTCAGCTAAGGAGGGGGGCCGCTTTTAAAGGCTTGACTATGAATGTTGAATTCTGCGAAGATAATTCCGGCACTTCAAAGAAAATGCGCTATTTCCGAAAAATTAAGGCGGGGCCCCGGCCCCCCGGGCCCCTCCCCTGGATCCGCCACTGATTGGAAAGAAATCTTCAAGGCCTACACTCGTCCCGGGTGGTTTGGGGCGTTTCATATGTCAATCTGTTGACTAGCTTTGGTCTCCTTTATAGTTATGCCTCCTTGTGACTTATACATAAATTAAGAAAAAAAAAACGCTTATATAAATTTGTGTAACACAAACGCCTAATCAAACCTATGAAAGACTATGATAGTGGCACAACAACCTATAATAATAATAAAAATAATAATAATAATAATAATAATAATAATAATAATAATAATAATAATTGACAATGAAAGTTGACAGTTACTTGTGAATAAATATTTCGTGGCTAGTCTGACGCAGCGTTTCGTCCCGGCCAAGGGACTCTTCAGAGACCTTTTCTGCTAGCAAACTCGTTGAGCATCGCGCTCAAAGTCCCGTTCGCAAAGAATGATGACAGCAATCTCGTTGAGCATCACGCTCAAAGTCCCGACTGCACAAAATCACGAGTGAAAATTGACAATGAAAGTTGACAGTTCTTGTGAATAAATATTTCGTGGCTAGTCTGACGCAGCGTTTCGTCCCGGCCAAGGGACTCTTCAGAGACCTTTTCTGCTAGCAAACTCGTTGAGCATCGCGCTCAAAGTCCCGTTCGCAAAGAATGATGACAGCAATCTCGTTGAGCATCACGCTCAAAGTCCCGACTGCACAAAATCACGAGTGAAAATTGACAATGAAAGTTGACAGTTACTTGTGAATAAATATTTCGTGGCTAGTCTGACGCAGCGTTTCGTCCCGGCCAAGGGACTCTTCAGAGACCTTTTCTGCTAGCAAACTCGTTGAGCATCACGCTCAAAGTCCCGACTGCACAAAATCACGAGTGAAAATTGACAATGAAAGTTGACAGTTACTTGTGAATAAATATCAATGTCAATTTTCACTCGTGATTTTGTGCAGTCGGGACTTTGAGCGTGATGCTCAACGAGATTGCTGTCATCATTCTTTGCGAACGGGACTTTGAGCGCGATGCTCAACGAGTTTGCTAGCAGAAAAGGTCTCTGAAGAGTCCCTTGGCCGGGACGAAACGCTGCGTCAGACTAGCCACGAAATATTTATTCACAAATAATAATAATAATAATAATAATAATAATAATAATAATAATATTTAAACAGGGGGCGATCTCACATAAAGTGGTTTTCAGAACGGCCCTGTGGAGAATATCACAACTAAAGAAATAGAAACGTTAATTGTACAAGACAATGCTTCTTAGACTTAAAAAATACAATATAAATACAATATAAATACAATATAAATAAATTAAAATATAACCGTGTTTTGTACTACGATAAAAATGTTTATCTTCCAGACAAGTCAATTTTTGTGTAGCCGTAGCTGGCCTATAACCTTGAAGCAGATTTGTGCCATAGAAACCCCAAGAAAAGTTATTGCGACTGAAGTTATTAGTCCACTTATTGCTCGGTTTTTGAGCTACGAAAATAAATAATCGCGGCGGTAGGGGGGGGGGGGGGGGATAATTAGTCGATGTGCAACACTTGCGGTTACCAGCTATTGTTGTTCAGTTTAGAAAAATTCTTAGATGAGTAGACATCTCATTTGTGACACTGAAGTGCATGCCTAACAAATAAATTCGTTTTGTTTTACAATCACTTGATTGCACGATCTACAGCAAAACATCCAACATCTCACCCGCATGCTGTAAAAAATCAGTGGTAAACAGTACAAGTGGCCTCTGCGTAGTGTACGTCGTCTGTAATGTTCTGTGCGAAATTTCATACGAAAAACTTTAAAACGTGATATAGTAGTTGATGCCATTGGTGGTCTGATTACGGTAAATGTAGTCTGAGTATCAAGGGTAGTTGTGGGCATGTTTCTTTTAGTGATAATGCGATTGGCGCGTCCGCACCTACCCCCCCCCCCCCCCCCACCACGCGCCGCAAAGGTCCGCTTAATCTGAGAGTGGGGGTTAAAATGAATCTCAGAATGCAGGAAATGCGGACTTCAACAACTTGATTATTCAAAGTTTGGCGGGGAAAAATACCACCGGATCCCCCCTAGACGCTCACAATTCCGGCGCTTGCGCCCACCCAAGCAAAATCCTGCTTACGGCCCTGGAAATGACGTACAGGTCAAGCCTATCGTAATCATGACATTGTTAGGCCCCCACTTAATGCCTATTTTGGGTGAATATTTTGCTTTATGTAAATTCACAGTCAAACAATGCAACTTGGGGCGGTTGCAAGTCGGTACAGTCCTCAACAAAGATCAAAAACAGCGATATTTTTAATGCTTTTTTTGGTCAAATTGGAGTACGTACATTAAATAAATAGCACGCTAACAGTTGCACTGTAGCTAAAGTTTATAGGGAAAAACGATTCCTATTACTAAAAATTGTAAAAGAAAAATTGCTCAGTTGAACTTCTACCTCTGTCTACTTGTGAATTGGGTTTGTTTTTGTTAGGAGGAGATCACATCGAGGCGAATTCAAAAAGAGAGGAGTTCAAATTACAACCAGCGTGACAATAATGCTTACATTACAAATAAAACGGTCCCACAAACACGGCTTCGGTTATTGACTTGTTTGCATTGAACCTCGTGAAATGCATAACAACATGAACTATTGCAACGTCGCCAGTCGTAGTCGGCTGTTAGTTCTCTTTTTGTGTTGTTTGACAGATCTTCAGTTAAATCAAAACAGCCTGGTCTGCATAATTAGCCGCATCTTGATGATTGCTGAACTTCGAGATCGCCATCCCAGCTTGCCACTCACACCAAGACCTAGTACGTAAGTGGGCTTACAAGAATCTAGCGGCAGAATAGTTTTATTAGATCCGAGAAAACTACAAGCTGATTCTCGTGAAGTAAATGAACAATTCATATCACAAGAGTGTTGCGAAGCACTGTAACATGAGAGTCCAGAATGAAGTTTACATGATAGCATGAGCTGAAAGTCCCTTGTCGCAAGGTCTCCTATTTAATTAGAACCTTGGATCATTGCTTCTAAGACTTCCTTATATAAAAGGTTTTCACGCTTTTGAGACAAACCAAGCTAATTTGAATATATCATGAAAATCCAAACAATACTTGCATAATACGACTGAATTTTCGCGGGAAATACACACTGAAATTCGTGTCAGTTCTGCAATATTTATTTATTTTAATTACATTATAATTTCGAAATTAATTTTTAACATATTTGGTAAACATTCTGCTGTTTCTAAACTGAATTATAATACATCAATTTCATTCGAAATGCAATTTTGCCGATTTTATATGATATTTTAGTGTGAATTAATTTTGGCGGGAAAGTAGCCATAAGAGCGATTTAAGGCATTTTTGAACAAAATTCGTGGAAAGAAAGTTTCTTGTGCCAATCAATAAATTCTTGTTTTTGATAAAGAAGGGTATAGACTACTTAAAAATGGAATAAAATAAAAAATAAACTTCCGCACTTTTGAAAAAATAAAATTTGAAAAACCCCGAAATTCACTCTGTGGTAAGGTACAAGCTACCTACCCACATTAGAAAATTTGGCAAAAATTTTAGTTTGACTAAAAATTTGTTTCGAGGAAGCCAAAACATTAACAACTAGTTAATTAACCTTGAGAAAAAAATATGTGCACTACATGCAAAAGGGAGATCGGTTTCTAGTACCGAGAAGTTGGCCTTTTTTTATATGGGTTTTTGGCACTTTCTGAGCCAAAATGTAGGGGGGTGGTCAATCTCAGGATTGAAAAGCCAAGAAATCATTTAAATACCACCAATCTTAATCTTATCTGATAGGTTTCAAATGCTGAAAAAATTAGGGAAATCGGCCGACCCCCATCTTCCGCCATTGCCTGGTTTTCTCTGACAATGACACTTAATATTTATTTTATTTAATCTGCAGATATATGTGAACTTAGAAGAGTATGATGATCAGGAGTACGTTAACTTCGATATGATTGACTAAGCAGTGATGAAGGATCGCGATTGGACAAGTTACTCAATAAGTTCGAAGGTGGAAGCGGAATGGTGATAAATGAATAACCAGTTCTAACAGTTCTAAAGAAAAAGATAAAAAATATGTAGGGTTTAATCTCGTTGTCTAAGCACTCGATATTTTACTTACAATGTGATGTTATTTTGATTGTAACTCACACGTTGATTTTGCAATCCCGCTTTAAAAGAAGAGTGAATGCTTTATAATGCTTTATAGACTGGGGGTGTAGTTTTGCTGTTAGGCTTTTTTCCTTTGATGGATAGAATTGGCTGCCCAAAACTGACAGCAAGCTCTATCAACTAAGGACTGAATGTAGTGCATTTTGTTCTCCACTCTCTCTTTTCCCAGACTGAGTAGGGATCAAAATCGGTCCCGAGACGTTCAAAATGCAGCAAATGGCACTGAACATAATTGACCTTCGGGCAGGTCTATCAACCCAACCTTTTTTGCTCATGCCCAGCAAACTAGTATGCGGAAGAAATTGAACAATAAGTAAATAAGGAGTAATAAATACTTAGAGAGGTCCATTTATAATTAGTTCTACGCTTAATTTTTAATGTTTCTATATTATTATTGTTTAATATGCATTAGTAGACAGTCAGCATGTTCTATTGGGAAAATCCGTGGATCTGATTGGTTCTCCCATCGTTTTCTATTCGGTGTTAGTAGAATTCAGATTCCACTAGCATACTAATCCAAATGCTGCAATCTGATTGGCAGAGCTATTGAAAACTATCAGCCATTAGCAGTTGTGTTCTATTGGAAATCCGTGAATCCGATTGGTTCTCCCACTGTTGACTATTTGCTGATAGAACACAATCGCGCGCGCGTTGCTCTTTGAAGGGAGGCTTTTTCTCGATTTTTGGCTTAAAAATACATAAAGTTGTATGCTTTGGACTGCCATCCTACTAAAACAATTAGACTACTCGCCCTCGTTTTCCATAAGCGATAGTCAACTCGGCTGCTCCTCATTATTAACTATTCCCTCATAGAAAACTCATGTTCTTGAGCGTTGCTGTTGAAAGGGAATTGTTAATTTTATTTATGGAAAATTGTAGGTTGTTGTCATGTCTTTTAATGGCAATCTGAATGATAAAAATTATTGTTTTATTGATAAGGCTATAAGCTTAACTGTTTTTAGAAGTAGTAGAATTAGTAGTCGAATCCCAAACTATCTACTCATTGTTTCCTATTAAAAGTGAAAGTAAGATAGATTATAGTTTTTCGTCGTTGGTTTTGGTTGTGGTGTAAGCCGCCCTGCCTCTTTACAACAAATGTTTTATACGTGAACTTTTGTAGCGGGACAATGTAAACAAATATTTGCAAGTTACTTTTTCAGCCATCAAACAAATGTTGACTAGATGAATCAAATGGTTATTTACTTTATTTTATACAATAATAATTACTTGCCCTCCCCCAAATAACCCCCCAAAAAATAATAAAAATAAAATAAATAAAATAAAAACCCACCCTATCTCCTGAACACTAGTCAAAGTGAACGCATGAGGAGAGCTCAGAAAGGTGAAGTTACTCGAAGGTTTTTGCCAAGGGAAACGCTGGACCTAAGCCAAGGGAAACAGTAGCGCAATCCACTTGACAGCCTCATATCAAATGGGTTCCCTAAATTAAATCCACACAAGAGGTACGGTCACAAAAATGTTTCTGTTTTTCTGATTTCTAAACGTTGGCTTATAGTGTCACAACCTACTGTTAAAGTCAAAAAAGAAAGTGTTCCAAATTACATTATATATTTAAAATGACGCTGCACATGCAGTTTTGTCGCCTTTCGTTTCGTAAAACTAAATTTGATGGTTCCTTGTTTTGCTGATTTACATAGAGGAATTTATAACAAAAAGCAAACGCCTGTTTTTACCACAGTAAAAGAAAAGAAGCAGGGAGGTAAAAACAAAAAGAGGTCATCATTAGTTAAAATAAAAGTCAATGGATTTCAATAGATTTCATAAGGGATATATGTGTGTAGAAATGGATCTTGTTGTTGTTGTTGTTGTTGTTGCTGTTGTATTTATGTTTAGGAGATTTTACTCTACATCGTTGTCACTGTATGTACCACTAACGGGTCAACTTCGTGATCACATTGTAAATTCATTATCATCTTCATCATCATCAACAACATCATCATTTCCTTTTCCCTGACAGGGAAATAGGACTTTGTGATCTCTCTCGCCGCGTTTTCCGGTCTTCTGCACAAACCCCAGCGTGTATACGGCCTTTGAAACCACACTCTGCCCTTTCCTTCTCTACCGTTCTTGTGCAAGTCTGTTTAGGCTTCCCTCTTCGACGTTTAATCTGCGGGGTCCAAGCGTGTGCTGCTCTGGGGCGGTCATTTGCGTTCATTCTCAGCACATGTCCAATCAGCTGTCATGGCTTACGCTTTATCTGCTGCGTGATTTCCTCTATCTCTCATTGGCCAGTTTCAGTTCAATACCGTGCGACGGAGGCAGTTGTGTCAGAAGACGTTCACTTATCTCATCACTTTTTGCTTAAACGATCGGTTACTTTCTTATTTATTTTTATAGAAGCATCGACCAAAGCATAAACTATATTTCGTTTACCTGAAGATCGCGTACGGATCAACTTACCATTGAAAGAAATCATGCAGGTGCTATTTAATGAAATGAACTGTAATTTTCTGGGCCTTACTAAACCACTGCGAAATTTACACAAAATAGCTTGCTAACTCAATATTTTAATCCCAATCTGGCTAACGTAACTAGCTCATATCATGTAGCGTTTTTCTCGATAAGAAACAACAATACAAACAAAGATATTTAGGGTAACGGGGTTGGGAATGAAGTACCCTGACTACACAATCCACAGAAGGAGGTCCTTATATGGCGATCACAATCCCCCACTCCTTTTAGGTGGTCACAATCCACTGGGAGAGGTCCTTAGCCCTTGGCAAGTTTAGACTCGTGGTTACCCTGTATAGGAGAACTTCATCCCCGCAAAGAAACAAAGTGTACTCCCCATGTAAGAATCAAGCCCAATGCTAAAGGTGGGTGGAGAAATCAGTGTTGTAGAAGAAGGCGAGATAAAGTTTTCCGGCTAGCAACGAAGGAATGACTCAACAATAAACTCTTGTTCAACCTGAGAAATGACCGACAGTGAAATACAAGGCAATTTTGATTGACTCAGCCCTCAGTTTGCGTTACTAGCATTTGTGATCGCCACTGAACTTTGGACCGCGAATCCCCACCTTCTATCCACGTGATCACTCATTGTTGTTCACACTAAATTTAAACTTATTTACAAATAAATTGGTCTTCGACGATGAAATGAAGTTGGCCGAACTTTGAACATGGTGATTTTTGCGTCCCAAATTGGAAATGCATTGTCCACGATGACAATATCGCCATGCCCTCCCCACCTGGGGGCGATATTTTTCGACATGACGCCATTTTGTGTGTGGTTCAACCGGCCAAGAAAAGCCACGGCCGCACTTTAGAGGATTTTCTACACTTCAATACACCTGTCGCCGACCTAAGGAACAGCGAAAGGAAAGATAACTTACCGGAGATTAAGCTGGTCAAATTCTTTGGCGATTTGACCTTTTTTATGGAATATATCGAACTTTGAGTGAGATGCAGTCGATAGTTGTTTCCAGCCCTGGGAATATTAATTTAAATACATATGTTCGAAATTAGTCGCAAAGCTGCATCTCACCGAAATCGAATCAAATCGACTTGAGGAGCTGGCAAACAACAAAGAATACGACGCAGCAACAGTGTAAGTAAAATTTTTCGTTCCTATAAGCAAGGCTGACACTACGTAGAAATGAATAGAGTCCAAGCTGAAAGTCAAAAATACAAACTCTGGACAGCTTTTTCGACCTGGTTGAGTTCTCGTCAGCAGAGTGTATGCCACACAGAATGGAACAACCAGTCCAAATACAGTTGTCTATTAAGTGCTCGTGGTAATGACGATCCGGATGGCCTCAAATCCAAATGCCCGCCCATTGATAAAAAATATTGCGTGACTTGGCATCACGACTCGTACTACGTGACTTGGCGTGACTTATCCAACAATAAATTATTTATCGCAAGCTTCCTTTTCAGCCAGACGCTAAAACGTAATCAAGACAAGTTTCTTTCACACAGGAATCAGTGGTGAGTTATCGTCGGTTGCCTTTAGCCTAAATGATTAGCTGTTTATATCTAATTTTATTTGTATAACAGGAGACAAAGTTGTGTTTTAGGTTTTAAATTAGTCCATTTTACTGTAAATTTTCATGCTATATACGGTAGCAAAACAGACGTGAAGTTCATCACACACGCGCATCCATATATAGTGTACACTGCAGAGGAGGATTTCAGGTGGATATTAACAGTATCGCGATTCTCTTATAATTTTCCTTACGGAAATATTGGAAATGTAGTACTGAGTGGTTAGCGGGAGTCCGATTTGTTTAAAAGTCACGAGCCGAATATGATTACCGACAGAGATGGACGACACGACCTCCCGTTACCAATTTATCATACTACGAAAGCGAAGCTTGTTAGTTAAAGATTGATTCAGTTCATTTATGTTATCCAAGCTTTCAAACCAGCGTAATAAATGTCAGGGCGAAGCGGCAAACGCAGTCAACTTCTGTGACCATCGATAATCAGAATTCCGCCTTCGATGATCTCTCAGCCGTGCAGTGATGAAAGCAGTGGAGCCATCTACAAGTAAACCCTTGTTTCATTTGACTAAGACAAAAACTAACGGTCAATAAATTAAGCAATTTACAGTCTAAATATCACTGAAGACTTTTTACATTCAGAAAGCCAGGCGAAAATCGTTTTTTAATTCAAAGCGTCTGCTACGTGCGCAATCGACATCCTCGACTTAAAATTGTCTGGCCTCAAAATCACGCAAATTAAATTAAAGGAGCAATATTATGCAAGCATCAGGAGTTTCGCGCTTCCGGCTGGAACGTAATGCATCCTGGGATATGTTGGGACAAAAAGTGAGCACCACTTCAACAAGAACTCAAGAATCAAACAAACAAACCAGGGAATTTACTGAGGAAAATTACGGCTGGATTTCCAGAAATCTAGAAAAATATCAAAAACTGCAAAGATCTAGCGCCTAAAGGACATCTGAAGATTGTATTTATGGAAGTTGACCTCAACAATCAGTAATTCGCGATGTCGTTAAAATTTAGTGATTGTAGTGCGTACTTCTGCAATTTGCTCATGCGGACAATCGCTTCCAGAGGTTTTGAAGCAAGATACTGTAGTTCCCGTGGTGAAAGCAGGGAAGCCATCGACAAGTAAACCCGTGTTTCATTTGACGTGGGCAAAAACTAACGGTCAATTAATAAAGCAATTTACAGTCTAAATTTCATTGAAGACGTTTTCCATTCAGAAAGCCAGGCGAAAATCACCTTTTAATTCAAAGCGTCTCGACATCCTCGACTTGAAAATATGTGGCCTAAAAATCACTCGAAATCAGATAAAGGAGCAATGTCACGATATTTTTAGTCACTGTTCTGATTACTTGAAGGAAACCTTGAAAAAAAACCTAACATAGAAAAACACCAAAGGAGTAATAAAAACGCAAAAATTAGTAAATACTTTAATAACGCAATTAGCATTCCATTCCGGCCTTGTTGATACGAGATGATATGATTATAACCGGTAGTAACGAAAACGAAGACCCCGAAAACGAAGACCGAAGACCTAAGACCAATACGAAAACGAGGACCCGTACGAAAACGAAGACCCATACGAAAACGAAGACCGGTACGAAAACGAAGACCCATACGAAAACGAAGACCTGTACGAAAACGAAGACTCATACGAAAACGAAGACCCATACGAAAACGAAGACCTGTACGAAAACGAAGACCCATACGAAAACGGAGACCCATACGAAAACGAAGACCGGTACGAAAACGAACACCCATACGAAAACGAAGACCTGTACGAAAACGAAGACTCGTACGAAAACGAACACCCATACGAAAACGAAGACCCGTACGAATACGAAGACTCATACGAAAAGGAAGAACCCTACGAATACGAAGACTCATACGAAAACGAAGAACCGTACGAAAACGAACACCCGGCTAAAACCAGCGTTACACAGAGTTGCGTTAAATATCCCGTGTCCCGTTATTTTTTTCACAAATATCCCGTACCAATTCTGATCGAGTACATTTCATTTTCTTCGCAGTTTTTTTGGATCGAAACCGCAAAGTCAATAGTTATAGGTATGGATCAGCCAGCAAGAATACAAACTGGACAAATCTGTTTGAACTGTACTGTACTGCACAGTTAGGATCTGCACAAGTCATTGAATTAACCCAATGAAAAAACAGTACTAAACAGTGTAGTGTCGTGTATTTGCCAAGCAGGGCTACATAGTGTATAGATCTCGTCAGTTTTCGAGGTTATCTAGTTTAACTTAGAGTTGTTTGTTTCAGTTTGGGTTATTAAATGAATGATAGATTTTTTTTAAATTTAGTAAATATTTGTTAGTGCTTCTTTTGTGTAGTCATATCAATAAAGACCTTTCATTCATTAATTTTTCTCATATAGCGAGGCGTACTCAATTTAAGACAAATATTTGTAGGATTTCAATGAAACTTGATCAATACGTTCTCAGTACACGTCTGCTTCAATAGCATTCTTATCGAACACTGCCCCGTCAGTAGAGTACAAATATCGCGCGAAACGAGTACAAATATCACACGATAGTTGTACTTGTCTCATTCCCCGACCAAAAGATTAAAAACCTTGGCAAGTCAGAATATTGGGGAGACGAAAACGTTGGGTAATAAATCTCTTATTAGACATTTTAGTGTGTAGTATCGTAAATTTTTATTCATCATTTCTGGCTTAAAAATTTACAGCGATACTACACACTAAAATGTCTAAATTCTAATCTTTATTATTGTCACTTCCGTCACGCAACTCTAAAATTTGCCCGTTGAATCGATTCAATAGTTTTCTCTTGAACTTTCTCCAGTAGAAAAGTTTCACCATCGATCGGCATGTTTTTTTTGTGACCTAGGCTCCCGCAGTGCTATCAGAATGGAATTTTCAAAAGGAACAGCATCTTTCCATTCCGTTTACGTATTGAAATTTTTGTAATGTTCCATTAGTCGAAAAATTCTCGCCGAAAATTCCATGTAAATGGAAAGCGCTCACTGATTTCATATGGGTCTTCGTTTTCGTACGGGTCTTCGTTTTCGTATGGGTCTTCGTTTCCGTATGGGTCTTCGTTTTCGTAGCCTGTGAACAGGCTCTCCGGTCGAGGATGGGGCGAAAAGAAAGCGGCAAGAGAAAGGTGGGGGTGGGGGAAGGGAAAAAGGCGGGGAGAGAGGGAGATGGGGAGAGCCTGTTGACAAAGGATTGTAACCGCCATTCCGCCCCCGTTTAATTAACCTGTCATTAATCTGTCGTTAACTTGAAAGGAGTAACACCTTCGGCTAAGCGAAATACAAAAGATGATAGCGTCTCTGCAGATAAAGCGCGCATGAAGCAAGCGAGGAAAACATTGAAAACCCCTTACTTTGGAGGAGAAATCCAGGCATCGATGAATATTCCACAGCAACAACTGGACAAAAATAAAAATGTCATCCGTGAAGGAAGCAACACATCTTCCGGCGGAAAACCGTGCAGACCTATGACCTCTACACATATTTTCGCTGAGCAGTCTCTGCAGTCTCGCGGTTCTACTCAGCTTAAAACCGTTAAACGGCCTCCTAATAATACAGCTGGCAGCATATAGTACCCTTTATAAACAAGTGAGAAGCAAAAATATATTGGACGACTAAATCCAATGCAGGACGGCAAATGTGCAAATAGGGAGTTTAAGAAACCACGACGGCGACGCCGAGGACAACGTCGATTAAAAAATGAATTATATTTTAGCTACGAATATCGCGATACTCGAAAGTCATTTAGCTTGTTTCTCTCTGTCAAAACCGCTATCTCAAAACTAAATCTGGAACACAGCGATAAATTCGAAATAGAAATTTAAAAAGTTAGCTGTCGTGGTTCACGTTCTCCAGGCAATGCAGAATTCGGTCATTTCACGTTGTTATTTTGCAGAGGACGGCAAAGAAATGTACCAAGAATTAAAACGCACGTGCACAGCCATATTTCTACTCATTAAACCTTTTGTTTAGCGACGTTCCCGTTGCCGTTGCCGTTGTGGTTTTCTTAAACTCCCTAATTTCACGAACGTAGGGGTCCGTGTAGGCCTGTCACCTCGTTTCTACTACGCCAGAGATCGCAAGCAACGTTTCTGCTCTTCTTTCAGCTATCTTATGTGGACAAATTCCCTTAATGAATCGCTTAATACTCTTTGAAACAGATCATCCGTAACTCGCTCACCGCCAGAAGACACCATCATTACATATTTACACTTCGCTGAGCCGAATGAAAATTTTGATCGTATCGCGTCTCATGGCGTCGGCAAATCAAGATGTCAATAAGACCCGTCAACAATCAGCAATCTGGCCAATCAGAGGTTGCACCAGAATCTGGTGCACGGCGGGTGCTTGGAACGGCGGCATAAAACCTTTGTCTGCAGGCTCCCCCGATTTTAATTCTCCCTCAGGCCCTTCTCGGCTCGCTTCGCTCGCCGATTTCTTTGGGAGCCTGCTCGCAGGCTACGTTTTCGGGGTCTTCGTTTTCGTTACTACCGATTATAACCATCTTGTGTCAGTAAAACGCTGTCAACGCTGGCTCACTAATAATATATTGTTTTTTCTGCGTCGGTTTGTGGTCATTTCTGGTTGTCTGTGTGGCACGAGAAGGTGTGGGCAGTTTGCGCATTCTGTGTAACCGTTCAAGTCATTCTTACTTTGCGATCTAGAAGAAATTTTATTATGGCGTAGTGGTGAACGTTCTCGGTTATTCAAATTAGTGGGACGAGTTTGACACAGTCCAGTTAACAGATTTAATTGAAGTGAATTTCATTATTTCAATGACTTGATTCTAGCATTCGTTACAAGGGTATAACCGTTGTAAAAAGTTGTTTTATAAAGCCTTTTGATTGTTGTCAATTTTGAAATTGCAGACACGAGGGTCTTGCATAAAGGCACTGAAATTTAATTATAATTCAGCAAGAAACCACGTAGAACAAGAGCAAAATACACCAGGTCAGTTAGAAACGACTAATACGTTACGAGGGGTGTCAACTCTAAGAAGGGCTGTTTCGGGAGAAAAACAAAATTCTTCTAGGAATCTGAAGATTTTGCCGGGAATCGGGAGACTTGGGAAATTTTTCCAGGAGACACGAAGTAATGAAGTTAAAATTTTGGGAAGTTTCATTGAGATTTTTTGGGAATGTCTACCAAAAATTCGGGACGATATTCCAGATTTTCGGGATGACTTTTAGCACACATTTATTAGAGCTGTTACCCCCCGTCTAATACAGTGTTATAATACAGTCGAAGCTCTCGTAAGCGGACACCCTGGGGACGTGAACAGAGTGATCCGTAACTGGAGCTGGCCGCTTACAAGAATGGTTCTCTAATGCGGCCACTAGAGATGTAGGAAATAGATTGCCGCTTACGGGAGCTTGCCCAGCTAACAATAAATACCGAATGTAACTGGACGTGGATGACGACAAGACAAAGACTGAAATATGGTATTGTAATTACTGTAAAATCATTTTGACAAATGGCGTTGTGAAGTTGATTGATAAGACCAAGATACAGAGGTTGTTAATAGCATTTTCTTTGGGGTGTCCGCTTTCCGTTTACGGGATCCCTGAAGTGTCCGCGGCCGCTTACGGGAATGCCCGATTACGAGAATGTAAAAATACAGAGTTTGTATGGGAGTTAAAACGGGGTTTCAAACAAGGCGGTCCAGGTCGCACTAAAGACAAATTTCTGAAATGTCTCAAGATGTTGCCAACAATGTTTGTCTCAGAATTTGTCCGAGACAATTGAAACGTTGTGGTTTAGGGTCTCACTTAAAGACACAATCATCTGTGACATCAGCGTAACTTCATCCGTCGCAGTATTTCTCGCATAATTTTAAATTACTTTTGCGCTCTTTTATGCAAAATAAAGTGCAGAATTAACGCAAAATTGCTTTGATTCTGGCTTTCTTTTTCTACCTTTTGAACGTGGGTGCAGCTAGTGATGCGCAAAGATTCATTCTCCTTTTTTGCATCATACAAATACGAGTACTTCAGGTGCAAGTTTTGATACTACAACGGCAGTGAAGACGTTGCGGCCATGAATTATCATCATAAGAATTATCTGAGCTGCTTTCCCAAACCGGCTGTTCGGGAAACTCTCCCGACGCTGGTTCACAATCAAAAGGACTGTATCTTTCCAATGGTTGCGTTTTATTCTCTCACAATCTCGTTCACAATGTTATACTATCAATCGCTTTTCCGTTCTAAATTGAAGCTTTACATCAATAGCTTATACATCCGAGAAATGAAATACAATCATGCTGCGGTTAAATCTTGGCTCGCTATATCCTATTGTAATACATAGCCTTAATTAAATCTATTCTTAGTTGTCTTGAAACAGTACGTGATATATTGCCTATGCAATCTGTAAGTAAAGTCACGCAGTGACGTAACATAAACAATTCGGATAGCGTGATATGAAATTACAATTGATTATTATCAGACACACTCCCTCCCTTGACCTGTGAAGGTCAAGCATAGCACAAATCTGAAATCACGTTCAGTAACGCAAATGATATAAAAAATTAATCGTGATCAAGCATGGCTCGTGTCTTCCAACGAGAATCCAGCGCGGCCGCACGCCGTGGGATTTCCCTCCCCTTGTTTGCCTGCCTTTCTGTGTCTCCCACCGGGTTTGTGTTGCGCTGACCACTTTCACTCTCATTCTCTCTCGCCACACTACTTACCTCTAACGGATACAGTTTTTGCATTGCTCTGTTAACAATGATGGGCTTTCCCTTGGTAATCACTTTCAACTTAGCACCTCTAACCACGTCATCTTTTCCCACAACAAGTTCTAATACTTTCCCCATCTTCCATTTAGACCTCTTAACATTGTCTTCGTGCACCAACACTACGTCCCCAATACTTACCTGGTTTTGAACTTCCTTCCTACCTCGGTGATGCTCTCTCAAATCTGTCAGGTATTCCTTTCTCCATCGATTCCAAAAATGAATTCTTAACCTGGCAAGGTACCTGAACCTTCTAAGAAACCCTGTCTCGCTCTCCTCCTCGTCATTCCTGACCTCTTCTGGCAGGCTCGACAACCGGCGTCCATAGATCAGGTGAGATGATGTGAGCATTTCAGCCCCAACTTCGTCATACTCATACGTTAGAGGACGCGAATTTAGGGTTGCCTCTAGTTCCATCAAAATAGTCAACATTTCGTCCGCGTTGAGCTTCGCATTTCCGAGGACCTTTCGAAGACAACGTTTCGCGGTACCGATCAAGCGCTCAAAAAGTCCACCCCACCAAGGGGCCCTCTCCAAATTAAACTTCCAATCAATTCGATTGCTCTCTAAATGCTCTCTTATCTCTTGTTTGTCATGCAGTCGCCTTAACAACTTCTCGGACGCCTTAAAAGTCTTGGCGTTGTCGGAAATTATCAGTGATGGGGTTCCTCTCCGAGCTGCAAATCTACGCATACAGCGGACAAAAGTACATGCAGTCAGATCCTTCACTAGATCGAGGGTAACAGCTCGTGTCACACAACACGTAAACAGGGCAATGTAAGATTTGACCATTTCACCTGTCGGTGACTTCACAAACAAAGGACCGGCAAAGTCTACACCTACCTTCGAAATGGCAAAGCCTCTTTTACTCTGAAGTCTGGAAGTGCAGCTTCTGGTGGGGATCCATAGGGTTTTCCCTGTTGCCTTTTACAAGTCACGCATTCGTTTAACACTTTCTGAATAGCTTGTCTTCCTTTCGGCACCCAGAACCGTGATCTCAGCTCTCCAAGTGTTGCCCGGATTCCACCGTGTTTTGTCTTCAGATGACACTCCTCTATCACCAGTTTTGTCAGTTTGTCGTCTCTTGGGAGGATGATTGGTTGTCGTGACTCTGGCTCTAGGTCCGAATGTTCCAGTCTACCTTGGCACTTTAACAGCCCATTAATTTCAGTCAATTTCAGCTTCATAGCCAAATCATTATAATGTTTGCTACCTTTCAGCTCATCTTGGGAAGACCTTATCCACATTCGCTCCGCCTCTACTATTTCACTCCTACACAGCATGCCCTTTCTCCGCTCGGTGCCCTTCGTCTTTGATTTTGAATTGTGCAGGAAACGTTTGACCCACGCAGTCACACGTAATAGCCGTCCGAAATTACTAAATTTGTTTACATCTATCACTTGCGTGGCACCCGTTCGCTTTGTCACACTCGCCACTGTCACGTTCAACTTCTTTCTCTCTTCGTTGCTCTGTGGAGTCTCACTGACCTCTGAGTTCGGCCATTCGCTCTCTGGTCTGGTCAGCCAAGTTGGACCTCTCCACCATAGCTCACTTTCTTTCAGTCTCGACGCTCGCTCACTTCTCGAACCGATGTCAGCCGGGTTTTCTTGCCCTGGACAATGTCCCCATTCGTTTTTCTTTGTAATCTTGAGAATCTCGTTAACCCGGTGACGGACGAATTGTTTCCATTCCCCGTTGTTTTCGATCCACCAGAGAGCGGTCTTGCTATCTAAGCACAAGCGTGTCGTGCCGATATTAACTTCATCTTTCAATGCGTTCTTTACGGTGTCCATAAGAGTCGCAATAATTTTTCCAGACATCAGTTCTAGACGCGGAATGGTCTGTTCCTTTATGGGAGAAACTCTCGTCTTGGAGGTCAGCAGCGTCGAAGAAACGGCTCCAGAAACCTCACACACAAAGTAAATAACCGCGCAGTACGCCTTTCTGCTTGCATCCGCAAATCCGTGCAGCGAACAGTTGAACTCACCTTGTTCTATTCCATAGACACATCTTGGCACATGGACCTCTTTCGTCTCCTTCAAGTCCCTTAGCCATCCAATCCAACTCTTCTCTCTTTCGCCGGTTATCCGTTCGTCCCAGTCTACTTTGCTCACACACAACCCTTGAAATAAAGCTTTCATGCCAACAAGTACTGGACTCAGCAAGCCTAAGGGGTCATACATACCTGCGATCACCTTCAAAATGTTTCGTTTCGTAACGGGTAACCCATGCGCTCTTTCAACCATTTCAGACAGCTCAAACACAAACGTATCATTGTCGCAATTCCACGACTGCCCTAGTACCTTTTCATTCTTGGTTCCTACCTTTGCGCCGAGTGTGGCTTTGGCGTAACTTTCGTCAGCGCTTTCGATTTGTTTGTCCACGTTCGACTCGCCACGCAGTTCGCGCTGTATTATTTTTGCTCTTAACTCCTCGCTGTTAGTCAACCATTTCCTCAATTTAAACCCACCTATCGCAAGTCTTGTCTTCGCCTTTTCATACAACTCACCTGCCCCCCGAGTGGTCTTTTGCCCTGTAACAAGATCATCGACGTAAAAACTCTTTTTCATAACCCGCACGAACTCTGGGTCGATCTCAGTAAACGAATCTAAATGGTACTGGAGTGTTGCATTAAGCAAAAACGGCGAACAGTTGACCCCAAACACAACACGACAGAATCTGTAAACAACTGGGTCTAATCGCTCGCTGTCAACACCCTTCACCCAAAGAAGCCTCAAACAATCCCTGTCACGCTCGTTGACCACAATATTGAGAAACGCTTTCTCAATATCACCAACTAACGCAACGCGCTTCTCTCTAAATCGAATGAGAATGTCAAACAATAATGGAGATAAGGCAGGCCCCACGTGCAGACAATCATTTAACCACACGCCCCCTTTTCCTTCTTTTGAAGATGCGTCATAAACCACGCGAATCTTTGTGGTTTTGGCTTCATTCCGAATAACCGCGTGATGTGGCAGATAATGCACTTTATCGGGCGTTTCTAATTCCAACACTCTTTCAATAATACCGACTTCTGCTTGCTCCTTGATAATCGCATCATACGCATTCAAATTCTCCGGTACGCTTTTCAACTTTTCGATCTGCCCCTTTAGACGCTTAAAACTGTTACGGTAGTGGCTTGGTAGCGGCGCGTGCCCCTCTTTCCAAGGAAGACCGACTTCGTACCTTTTCCCGTTGAACGAAATGGCGTCTTTTAACGCCTCGTGGACCTCATTTTCTTCCCTTATGCCCAAGGTCTCAAAATCCCACAATTTTTGGACGCTATCATCTAATTCACGATCACTCCTTGGCATCGCGTGGCCAACAAAATTGACACTAATTTGCGCGTCGTCACGAAGGCCCTTTATTGGGCCTGACAGAACCCACCCTAGGCTGGTTTCTACGGCAACTGGCTGGTCCGCCTCCCCCCGTATGGTTCTCCCCCTTTGAAACGACCAAAGGTAATCCGCTCCGATCAATAAATCTATGCCCAGGACCTCGTCCTTACGATTCACATCTGAGAACCAGAGGCCTTGCAAATGGGGGTATTCGCCCCTCCTCATTTCAATATGTTGATTGCCGATCTCCGCTATGGTGGGGACCTCATACGCCTCAATTTTAATTCTATCTCCCCCCTGCAAGGGAAACACGTCTAACTCAAAGACCGCCCTCACATTACAATCTTTCGTTTGTTGACCAAACGTACTTATTTCAATCCATTCCTTACCTTTAAGTGGTAACCCAGCCGTTTGTACTGCTCGAGTCGTAATAAAAGATCGGTGGCTACCCGCATCGAATAACACTCTTACCCTCACACTCTTTCTATCGCCCCTAACCACAGCTTGTGCGGTTTGTAAGGCGACCCTCCCCACGGATCCCACATGAAAGGTAGGACTTGCAACTGCCTGAGAATTTTGCATTGCATCGCTCCCCCCGGATCCCTTGGGTTGGGCGGCGGTGGCATGACTGGAACTATCAGAATGCACAGAAACACCGCGATCACCATTGTGGCCGGAACTGAACTGATTCCGTTGCGCACTATTTCCCCTTTCACAAATAGAAACATGATGTTTTCCCATGCAAATATTACAAGCTAACTTAGACAAACAATCACGCGAAATGTGGCCCCTTTGGGCACAAATAAAACATCTACCGTACTTACGTAGTAGTTGCCTTCTCTCGTCTACTGATTTTACATTTGTACAATCCTGGTGGGCGTGCCCACCTTTACAATACGCGCAAAACAGTTTGTTCATTTTTGCCAACAGAGCGCTGGCAGTGTTCAGTTCGTCCATCTTTTTCTTCTTGTCCTTGTCGTTACGTGTGTACTGGCTGCTTTCAGACTTGTTAATCGTACAATGTTCCTCCCTCAGTTCAAGCTCACTGAGTAGTTCCTTCAACAAATCCTCCATCTTCCATTCCGTGTGATTTTTTCCTCGAGTGATTTGTAGTTTTACCGCTTCTGGTAATTTACCAAGGATGGCGGGCACAACGATTCCTTCGTACGTGCTGGCATTAACTTCCAAGGCTTTAAGGCCTCTATGGTGGGTTTCGATCTTGTCATAAAGTCTACGAAGGCCTGTCGTGTCCCTTTCACTAAGAACTGGTGCGACGCTTAACAATTCATTGACGTACGCTCTTTCGATAACAACAGGCTTTCCAAATCGTCCTCTCAACAATTCAATGGCTTCCTTATAATTGGCTGTTGTTAGCGCAAGTCCTGCGATGGTTGTTCTCGCGGCTCCCCCTAGAAGACCGCGCAGATAGGTAAACTTGTCGATATCCGAAAGGTTTGGGTTTGAATAAATGGAGCTCTGGTAGCAGTCCCAGAATTCTTGCCATTCGTCCACCTTTCCATTAAAACGCCTGACCTCTAGCTTGGGAAGCTTCACTCGCACGTTACTGTTTGTGGCCACATTACTACTCGCAACTGGTGGGTTCTGATGTGGGCTCACAGGACTTTCTGTTTTTGGCGTAAGAAGCTCAGCCAAGGTCGTAGTAATGGCCTTTATCTCTCCTTTTAGGTTTCCAGCAATTTGGACTTCTTCTGCGATGTCCTCATCGGTAACGCCCTCTTGTTCTACAAGGCCACTCAAAATTTCTGCATCCAGCTTTCTCAAACTTTCAAGCTGCTCTTCAAGCGATGCTTTAATTTGTACGATTCTCGGTCGCGTTTCTGTGGTTGACTCACCCGCTTCGATAAAGCCTTTAGCTTCTGACAGGACCTGACTCACGTAAGCCCTATGCCCACCTCGTGTTTTTCTCTTTGTCTTCACGGCTTCTGCCATGTCCGTTCTCGTTTCTTTCAGCTCACAGTATCCGGCTCGAAGGACCAAGTGTTCGGGAAACTCTCCCGACGCTGGTTCACAATCAAAAGGACTGTATCTTTCCAATGGTTGCGTTTTATTCTCTCACAATCTCGTTCACAATGTTATACTATCAATCGCTTTTCCGTTCTAAATTGAAGCTTTACATCAATAGCTTATACATCCGAGAAATGAAATACAATCATGCTGCGGTTAAATCTTGGCTCGCTATATCCTATTGTAATACATAGCCTTAATTAAATCTATTCTTAGTTGTCTTGAAACAGTACGTGATATATTGCCTATGCAATCTGTAAGTAAAGTCACGCAGTGACGTAACATAAACAATTCGGATAGCGTGATATGAAATTACAATTGATTATTATCAGACACCGGCAAAATTTGATCGAAAACCTGAATTCATGACAAGACACCCGTGACCGACAATATAACTCGCACTGAAAAATGAAACGAGTAGCGATTTCCACGCTTCTTTGAGATTGACTGACAACTTTATCACAAGATGTTTGTTGTTCGTAAGAAGTCCTGCTCTAAAGCAGGACGACGGCTCTTTTGAAGATTTGTCTCCGTAGACAAGTTTTTGTCCGCGTAAGGACAAGTAGGTGGCACTTGGCGTGGCCAACTGATGACAGGAATCTGACACTATTTTTGGTTATCAAAATAAACTTGTCTCGATTTTGTCCTCAGTGCGACCCGAGAGCTTCGACTGTATAACGCAACTTTTATTGAGCGACAAAAGCAGTTTTAATTTAATGGATGAATGAAGTTCTAATGAGCAATAATGTATTTGGCAAGCAGAGTCTAATTTGTTCTTTAAATTAGCTGTACGCTCTTCGATTTTCGATATCTTTGACACTACAGCCAGTGTCAAAGATATCGCAGCTGTGTCACCCAGTGCCAAAGGTCTCCTTGAGACCACGACTAATTTGCATGTGTTCAAATCATTCCGTTGTCATGCATTCTGTGAAGCAAGTGTTTGTAATTGTTCTTTGATCCCTCTATTACTGACTGACTGAAATGTAGTTCATAACGGATTGCTTGTGAAAAAAATACGGCCGTGGAACCTTTTTAACAAATGTGTTGATATCATTTAACTATAAACATCTCAACTAGTGTAGCGCAAGCTATGAAATTGCTGCGGTTATTTTGGTCTATTTCGTATTTTGGAAAAGGGTTGCTCATTATATAGGAACAAATAAAGAGAGTAGGTCTAGCTAGGTTTATGTAATGTTTAATAAATGAGCAGCAGTGTTTTATCAAGTTTAAAACACGAGGCGCAGCCAAAAGTTTTAGACTTTATAAAACACGAACTGCGAATTTATTGACGGGCTTCAAAATCCTCTGATGTAGATCCACTCATTCTTGCACTCATATTTAGATTTGGGGATATTTTGGCCTAGAAAATTGGACGTAAAGTTTAGCGGTGTCCTTAAAGGTCAAATGAACCAAATTTTCGACATTCTTTCTTTTGCGATTTTAAAGCAACCAAACGCTAAAAGAACCCGGGTCATTTTATATTTCGAAACATTGCATGATATTGATAACAACTTGTGAAGGTTTGACAAAATGTTATGTTAAACTTTATTTCGGGAGAAAGACCTTAAGGCGGGGGTACACCTGAAGCCTGTTTTCCTGCCGCTTAACTTGTGGTGCTCTTGCGTTGGGGTCAACTGTCTGGTGGTGTTCCAAAAATTATTTTCTTTCTTCTATCCCCTCTTTAAACCTCTTAAAATTTTACTCAAATTCACGTATACCCCCACCTTAAAGAGTTTCAGTCACGTAGCAAGAGAGCTGGGTCTGAAATCCCCAGCGACAGCTCATTAACGAGTGTGGAGCCCCCCCCCCCCCCCCCCCCCCCCCCTTTTTTTGTTTTCATTTATTGTAATCAAGCTTTTGAAATAAAAAAGAATGGTCACATTTCTATTGTCAGAAATGAAATAAATAAGGAAAACGGCATCAACTGTAGTTTTTTTCTGTTTAGCATTTTGGTCACCATGGCTACCAATCATTGTATAATAGTTTCCAGTATGAAAGGTTTTCTGTCTAAATTAAGTGTAAAAAGATTGCCTGTGCTGTTTTCGTAAGCATGTCATTGCGAGTTGGTAGTTATGGGGTTGTTTCAATAAATTATAATGCCCTTCAAAAATAAATGGTGATTATGATAATGTTAAAATGGGACATTTTCAGCCTGCAGACCCCCCTTTTTCGGACTATTGTCAGCTATATTTCAAGGGAATGACCTTAAATAAACCTCCAAAAACTTATGTGAGACAGTGAGCCATAAGGGGTTTGGATTTTAAAGTAAGTACTGACCTTGTTACAGTGTCCCCAATTAGTTTTATAGAATTGTTATTTAGCTGTTCTTTTATTCGATATACCTTTTCTTACTATTATTGCATTATTGTTTTAAGTTATGATTTAATTCATTGAATGTAAAGGAATTTAAACTACCCACGTATCAAGAACGAGCTCATAGGAGAATTGTACATGCATTGAAGATTGAATTGGAATTGGAGTGTTGGCTTTCGAGGAGGAAGGACCCCGGAAATCCCGGCGTAAAACCTTCGGGGCAAGGATGACGCCGGGTCCAGAATTTGAACCTGCCACTGGTGGGAGCGAGATGAGCGCTCTCACAAGTGCGCTACTCCTGCTCTCTGCATTGGAAATCGTCACGTTAAAGCGAATATTCAATTTGCTTTCTTCACAGACGAGGACACATAAGCAAACGAAGCTGAAGCAGTTTCAAGAGCAATGATCCTACAAGGGCTCTTTTTGTCGTGGTTTATTGCATCTGTTTCTGGTGATACAGGTAAGAAGCGCTAGTACAAAACTCCATGAAGCTGCATGTATGACAATGAACCTGACAAAAACTACAGGGGCCAGTTGTTCAAAGGTGGATACGGGGTGGGGTGTTCATCAAAGTTTTAATTATACCAGGTTGCGCTGCCCCGAAATCCAACCCCATTTTTGGACAGAGAAGGCAACCCTTTCAGATACTTTCCACGAAGAATAGTACTTCTTTTAAATACCTACAGCAGAAACACTCCATCCTATTTGTACCGCAGTTTTAGCGATTTTACGTGTAACACAATTAGATAGGCAACCTATTAATAATTACTAATTATGATATTTTGAGGCCAAGGATGGGATCTTTAGATTGGAAAACAATATAGTGGAATCGGAAGTTTGGAAATCCAGATATATATTTGCTTTCACTTGGTTGCAAAATTTGCAGAACTGTTGTCTACATTCTTTAACGTCATTGATCTGTAGGTTTTAATTGGTCAATTTTCTTCGAAGTGGTCCGGTTCCGGCTGATGCTGCACTGTAAAATAATTACAGGAGCTTTTTACTACGCACGCCACCGATGTGTGGAACAGGGCCAAGCTATGAAAGTAGGCGGGGCAGTAAAAAAAAGTGGGCAGGGTAGCAAGGGGAAAACTTGGCCCTATGCCACACATCGGTGGCGTGCGTAGTATGGTATCCAGACATAATCGATGTCAAGGTTTGAGTATGCGAAGTTAACGGAGTCTCCCTATCTCCCTGTTCATGCATGCCTTCTCCAGTTCATTTTAGCTTGACTTTATCTGTGTGATCGAGTGGAAAACCAAGAGGAGTTTGGAACGAGTTTTGTAATTTTATGCGTTTTGTAATTTTATGCGCTAAATTTTATGTGTTTAAATACAAATGACTGATGTAATACCAGGAGTATTTCAACTCCCCCTGGATAGGATGCTAGTCCATTGCAGGCTTACTACCAGTGTTTAATTCGCAGATACCCGTTTATAAACCTGGGTGGAGAGAGGCACTGTGAGAGTGAGGTGTCTTCCCCAAGAACAGACCAGAACACAATGCACTGACCCCGGCCAGGGCTCAAACCCGGACTGCCTGGTCCGGAGTCCTACACATTGACCATTAGGCCACTGCGCTTCCCACGCAAAAGTAATTAGATTGCCACAGAAAGAAATGCACCAAGCAGTCAAAATGTTTCTGTACGTTTATGGTATAATAACTACATTACAGATATTCGATATTTGTAATATTCTAAATTATAGATATTCAATTCAACAGTATTATCAATATTGCCATAACTCGTCGCATTTCTCAACAGAAATTCTTGTCAATGAGCCACCTAACGAGGGATTATGGTACTGGAATATTAAAACAGACTCACAAGATGGAGGGGTGAGTGTTCTTGGCAGGAGTACCCAGCTACACTTTCACTGGAAATTTAACATGTGACTTCACTGTCACCGATTATGTGTTTCAATGTTGATTACAGTTAATAGTTAACTATCCTGGGGAAAAAAATATCCGCTCTGCACTGCCAGCAAGATGGACTTCATTTTATAAAACTCCCAGCCAGATTTCATTAAAAAAATGAATACCGAGCCAGTAAATCAAAAATTAGTCAAATAGCCAGCCAGAATTGACTGTAACTTTTGATTGCCAGCCAGCAAGGCATTAGCAGGTGAAAACATTTTAACCAGCGTATTGATCTGAATAAAACACAAACGCACTCTTTTTTAGCAACTATTCAAAAGCCTATCGTCTGATGACTATTTTTGGACATAAATAAGCATTTAATATTTTGTTATTTTCAGTTACACAAAAATCAGAATCTACACCTTTGTTTTGTTAAGCCCACTTGCAATTCGTAACTTCTTAGCAAAGCTTTCATCTTAGGGGGGGAATGATCTCTTTAATTTCCACTTGTCGATTGCATCTCTTAGGGCAAAAAATACTTTCACATAATGATTCCTTTTCCATTGGTGCCAGCATAATCCACTTTGGTCAAGGTTCCATCTCACATCTAAGATAACGTGAAGAGAGGAAGTGAGATAGGGTACAAAAGAATGATTCTTCTAGAAAATCAAATGCAAGCTTCACTGAGGGAATGTTTGTAAATAACAATTACTTCTATATAATGTGTAAGCATTAATAAAAGGGTATTATTTTTAGCCGGTCACTGCGAAAAGTTTTAAAGTTTAATTGCAACGTTTCACAGCAAAGTCCCTTCGCTATATCAGGAGTCGTTCACCGCAAAGTTCACAAAGTTAATGCAAAAATTCGCAGCAAAGACCCGTCGTTATGTCAGGAGTCGTTCACCGCAAAGTTCACAAAGTTAATGCAAAAATTCGCAGCAAATGTCATAATGTGCTAAATTCTTTCGTGCATGCTTCTATAATTTATGCGGTTTTGTATGTAATCTACTATTTGTCAAGGATCGCAGCTAGGATCTCTGGCCGATTAAATGCTTGGTTTCCTCAGTTTACAGCGTTTTCTGTGCTGTTATTACATGGTGGCAGCGTGTGTTTAACCCTGTGTTGTTCTATGTTCATCGCTGACAACGTAAACCGTCTACGATGACAGACGGTGGAGAAAATACCGGTTCGAGCCTCAGTGCAACGGCTCAACCGCACACGTCGCAATGTTTCATCAAATTTTGCCGCCCAAGCATTTGAATTTGAAAGCTGCGGGAGAGATTGCTGAGAACTGGAAACTGTGGAAAGAGCAATACAGCAATTATTTTGTCATTTCTCGATTACCAATGGAAAGTCCCGAGTATCAGCTCGCTATGTTCAAACACGCAATCGGCGACGATGGTCTCAAGGTGATCAAAACCTTTGCTTACTCCGAAACGGACAATGCAAACGACTGGCGTGTGGTTATGGCGAAAATGGAGAAGCATTGCATCGGTGAGGTGAATGAGACATACGAAAGATATTATTTTAACAAGAGAGACAAACTTTCAACGGAAACCGTCGACAATTTTGTCGCTGAGTTGAAAACCTTGGCAAAAACCTGCAACTTCTGCGATTGTTTACGCGACAGTCTCATACGCGATCGTATCGTACTGGGAATCAAGAACGAGCAAACCACTAAAAAGCTTCTCAGGATGAGAGACCTCACTTTGAATAAATGCATCGATGTTTGTCGTAGTGAAGAGGTTACTGCGATGCAAATGAAGTCGCTCGCCGACCCCGTTGACAGCGTTAATCAAGTCAAGTCGAAGAAAACAAAACCGGATAAACCTTCTGATGTAAAGTCAAGCCTGGAATCTAAGATCTCTTGCAAATTCTGCGGATATGACCATCCATTGGTGAAAAATAAATGCCCGGCGTGGGGGAAGACATGCAAGCGTTGTAATGGAAAGAACCATTTTGCTAAGAAGTGTAGTAAGAAGAATGTACCTTAAGATGAGCTTGAAGAGATCAGTGTCGTCAGAATTCAAGCAGTTAAGCAGAGGGCTGTGTTTGCCGAGATGCTGGTAAACAAACAACAGCGACCAATACGTTTCCAAATAGATTGTGGTGCTAGCGCGAACATCTTACCTCTCAAATATGCCGAAGGCGAGGGACTCGCTCCGTGTTCGCAAACTTTGGTTATGTGAAATGGTACCCGAGTGAAGCCCGTCGGCTCCTGTGCTTTGTTGGTCGTGAATCCCAGGAACAGTGAGAAGTTCAAGGTCAGATTCGTAGTCGTTAAGGAAAATCTGACGCCTTATCTTGGATTAAACACGACAGAAAAGATGAAGCTGTTGACTATCCACAAAGAGAATTTCGTAAATGTTGTAGAGAATGTGAGCGGTGACCTGATAGATAAGTTCCCGGATGTTTTTGACGAGGGCCTTGGAACTCTTCCTGGAAAAGTGCATCTCCAAGTTGATCCTGACTCCAAGCCTGTTATTCTTCCAGCGAGGAAAGTTCCTGTCGCTGTTCGTGAAAAGTTTAAGGTGGAACTGCAACGGCTGGAAAGTCTCAAGGTCATTGCTCCTGTAGATGAACCGACCGAGTGGGTTAGTCAGATTGTTGTGGCCGTTAAGAAGTCTGGTGAGCTGCGTGTTTGCATCGATCCGCAACCTCTCAATGAAGCTCTGAAGAGAGAACATTATCAAATTCCTGTTATCGATGATTTGCTGCCTGACCTCACGGATGCACGTGTGTTTACTAAGGTCGATTTGGCATCCGCCTTTTGGCATTTGGAGCTAGATCACGAATCTAGCATGCTTACAACCTTCGCTACGCCATATGGGCGATATCGTTGGCTTCGTTTACCCTTTGGTCTTAGCGTTTCGTGTGAAATATTTCAGAAGCGTCTTCACCAAGAGCTCTGTGGTCTTCCCGGTGTTAAGTGCATTGCAGATGATGTGCTCATCCATGGCACCAATGAGGCCGATCATGACAGCAACTTGGAAGCGTTTATGAACAGATGTCAGCAGAAAGGCATCAAGCTCAATAGTCAGAAGCTAGAATTCAAGTGTAATGAAGTTCCATTCCATGGACACTTGCTAACCACCGAGGGTCTAAAGCCAGATCCTGAGAAAGTAAGGGCGATCGTAGAGATGCCACGCCCAGAGAAGCGTGATGACATACTCCGGCTTAATGGAATGGTTAACTATCTTAGTCGTTTTCTTCCTAATTTGTCTGATGTCATGAAGCCTCTCCGTGATCTTACCCATAAAGATGCGCTATGGTGTTGGGATGACCTGCAAGGAAAAGCATGGAATGATGTCAAGAATCTCATTGTATCTGCACCCGTTTTGGCGTACTTCACGCCCAGTGAAGTGCTTGAAATCCAGTGTGATAGCAGTCAGAGTGGTCTGGGCGCAGCTCTAATGCAAAACGGGCACCCCATTGCGTACGCCAGTAGAGCCTTAACTGAAGTTGAGTTCCGCTATGCGCAGATAGAAAAGGAGATGTTGGCAATTGTTTTCTCAGTGGAGAAGTTCAATGATTACACGTTCGGCAGAAGGACTATCGTCCACACTGATCATAAGCCTCTAGAATCGATCGTCAAGAAGCAACTTCATCGTGCTCCTAAGAGATTGCAAGGAATGATGATCCGTTTGCAGAAGTACGACTTAGAAGTCCGATACGAGCGAGGGAACAAAATGTTTCTGGCGGACACACTCTCCAGAGCTTACCTTCCCTCGTGTACACAAGTTGAGTCAGAATTTGAAACCATCGACATGATGAACTATCTACCCATATCTGAAACGAGGCTCCTACAGATCCAGCGGGAAACAGAGAAGGACGAGTCCCTTCAAGCTTTAAAGGCCGTTATACAGCAGAGCTGGCCCGAAGACAAGAGTGCCCTGCCACCTGTTGTCTCTTCGTATTTCAACATGAGGGACGAAATGTCCGTTCAAGATGGGCTTATTTTCAAGGGAGAGAGAGTGGTAGTCCCGAAAGCTGCTAGAGGTGAGCTACTCAGGACAATTCACAACTCACACCTGGGAGTAAACGGTTGCCTTAACAGAGCGCGTGAGTGTCTTTATTGGCCTGGTATGACAGGGGACATTAAGAATCATGTGTCAACCTGCGAAGCCTGTAGGGAATACGAGCGAGGCCAGACCAAGGAAACACTCAAGAGTCACGACACGCCGGTCCGGCCCTGGCAATATGTTGCGGCTGATCTCTTCGAGTTGGAAGTAAAATGTTATCTTGTGACGACCGACTATTTCGGTGACTCCTTTGAGCTTGATCACCTCAGAAGCACATCGTCAGTGTCTGTAATCAGGAAGCTCAAAGCTCATTTCGCGAGGCACGGTATACCAGAGCAGCTGGTCACCGACAACGGACCGCAGTTTACGTCTCGTGATTTCCTGCAATTCTCGAAAGAGTGGGATTTTCATCATCGTACTAGCAGTCCTCGTCACAGTCAGTCCAATGGCAAGGCCGAAAGTGCTGTGAAGGAAGCAAAGAAGATCCTCATGAAATGTAAGAGGGCCAGTTCAGATGCGTTTCTTGCTCTTCTTGACCACAGGAATACACCTTCCACGGGAATTCAGATCAGCCCGGCTCAGCGCCTTCTTAATAGAAGGACAAGAAGTCTTCTACCCATGTCTGCTGGTTTACTAAAGCCGTCTATAGCTGATGAAGATGCGACCCGTGCCAAGCTTCGCCTGCGCCAGCAACAGCAAGCTCGCTATTACGACAGAGGCGTCCGCGACCTAGATCCTTTGGAGAAAGGTGATCATGTAAGAATCAAGCCTTGGCGTTTTGGAAAGAAGGAATGGCAGAAAGGCGTTGTTAAGAAGCGTTTGGACGAAAGATCGTACGAGGTGGAGCTTCCTCAAGGAGTTCTTCGAAGGAACAGAGTCCATCTTAGGAAGACCAGCGAATCTGCCCCTAAAGCAGCTAACACTCTAGATGAGCAGTGTAACACGCCACAGCCTCAAGATCCCTTGCCGGAAACCCGCGAGTTGCCGTCCCAAGCTGCGACTGAAGCTTCTTCTCAAGGTGCTGTTGAAGTTCATCCACCCGCTACTCCTGTAGAAGCGCCAGAGCTAAGGAAATCTCAGCGCGTCCGGCGACTCCCAAAACACCTCGAGGACTATGTTTTGACCTAAATGTCTAAACCGTGAACTGTCACAGCTTAAGGACTCTAAGCCGCTAACTGTTATAGCTTAAGGGCTCTTTTTGTTATTTGACGGGTTTATTTTCTTTTTCTTTTATAAAAGAGAGGGTGTCATAATGTGCTAAATTCTTTCGTGCGTGCTTCTATAATTTTTGCGGTTTTGTATGTAATCTACTATTCTGTCAAGTGTTAGGCAGTTGTAAGATGGAGGATCGCAGCTAGGATCTCTGACCGATTAAATGCTTGGTTTCCTCAGTTTACAACGTTTTCTGTGCTGTTATTACAGCAAAGACCCGTCGTCATGTCAGGAGTCGTTCACCGCAAAGTTCACAAAGTTAATGCAAAAATTCGCAGAAAAGACCCGTCGTCATGTCAGGAGTCGTTCACCGCAAAGTTCACAAAGTTAATGCAAAAGTTCGCAGCAAAGACCCGTCGTCATGTCAAGAGTCGTTCACCGCAAAGTTCATAAACTTAATGCAAAAATTCGCCGCAAAGACCCGTCATCATGTCAGGAGTCGTTCACCGCAAAGTTCACAAAATTAATGCAAAAATTCGCAGCAAAGACCCGTCGTTATGTCAGGAGTCGTTCGCCGCAAAGTTCACAAAGTTAATGCAAAAGTTAAGACCCGCCATAGTTGTTACTTCGAGTTGTGCGAGACTAGCCATTTCAAGCTTTCAGTCAGTGCTGCGTGATTAGTACTTTTATGTGAAGGTGTGTCACCCGCCGGTTCCGTTTTGCAATAAAGAAGCAAAATAAGTTAGCGAGTTGAGGTTGATACGTATTCTACAAATATATTTTTCAAAGAAAAGCAAAAAAAGTGTATAACTCGTAAATTTTGAAATAAAACTTACCAATGTGTTGGTTGTGTCTTTCTTTCATGACATCCAGTGGGTAAATGTCATGTACGCGCGGTTTGCGCAACCTTGTATTTCCCGCCAGAATTAAGATCGAAAGAAGAAAATTCTGAGTCTCATATTCATTGGACGAGAAACTTGCATTCGCAATCGTCTATACTTGCAATATATTGAATATGCCAGGAAGATGCGCAACCCTGGTAACGATACACATTACAGTGGACCATAGTCAGAACCTCACGTTGTGCTGATACAAAAATGCCGGCTCAGACTTGATAGCGTTGCCAGGAAAATTTTAAGAAACTATAATCATCGTTTTAAGGTCCCACAAATGCCTATAGGGGCATTTTAATAAAGAAGATTTACTGAATAATTGCAATATAACCACGAACTGCAGCGACTGCGTAACAAAACAAACAGTTTCATGTCATATTTCCTGGCATGTGGTATAATGTCTTGTACAAGATTAAACGGCCTTGTGGGAAATTTTTGAGACCAACGCTCGTCATGTTAAGTTTTTAATTGAGAGGACTGACATTAGTTAATTACCTTTTAGACAAATGGAGCAAAGGAATAAATTATATCGAGGGCTAGCTCTGGGCCGTTTGGATGAATTTTCGATTGAACAATAGACCTTCCTCTTAGATGTTGCTTTGTTTGAAAGCTGTGCGATGGGATTTTCTGGTCGAAAATCACCTCGGCACAGGAGCTGTTCGAGTTTGGAGCTGTTGGGGTTTCCACCCTTTCATTATAATTATATGTATGGTAAGCAGCGAACGCAAAATCCTTCAAACCGCTCAAATTCGAAATTTCGAGCCAAAAGAACGACACCACAAAACTGGTAAGGTAAACTTACGTTTATTTAGCATGTATTTGTTCATATTTTACGTTACTACACGCAATTCTTCGAGCCGTACTGTAAATCCTATACATTTGCTAGAAAAATGCTAATGTACACAAAAATGCTGATGTGCACACAAACAGTTTGTCTGGGTGCCCTGTGGTATTCTTTGAGTTTTAATAATGGAGTCCAGATGCGGAGGTTTGAGTCCCCCATCTTCGATATCGCTGAACGTTTAACTTAACAGGCCCGTAGAAAGGGGATGCGATGGGTGCGTCCGCGCTGCGGCGCTCGGGAATAAGTGCCGAAGGCGCTCATACGCACCCCCTCCCCCCCCCCCCCCCCTCCCCATGCAAAATTCTGGCTACGGGCCTGCTTAATCTTTTCCTTTCCAAATGAAATCGAAGATTATTTTGTTAGCCTCATTTACAAAGACTTTGTTTAGGCATATCATGCTTGCGCGATATAGAAAGATTGGAATGACAATAGTTTTCACAATCTGAATCCTACTGATAATGGTGAGCTCGCTCCCTCTCCAGATTTTATACTTTTCCAGGAAGGAATTGATAAAGGCGTCACAGCTTAACTTTTGTTTAATGCGTGCGTTTGGCCGGGCCTTTACACTTATCGCGCTCTGTTGTCTGCTCTGTTGTTTCACTGTAAACAATAACGCCTGACGATGGTACTGTAAAGACCGAAATAAAGCGTTCTCTGAGAGATCCCATCTGCTTTTTCATTGCTCCTAACTATCATTCATTTCCTCTGAGAGTATTACGTGACATCGTGATGTAGTTAAATGTGCGTGTTTATTGACATACTGTGATTCCGCGATGCAGTTGTGTCACATAAGCCACAATTGACCACTGCGCACCACTAGAGTTCTCAGTAATTAGAGCACCGAATTCCACTGAATCGCTTAAAAACGATGTTACAAAATGGCTGCACTTGAGAATTTGCCTATAGCTTGTTAACTTTGAAATTCATTTTCTAAGACTCTGATGAGAAATTGTTGTTGGTGTTATCACGGATAATTACTTACATCTTTACCTTTTATTTAAGGTAGAAAATAACGCAATAGGATTTAAATTATTCTGGTACTCGATTTTTGTCGAACTTAAATAAATGTTACTCGACTTCCTGGTGGATTCCGTCTTAAACAAATTCAACCCATTCGTTATGCAACTAATGATAATTTATATGATAAGATCGGGCATGAATAAGAGAGGAGGCCAAAACATAAAAAACACATTTTCGTCAAAAGGGGGCAATCAACTGTCGGGTGATATTTACAGCGATCCCACCGCCACATGAAATTGTCGTATTTTTTCTGCCCCCCCCCCCCCCCCTTAATGCCTTTCAATCACGGCTAATTCCCCCTTCATTCTTCAGAAAACTATGTGATCCCCCAAAATCCTCCCCTCCCCCAGGCGATAAACGATGAACGGTCCTTAAAACTAGAATTTAAAAAAAAAAAAAGAAATACAAAAAAATATGATAAATTAAATTTACAAATTCCTTTTCAAAAAGAAATTTGTAAAACAAAACAACATAGTGTTGAATCGTGTAGGTAAAACGAATTTAAAAAAAACTTTGACCATTTACACGAAACGGCTGTATAATTTTCGAGAAATTTTCGGAGGTTGGGGTAGGGTTTAGAGCATTTGACAATGTTAACAGAATTAGCGGATACATTTTAACGGTTCGCACGATCGACAATCAGCTAGGCACTCTGATTTAGCAAGCATTGGAGAGGATTCTCACAGAAATTTGGGTTCATGGCTTGTTTCCTTGTTTCGTCGTCGAGCGCCAATAAAGAAACTTTTAGAAGAATATTAGAGTTAAATTTAGATTACCGTAATATTTACCTTCTTCTGCTCCAACCATTTTTCTGAAACTTGGCTATGGTATGTATTAAGTCAATATAAGCAATACAATCGAATTTCCTCTTATTATTACCGAATGATAGGTGAACATTTCTCGAAGTTTAACAGCCATCGCGTCAAAGCCTAAAAAGTTATAACGCAACGTTTGTCATGGACGAGTGCGCCCGCAATAACTACTAAGAAACCTCGAGCTTACCGTCTAATGTTAATTAAAACTACCCTAGTCAAGTGTTAATGGGGGTGGAAAATTTTAATTAGTATATACACACTCAGTGATCTTGGCTATTCCAGCAATCTGATTGGTTCGCTATCTCGGGATAATGCCGCATTATTCACTCGCTACCGAGTGGATAATGCATTATCCCATAAAACATAAAACAAAATGGCCGGCGTAAACTCGCGTTTCGCTAGCGTTTCAGAATCAAAAATAGTGAAAATAAAAGACGACAGCGAGCCAGAAAACATCAAGAAGGCAACGAACTCTGGCCTAAAAGTTTTTAAAGATAAGTGAAGAAGTCATGTTTTGCAAACAAGTGTTTTTCAGTTTGTTTATCGAGATAATTACTGTGATCAATTCGACCTATCGCTAAATAGGCAGCAATTAATCTTCACGACTACAATTTGTCTCATTACGAGTATTTTTGTAGACTGGTTTGCCTGACAGAACGAATTTCTCACCGAAATCGAGGAAATAGAAAAAGAAGAATTGAAGTTTTATATCTCCGCGAGAAAACAAGACAGGTCATATTACAACAAGGCAACACTCACCTCAATTCGAGCCGCCATTGACAGGCACCTTCGCAACGAGCCAAACAACAAGCCTTTCTCGATAACTTCGAAAACTTTGTTTGATCAGTTATCGATTTCCAAGCAGACTTTCGATTAAAGTTGCCGATTTGAACTGAGTAAAAGGACCACTTTGACGAGGATTTTATCGAAGATTGTGTATTTGCCATGTTAAGAGAATCTGTAAATAGTTTTGTACGTGTTTCACGCATCAATTGAGACGTCAAATTAGACGTCAATAAAATTGCCTTTCATAGGTTTCCCTTTGAAAATGTCTAGATTGTCTGTTTTGAGATCACTTCGTGTGTATATACTAAAACAATTATTCTTTTCAATCTCGGTGAATAGCGGCAGAATATTTACCTCGCCGCTACGCGGCTCGGTAAATATTCTGCCACTATTCACCTCGATTTCAAAGAATAATTGTTAATCACTTACTTGGTATTTTTGAAATCTGTCTTCTGTTATAGTGGAACCCCCCTAGCTCTGTGGCAAAGAGCTACAGAGTTTGTTATATAACTACTGAGATAAAAAAGGAACCAAACAACTGGTTACAAACAGACTTTATTAATGTCAAGAACGCCAAGCGGCTGGATATTGAAGTGACGTACAGCCTTCTTGTCTGTCCTAAAAAGTCTGCTATACACTGCAAGACATACTTTACTCTCTATTCTTATCATACTGATTCCAAAGATCCTGCCCCTGACCCAACTAAAGGGGTGTTTCAGAAAGAAGCAGTTATAACGCCACCAACGTTGCCTTCTGATGGATCAGTACAAGACGTATTTCGCGGTTCAGTGGTCACTAAAGCCAAAGGCATTTATCTGGCATTCTTAGACCAAGGAGCCTGCGTGTCAATGACTAAGGTCGTCATTAGCTACAGATTCTGCCCTGAGATGGGCAGTACCTTAGTGACGTTTCCAAGAACAGTTGCCCCAGCAAACGACTCAGATTTAATCAAACAAGTAGGAAAATGTACTGATGTTAACTCAATTAATAAAGTCAAGCTATCAAGTGTGTGTCTCAGTTATGGAGAATGGAACAATACAGATGACTTGGTGTGTCTTTGTAAAGCTGGTTACCAGCTTGTCAATGGAACGGTCGCTTCACTGGAATGTAAAGGTTAGTTGTGATGTAAGTTTTTTATATGTTTTGCTTTGCCCGCGACCAGATGATTTTCCGAGTTTGTTAATTCAATTACCATTTTACAATCAAAACTATCTTCAATCAAGGCATGAGTTATGTGGAACTTAACACATATTCAAAGCGCAGAACTGAAACCTTAACACGACCGCGAGCTGTTAAATGTTTTATTAGACTGTCTATTTTTGGCATGTAATAACGGATTTGTCGCCAGCATTAGTGTTACTACACTGACAGACTTGTATGTTCCCAGGCCGAACTAGGTTGCATCACAAGCCAAATGAAAAAAATGATCGTAGTCACTGCAAATCTGACCACAGTCGCTTATGCAGCGTGTACTGCTCTAATTAAATAACACTGATTGCAATTCTGGTAAAGGTAATGCTGTATTGTTGGTGTTTTGTCTATTATCTAGAATGTCCAAGGGATTCATACAAAAGTACTATCAGCAATACCAAATGTCTTCAATGTCCTGTAAACTCAGCTTCTGACGCAGAAAGAACAGCTTGTACTTGCAATAGTGGATTCTACAAGTCACCAGATTTGGCAGACTGCAAAGGTAATGAAGAATACTTATACTGGCCGGTCCTGTTTAGTGAAGATTTGTTGTTATACTATTTAACAAGAGCACAAAAGAAGTGCAAGAGTTAGCCGAGAGCAACTCTAGCTTCTTCTCCGAACTTCCCACACCCTACCCCTTACACTTCCTTCGCTCAGTCTTATAGATGTTTTCAACATACAAATCAGTTATCATTTCTTTCTTAGTTCTTCCACAAGCTCCACTCAAGGCAAACACTACTGTTGTCAAGGCAACACATGTTGTTATCAGTTGGCACCGCTCGCCAGATGATAATGGAACGCTCAGATATGCTGTGGACTGCTTCAAGTGCAAGTCAAACAAAGACAAGCGCTGTTACGAGGCGTGTGACCGACAAGTACGATATTCACCAAGAAAAGAGAACATTATTGGCGTCAACGTAACAGTGAATGGTTTATCATCGTCCAGTTTTTATCTGTTCAGAGTTTACTCTGTGAATGAGTTAAATCAACAAGAAACAGACAAGGATAAATGGAATTTCGCTACAGTGTTCCTGGAAACAAAAGGTGAAGTAAAGCGTGAATGGCGACAGAATAGTAGTAATTTTTTCCAGCTCGTTAGATCAGTACAGAAAGGCTCAGAAGATAACATCCACGACGTAATGTTCAACCGTTAAGCATAATACCTTCACGACAAGCGAATTCAATCCCACAAAGAAGTTTCATAGTAACTTTGACAACAGCTAAATTTTCGGAAATTTAAGGTGGCACTGAAACCGCTAGATAGAATTTTTTTTAACTTTGCAAAAAGTTGCATCTTAACATGCTAATCAGTATTCAATAATAAAAAATGGGGGTCACCGTGCTCGTTTTTGAGTTATAAGCACTTAAAGGCAAATTTAAGGGTGTTTTTAACAGCCTAAACTGTTGCTATGGTAACCAATGACGTCATGAAAATGGCTACAACTTGTTCAGCAATGATTGGACATTTGTTTGACATCATTATTGTAGCAGCAACTGATAACAATTCGTAGTATTGACCCATCAAAGTTTAAGAACTGGAAAAGTGCTGGAAACCATTGTGAGCCTCCTTAAGTATTTTAAGGGGTTATTCAAGTAAAAAATTAAGAAAACAGATGTAATAACCCTTCAGTAGGTATGTAAAAGGGGTACTATTTTCTTTCAAAGCTACGTATATGCAAGAGGTACCTTTTCTTTCAAAAATCATAAATGAAAGGGTAAGGGTTGAACCACGGGGCGGAGTCTCCCCGTATTAAAGTTTTTGAGTAGCCCAGCGGCGTTTAAGCTCTTGTAAGCTCATATCCTGTAAAGATATCATTGATGCTTAATTCCTTCAAGTACGTTTAAAACGACACACGTTTTCCAAGTTACTTCTCGGGTCAAATATGGCTCAGTAGAAAATTCTGAGCAGGAAATCCATCTCAATTCCAATACCTTATACATGACTTTAGTGAAATGTTCTAATCGGCAATGAATACTGATCTTTATACGTATTTTATCTCTTCTGCAGCTTCAGCTACGTCCGTCCCGACAACTGAAGGTAGAGAGTTTTCTTGAACTCTTCTTAAAAATTATCATTAACAGAGTAATATCCAGGATTGAACGTAGCGTCGAAAATTACAAAATGTCGTATTCTTACAAAATGACGAAAAATCACAAGAGGGTTGACGAAAATGGCGAAATTTATTTGCGAGCTGAAAGAAAGGGGATAACGAAGACACGCAGACATCCTGTGTTCCTAAATATTTAGGCCGCGATTGTCTTGTGTTTCAAGAGTCTTAAAAGGCACTTGGCTTAGCTCATGGATTTAGAACGAGGTGCTCGTTTCTGTCTATCGATTTAAAAACATCAAAGCCATTTCGGACAATATTTAGGCTGCGTTTAGGAATTGTGTTTTTTAAAAGGTTCTTGAAGGTAGAATCATGTGTAACACGCGTACGTTTGCTTCGGCTTATCGAATAAAAAACATCAAAGACACGCAGACATTCTGTGTTCCTAAATATTTAGGCCGCGATTGTCTTGTGTTTGGAGAATCTTAAAAGGCACTTGGCTCGACCCATGGATTTAAGAACGAGGAATATTCATGTGTAACACACAGCACACGCTTCCGATGTGTCCCTCTTCAGAACAACAGCAACATGCATGGGTTCGAATAAGCATAACATAAACCACAAGACGCAAGAATTTGCAAGACAATGAACTGCGAAACATCGTCGACATGACGAAAAACCGTCAAGGTTGCAAAAAATCGCAAATTTTGTAAATTTAGTCAAATCCGCAGGCAGCCTCAGGTGAAGTGTTCGAATTAGCATTTCAGTGCACTACAAGAAGCGGAAATTTGCAAGGCAATAAACTGCGGAAAATCGTTAACATGACGAAAGACCGTCAAGGTAGAGAAAAATCGTTGCGTTTGCAGAATTTTGTCAAACACTAAATTTTGTTAGCGCGTTCAACACTGGACATAAGTGCATTAACATTAATAACAGGGTGATAAAACGGTATAATTAGCCATTATCGGATGAGGCTAAGTATGATATAAAGAATTATGCAGATCGAGGAGAGTATTTTATACCCTCAGAGATCTGCATAATTCTTCATATCATACGAAAGCCGAATTCAAAATATTTCCAAGAACTCTAAAAACACAAAATGCATTAAAATGGGTTTTCACTTCGGCGTAGAATTTTCGAAAAACGGTGGCTGCATTCGCCGACTGTGGCTGCATTCAAAACTAAAATTAGAAAACTCAATCTATCGGACTACGTGGACAACAATAGTAACTGTTGCAAACTCTGTTGCGCTTAAGACATTGCAAATATTGGTTTTTAGTTTTTTTAGTTTAGTATTTTAAACATTCTCAGCTTAGCATTATTAATAGTATTTTAGGTATTTTAATTGTGTCCCCAATTAGTCCATAAGGGCTAAACACACAGACACGGTAATAAAGTTTTTATCTTATCTTATCTTATCGCTTTTTCTAGATTTTGGATGTTTTTCTCCTGAAGATAAGCTTTACAAATCAAGTGACTTCTCTTCGAAGCTTTTTTGGTGGTTTTGCTATCTTCATCATCTAATATTAATTTTTTGGAAAGTTTTTCGTCACAATGTTGAAATTTAGCGACCATTTTTGCGCCTTCGGCTGAGCTCTGTACAAAGCCGTTGTTGCGTGACCTCAATCGTCCAATAATCTTTCTATCATTGGACGATTGACGTCAATCGTTCAATAATTATTACGTCATTCGTCCAATAATAGAAGCGTCTTCCAAATTTGGTCCGTTTTAGCCGGATAGCTGGAATTAGCCTGGGATTGAAAGCCAATCAGAAACGAAGAAATATTTTGAATGAATAATAATGCGAATAAAACTACTCGGCGAAACTGCGAAACATTGGAACACCTTCAATAACTAGGACCTTACACGCCAACCCCATTGGAAAATATCTCTTAATGCAAACGTAAAACCGCGGAGATTTTTCGCTCGCGTTTTGAATCATCGCAAAATTTCAGTAGTGTGAATTTTCCCTACAGCGAATTTTCGTTTCTCTTTCGAACATCATGTAGGTGATATTTTGATGCAAAAACAAATATCGCCATTCCACAAATTTAGTTTCCATTACTTTCGCACAGTACTGCACGTTGTAAAGTTTTTCTCCTTTTTGCGCAAACAATTCCCTACTGTATTTGGAAATTAAGTTAGTTTAGTTCGTTTAGTTAAATTGCTAAACGCCAGTTGCCCCATTTGTTTAACAGGAACCAAAACCTCAACTTCGATGTATCTGAAAATTATATACGGATTTGTTGCGTTGTTCATTGTCTTGGTCGTTGCTGTTGTCTGCTACGTCCTCTTCAAAAGGTTAGTCCTGTAGCACCGTAATAAAACATAACGAAAGATATATGTAGAGAAGTATCTATATGATGTCATAGTCTATTTACCCAGAAGGGTTGAAGCGTGCAACTCCCTATGATTCGTATTGTACAAAGCGTTTACACATCCGAATAATGACGAGAAAAAATTAACCAATCGAAGTTGCAATACTTGGATTAAATTCACAGCGCGCGCTAGCTCTCGCTAAATGGCGTAATCTTGGATTTATTTTGTTAACTTAGCCTGAAATCTAAAATGATTATTTGCCGTGAAACAATATGCACCAAGACAATAGGAAATAAAAAATACCTGGATGTGAGTAAGCCACGCCAGGTGACCTGGCCTTCCTAATTCACTTTTGGATTGTGACGTTTGTCAATTTTCTGCGTGACTTGTCAACGTTTGTCGTGCAGCACCAGAAGCCTTGGGGCTTTTTTGGGATTCTTGTTTTTTGGGAACTACTAATTCTATGACTCACACCTTGTAGACTACGGGCAGTCCCTTTTTTTCTTATAGTCCGTCGAGAGCGGAGCGAAAAAAACAGGCCGCGCGAAAGTTGGCCGGGCGAAAGCTGGCGGCAAGGCAGGCGAAAAAAAGAGGGACTACACACAAAGCCTCAGCGTTTGACCTTTCACGGCCGAGTGATTTTATGGTGTTCATTACAAATCTAATTAACCGCGATATAATAAAGGTGACAGGCCTACACGACTCCTACGTTCGTGACATTAGTACATTGGCTGTATTGTATTAAATTCGGTCTCACGACCTTTAAGCTTCTCGCTTTTTTCTGAAGGGCACTATATGTTGTATAATTTGGAGGCACTTTTGGTTGAGTAGAGCCGTAAGACTGTGGTCAAGCAAATGTCTAGAGGTTTATATTTAGGTCTGCACAGTTTCCTGTTTGTTAAGTGACACCTCTAGCTGTATAATTTGCCACACGCTTTGCTAAATGCGATTTATTTTGGCTCATTTCTATTTGCAAAATATGCTTTAAGCTCTCAAAGTGTTCACTCTAGAAGGACAAGGTCTGAAATATTCCGTGAAAATGTTGATTGCTTGCACTTATATTTGTGATGCCAGACCCGGCTATTCCATTTTTACTGTTGCAAGATGTGTTGATCTTATCACGGATGATATATTGAGGGGGACATTGGGGTTTGCGGTATTGCGGTATTGGCCAATTTTTCATGCGGTATTTCGATAATTTTAATCTTGAATTGCGGTATTGCGGTATTCTCCAAACCTGCGGGATGCGTTTTCTTTACGTTTTGGTCGACGATTTTCGGTACAAAAACGTATCCTTCACTTTTTAACGAGTATTTTTAGCCGTTTCTGGAGCAACCTGAAACAGCCTTGTTTTGTCACACATTTTAATCTACAATTTGACTGTTTTAACAACCCGTTTAAGGCCATGCCATTGTTTCCACGGTCCCACCGCTCATTTTTGCCTCTATTTTTGCCCTCGCGTCAACGAATCCACCAGCTATACAGGCTTACTATAAAATTGCGGTATTTTCCGATTTTTTTTTGCGGTATTGCGGTATTTGTCGAATTTTTTTGCGGTAATGCGGTGTTCAGCAACCCCCAATGTCCCCCTCTATATTTGTCTTTCTCCGGCCTCGTGTTGATACCTTGTTGTCAACGCTCCAAGCATTAGCTAATCACATTTTTGCGTTGTGGGAGCAACGCATAAGTCAAACGCTGAGGCTTTGTCTGTACTCCTCTTTTTTCGTCTGCCTTGCCACCAGCTTTCCCCCGGTCAACTTTCGCGGGGCCTGTTTTTTTCGCTCCGCTCTCGACGGACTATAAGAAAAAAGGGACTGCTCGTAGTCTACACACCTCGTTGTTTGCGGGTCAAGTCACCCATGTAGTAAAAGAGCTGGCTGAACGAAGGAGGCGGCTTCCAGTCTTTCAAATCAGCAGGACAAAACAGGAGGCTTACATCTCCTGCAGGACAGGAGGTCCACTCTCACTCATCTCGGGAAAAGGCTCAGCCAGCCAAGTGTCGTGACCCCGCGCCAATCTCTTCCAGTCTCCTTTACTCGTGTGACGCCAGCAAAGCGCGGGGGCCATCAAGTATCAGGAGTCCCTGCAAAGAAGCCTAGAACTTTTGACTAGACAGGTTGGTGGCCTCCCCCTGTCCAGCAAGTCACTTTGCAGTAGACCGACCACTTCCCTCAGTTCCTGTGGGTGGCTGCTTTCCCTGTTTCTGGACGCTTGGAGGTCCATAACAAGCGACCAGGATGCCTTGCATCTTCTCCGTTTCGAATCTCAACCGCTTTTGGCCCGTTGCCCGTTGCCCTTTCCTCTGCCGGAGGCCACCAGGAAGAGGGAGCGCCTAAGGGCCGAGATTCTTGCCATATTGAAAACGAGAGCCATCGAGAGAGTACGTAGTGAACAAGTCCCCTCCAGGGTTGTACAGCTTGTTGTTCATAATCCCCAAAATGAATGGGAAGCTTCGCTAAGTCATCGATGTGCGATCATTGAATCGTCACCTAAGGAAGAAGTTTCACATGGAAACACCGGCAAATCTGTGGCACTCCATTCAGAAAGGGGATTGGGTGATCTCTGTGGATTTGACGGACGCGTATCTGCACGTTCCAATTCTTCACTTCTGTTATTGGGACGAAGTGGTCCAGTTACGGGTTCTGCCCTTCGGGTTGTCAGGGAGCCAGAGGCGCAGCCACTTATGCTCGTGGAGTCCTCCTGGTCCTCTCAATGATCAGTTAAACAGTTGCCTACCTGCAGAATCCAGGGGGGCACACACTCAGTGACCATGTTCAATCCAACATGGGGAATCCTTCTGGAGTGCCATCAGCAGGGTGTCACTATGTTCGTGAGGCACATCCCAGGTTGTCGCAATGTTCTAGCCGACAGCCTCTCGAGAAGACATCAGATTATAGGCAACCGAGTTGCCTCTGCACCCCAGCATAGTGCGAAATATGTTGTCCTGTTTGGTACATTCCCGAGTTGGACCTGTTTGCAACTCGTCACAACAACAAGCTGGCTGCATTTGTGTCTTCAGTTCCAGACCTCCAGGCAGTAGCAGTGGATGCTCTGTCATTCCCCCTGGGACAGGCCCTGGGTTTATGCTAATCCTCCTACTGCGCTGATGCAACTAGACTTTCACAATCGTTGCACTTTGGCCAGTGTCGAATGCTACTGGTGGCTCCGCTTTATCATTACCAGCCATGGCTCCCGATGTTGCTCGGGTTGCTAGTGGACTTTCCTCGGAAAGTGCTCCCAATTCCACGGCTTCTAAGACAACCTTAGTTATGATTATTCCACAGTCATCCCGCACAGGTTCAACTTTTGCTTGGAGCTTATCTAGCATGGCCTGCGAGACCAACAGAAGCCGTTCTATGACTGTAAATGGCGAGTCTATGAGAGTTGGTGTCGTACAGGACTCATTACTCCTTTCCAAGCCACTGTTCAGCAATAAGCTGATTTATTCGAGTTTCTGTTCACAACTCGCAAGCTTGCGCCTTCTACTATTAAGGGTTACAGATCAACTATAAGTACAGTAATTCGGCTACAGGAAGGCTGGAATCCTGGTAAAGACCCAATTCTGTTCTCGTTGTTGCGTGCCTTTGATATAGAGGATATAGATATAGAAGATATAGATAGGATTTCTGCCCACGACGTAAGGGCTATAGCCACCTCCCGGGCAGCTTTCAACTCCGCTCAAGTTGGAGATATCCTTTAAGCTTCCTATTGGAACAATGAAACAACGTTTACCAATTTCTACCTGCGTGATATCTCAGGGTTTTCTGAGCAGATCCATCGCCTTGGTCCCCTTTCAGTGGCCAATGCCACAGTGACTCGCGGATTTGGTGGCTTTCTGGATTTTTTATATTGTTTGCCCCTAGGGCTGGGGTTACGCAGTTTTTTCCATTCTACAAATTTGCGAGCCGTTTTTAAATTTACATTTCCACCTCTCCGAAAACAAAACGTATTATATATTTCCCATATCATGGCAGCTTAAGGTGGCATTTCACTAGCGAAAATCTGAGGGGATTACAGCTTCTGCTCCGTTGCTAAGTATTCCCAGATCTCATTCTCTTGCGACTTCCATAGCTTCAATGCATAGACACCAGCTATTAACAGTGCTCAATACAGACAGTTAAAGCTTTTTTCATGGAGTTCGTCTTATTCATTAGCCATAGTAAACCATTTTCATTCTCTTATGACTTCTATCCTTATAAAGCGAAATTGTAGAAGCTGTGAAGTAAAAAAATAGATTGTTGAATGTTCAATATATTTACTCTTTTTCTTATTAAAATAGATGGCGCCATCAAAATAAAACAAGACGAGATGAAGTACCAATAACGAATGAATCCGAGATCAGGGTCTACGAAGGTAACTTTAGCATGTTATCTTCATAATTTGTTTTTAAACAAGGTCGGACAGACAAGAGTCTAAAAAAAGAAGGCGACAGCCGACAAAATCATTCAAACAAAAGATCCTTGTCGTCGTCGTGTGATTTCGTGATTCCTCTTTACGCTATTTTGTATTAAAATAACGTGCCCTTTCTAAAAGGCCTTATGCTAATTTCTAAAGAACCGCTATTTATCGGCCAATGCAACCGCTATTAATTAATGCCATTTCCCCGTGGGTGCCGCTTTATAAGGGTTCTAGTGTATTTGTAATACCAAAAACAAAATAACTCCACTGTTGAGTGTCATGTATGCGGTAAGCACACCTCCGCATGATCTGCGTAAGCATCTGACGAATCGCTTCCATAGTGCCAGTCCCACCACCAAGAGCCCTAACGCAAAGCCTCAGCCAAAGAAGAACAGGCTAGAAGTAAAACGTGAAGGCACTATAACTCTAGAAGATGTATACAATCGAAAGGTAAAGTCTGCATACGAGCCTAGTGGCCCATCAGGCCGGAGCTTATCCCGGTTTCCGTAGCATGAAGCGACTAGGAGTATTTCTACTCCCCCCTGGATGGGATGCTAGTCCATCGCAGGGTTACCCCCAGCAGTAAATTCGCCGGTACCCATTTATACACCTGGGTGGAGAGAGGCACTATGAGAGTAAAGTATCTTGCCCAAGAACACAACGCAGTGCCCCGGCCAGGGCTCGAGCCCGGACCACCCGATCCGGAGCCCAGCGAACTAACCATTAGGCCACCGCGCCTCCCAAATACAATCGAAAGACGCTAGAGTTAAAGGTTGAGGCAATTGTGGAATCCTGAAGGTGAAATAAAGGAAGAAACGAAAAAGGGCCAAAGAAACTATGAAGACCAAAACAAATGAAATTTTTCAATCATCTTGAAAATAAAAGCTGAGAAGGAACCCATAAATAGCTCACATCCAGAGCAGGTAAATACCTCCGGGAGGGAAAACCGATTAAGAAAAGCCAGATAAGCCAAATTAATGGGACTAAAAGAATATATTTATGGGCAAACAAAGATTGATTAATACTTTCGTTTGTTTAACACGAAAAAAGTGCCGTTCGTGGTCCGATTACTAGTAATAAGGTTCCACAGTAATTTACAAGAAACACCAAATAGCTATTAAGACATCCTTGGGTCGTGTTAGCTCGACGATACATGGAAAAAATAGGATATTTTGGAAAACGAAAAGACAAAAGTTATAAAATTTCACTTCGAACTAACGAAATTTAGTGCTAGGTCACGTGTTGAAAATTCCAAACCTAAAAGCCACGAGAGTATTTTATCTACCTAACTCTATATTTGTTATTTTGTGTACCCATCCCATCTCAAGATATTCCAATGGTTCCCGTGGCTGATGACGACAACCTTTCGGATGGCTTTGAACTTGACCGCGACCAATTAACAGTAGTAAAGTTACTGGGGACGGGTAATTTTGGTCAAGTGTCTAAAGCATTCTACGAAGCTTCGCGATTGGATGTAGCAGTCAAGTCCCTAAAAGGTATTAAATTTATTTTGCTATTCTTTTTTCGCTTTATCAACTGTGAAAAGTCTAAATTTCATTTGTTAACGTTATAGGTCTCATTATGTCTGTTTTTGGCGAATATTGGTGGATTTAAACAGCGTTTTGGTTGCTTTATCATCAGAAAACCAATGAGTTATAGAGCAGGCAAAATGAAATGGCGTTGTAGCATTTCTCATCACAGTTTTTGCACGAATAGTTTTGGGAAAATTACAAAAAAATATAGTATGCAACATATGGCGGCCATAAAATACAACAGAAAATAAAGTTGGAATCTGCCATCAATGTCATTAACTCTTAAGCTACCACTTCTAAATCATCATTAGATTTGAAAATTTAAAAATGTTATGGATTATGACAATTTCAGAAGCATGTTCAACCGACAATTTATACATTTAAAAATTCTTTTTTTTTCCGAAACGAACTGCACTGAATCGATAGCAAAATTTACAGAAATTTGCAGGATTAGGTTTAGGATATTGGAATTTTGATGACGTCAGATGGTGCATGTAATTTAACTTGTACAATTGACCGCATTTGCCGTTGTCATGGCAACGAATTTTGAGATCGCAAAGTCATTAATTTGCTTATTGGTAAAACCAAAAAATAGTTTGTACGAAATTTTTGTTGTCAGCGTTATCAGCGTACCTATGATAGAATATAATGTATCTCGTTTGCATTTACCTACAATAGAAAATGTCCAGCAGAAGGACGTGCAAGACATGCTCAGTGAACTAGAGCTCATGAAATCTTTGCAACCTCATCCTCATGTTGTTAGGCTTATTGGTTGTTGTACTAAGAAAGGTAACATACACCCTTTTTAATCGAGCGTGTTCATCATGTTTTGTTGTAATTTGCCTTTTTGTTTAATTGTTTGGTGTGCATGGTTGGTTTCGATGGACTTGGCGTTTTACTTGTTTTTGCTTGTTACCATATTCTTAAATGACGTAATGTATATGAAATGATTCATATATGAAGTGCGGATGTAAATGAAAAGAAGCCCTGATTTTTTTTTCAGGCTTCTTCATTCCAATTGCTTAAATTGGAAATTCACTGCGATGATCACTTATCACTTTCATATTCTTAAATGTTGAACACATTTTGGAAAACAAATAAAAAAATAATATATATTCAAAATCAAGCCATTGTTTTTTTAATCATCCAACCAGCGGAAAATGGCAGAAACCATTTATCTTGTCAAATAAAGAAAAAAGGCGCGAGTGCCCTTAAACAGGACTGAAAATAAAATAAAATGCAAATGGCACAGAAACTTCCACCGTTCTCTTCTAAGCATCAAACGAAGAGGAGGATAGTCCCAAATTTCCAAATATAACGTTCGATCGGTTAGTATGCGAACCGCTTATCTCAAAATTATATCTTAAAATTTAGCTGTCATTCCGGTAATTTTCGTCTTGGTTTATTTTTAAATTATTTCAAAATTCCAGATCCGTTGTTGATTGTTTTGGAGTATTTACCATACGGTGATTTGTTGGGATACCTGCGAAAGAGCAGAGGAATCGAGGACCCTTACAACACAGGAGAAAAAAGACCAAACTCCAGGCTCAGTGAGAAAGATCTGTTAACTTTTGCTTTGATGATTGCTGATGGTATGAACTATCTGGCGACAATGAAGGTAAGCCATACAACGGTCAACTCCACTATCCTCTCCCTTTCTTTAATAATGAGACCCTACGGACTGGTTTGGACAGAGATAATGGCCGTTTCGCACTAGAGACGGACAAATCGTCTGGGATGGACAAGTCATCTAAGTGTGAAAACGGGACGGATATAATTTTGGACGTACAAGTCGTCTGAGTTTGTCCGTCTTTTTGGCCGTCTAGGAAGATAATTTTTTCGACGGACAAGTCGTCTGAAGGCTGTCTTAAATTCATACTAGACGCAGAAATGGTCCTATTTTGACCTCAAAGGAAGTGGCATTAGCAAAAGGAGTGCTGGTTTGTGGGTGATCAAAATGGCGGCAGCCACAAAAACAAGTCATGGCCTGATGAAGAGTTAAATCTATCTGCAAGTGTATTCAAATGACAACAGAGATCGAGCTAGGGCCCTTAACTTTAATTAGAAACGTTAAGATTCGTCACTACAGTCAGAGCCAGTGTGAGCGCCGAAGGTTTAGATGATTCTGGGATCTGTATAGACCAGTTGAGACGGAAGTACAAATGGTACAAGCATGCTCGATACCCAGGCTCGATATAAGCTTTCACCTGATGGCAGCCACTTTCCACCTGGTGGCAGCCACTTCCTTTCCACCTGGCGGGCAGCGACTTTCCCCCTGATGGCAGCAACTTTCTAAGCAAGCCGGAGGCAGCCAGTGCTGGTGTCAGGCCCCTTGCGTTTAAAATCGTCTATTTGTCCGTCTTGATGAATTTAAGACGATCAAAACAAGATGACTTGTTCGTCTAGTTTTCACATTAGACGAACAAAATCGTCAGACGACTTGTTAGTCTAGCCGATTTTTCCGTCTTCTAGTATGAAAACGGCCATTGTTTAGATAATTTTGCGTTCGTCAAAGGCAAAATTGTCCTTAAGATCATTCAAGGGCCTTACCGCAAAGTTGACCCGATGACGAAGATGACTCGAATGTTGTCTTTAAATATCATTGGGACATCCAAAGATTTTCAAATGTCATCACGAAGTCACGACCAGCAAATATTTCCGGGATGGCACCAAAAGATTGTCTTTGTCACCCGCGTTCGCGAGTTAGATTTATTTTCTTGAGACCAGCAAATCACATTGTATTATAAAACGTTTAACATAGCATCAAAGAACTATGTCAACACAGGATACGGTATGGGAATCATTATTTTTATAAGACTGCACTTTCATAGTCTACTCCAGTTCCCTCACCTCACCCACCATGGCCGATGGAGTCAACATTTAAATATGCTTACGCCCCACGGGTTTTATGTTAGCCTGTATGTCGTCTCCTCCGGACAGAAACACTCTTATCTACTGTTTGCGTCTTTGTCTGGGACATAATAGTACCTTTACAACTCTAATATGTTTCAGGTTGTTCATCGTGATTTAGCCGCTCGCAATGTATTGGTAGGTGACAACAAAGTGTGTAAAATTTCCGACTTTGGATTGGCACGTGGTTTGGAAGGAGATGTTTACACGAGACGAACTCAGGTGGTTACCTTGTTTTCTTGCTTGCATGCGTCCATGCCTGCTTTTTAGCTCGCTTCCTTCCTTGCTTCTCCCTCTCTTGCTTGTTTGCTTACTTGCTTGTTTTTTTTGCTTGCTTACCTCTTTTTTCTTGCTTTACTTACTTGCATGCTTGCTTGCTTACCCGTTTTTCTTGCTTTAATTGCTTGCTCTTTTTGGCTGGCTGGCTGGCTGGCTGGCCATGGTAATTGCTTGTTACTTTTTTTATCTATGTATCTATCTATCTATCTATCTATCTATCTATCTATCTATCTGTCTGTCTGTCTGTCTGTCTGTCTGTCTATTCATCTATCTATCTTTTTATTTATTGTTTATTCATTCACTTCTCTTTTTTCATTACGTTTGTCTTATTTCAAGGCTCGTCTCCCAGCTAAGTGGATGCCCCCGGAATCTCTGTTCTATGGTCAGTCTAGTACTATGAGTGACATGTAAGTTGAATCAAGATTATTTTTCAAATAACTGAGTCTGAATACTATTTTATGTTTATTTCACTTAGTGTCTAACTACGGTTTCTGCAATATGAAGTCACGGTGTGCATTTGACAGTATTTAAAGCTTACTTTATTGCCAGGGTAGCTTGTTAGCAGACCGCCATCTAAGCAATGCAAGGCCTAAATCCCTCACTAATTGTCATAAATTCAATTCATCAACGCTGCAGCCTGCTACATTCAACAGGGTTGTGAGTTAAATAAAGGTTGTTGAATAACAAAGGAAATTGTATCAATCATGAAATAACTAAGGTTGAACACGAGTAATTTTATAGCGAAGCGCGCCAGCGGAGCACCATGGGTAAGAAAATTTGGTAAACCACCAAGCCGAGAAAATTTGGTAATCACGTGACCGTACGTCCGTCCGTCCGTCCGTCCGTACAGACTCTGGGGGAGGGGGAGGGGAGTCACAGAACAATTACCGCTTTGGTTACTGTTAAATCTTTGATATTGAACTTCCATGTCATGGTCAATTGACAGCTGTCAAAACAAGGTATCCGCTGACCAGTATCACATGACCATATCGCGGGCTCAGGCGTAGAGCTAATCGAGGGGACGTCTTTTTTGGAAGTTGACCGCTGACCAGGTAATGGTTTTCCAATTGATCGCGGGCTCAAGTACTCAGTTTTTACTTAGCCTGATAATTTTATCATCGCGTAAATTCAGATTTAAATAAAGGGCAAGGTAAATAACCCGCAAGCTCTGCTTTTAGGCTTAGCTAAATCTATTTTAGAAATACAGTATTTAGTTTAGTTTTTTTCACATGTTAAATAAATGATCTGGACATTTCATTTCAACTTAAACGAAGCGATTGTTCGAAAAGGCGGTAAATCTTTGGACGCTGTTCACCTTTAAAGCTGAATGAAAGATGCGAAGAAAGCTGCTGGCGAACATCAATTTTCGCGAGTATTTCTCGCTTTATTTACTCATGCACATCATGGAAACTTATGCCAAATGATTTAGGACAACCTCTTAACGGGAAGATCCGAAATAATTGCCGATTTGAACATGATATACTGGATAACAAGTCAAAAAGAGCGCGATGTCCAGGGTTCGACCTGCGGCTGAGCAAGGCTGAATATCACTGAATTGAGCTCAGACAAAAGTGAATTCAGAGCCGATCAAGTTCACTGAAGTGAAGGATAAAAGACTGTTAAAGGCTACACCGATGGAAAGGAAGAAATTTTTGTTCGGTGATAATTCATATAATGAATATGTCGCTGGTGTTGGACTAAGCTTGCAACGAGACTGCCGTGTTCGTGTCCGATATTATTGGGCTGGTTTGAAAGCTTTGCCCTACAGAATTTATAAGCCTTCTTCAATAATGAGGTAACAAACGTAAATGTATGCACTAAGCATAAGCCTAATTTTATATTGAGAGAATTTATATATTTCATTAATGAATGAATTTGAAGTTGTGTAGGTTTTCAGATCTTCACGTAAATATTTATCAAGCCTGTTCATGTTTGCACATTTTACACATTTATTTTGTTTAGTAAATATTTTGTTTAGACTAATTATTTTCAGTTTTAGTTAGTGGAGTTAACTGTGATGTTCATTATTGGATTTTGAAAACAAATTATTTAGCTTCACAGATCAAAATCACGATTTCGGCTCGCTTGCATTTGTTTTGTTTCTCTTATCTCTGCTTATTAGTGAGTGTGTTGAATTTGCCGGTTTCGTTTCGAGTTACCTGTGCTAGGCTGAGTGGGTTCAGACTTAACCTACCGCATATTTACTTACCAGAAATGAAGAAAATTCATTCAGTTCTCTACATAAAACTCTCTTAGGCATTTTAATAGCAACGCGTACGATGAAACAGAATTAGTAAATCATGCAACCAAACCGCAACGAAAAGGAAGACAGTTCAAAACAGTCAAAACAACATTGTAAGCTTATTCTAAGTTAGCGTGCACCAGTTTCCAAATCACAAACTGCCACAATTCTTACACAAAAACTGCTTTAAAATGACTTACATAACCGGCACCATCAATTTGCAGAGTTTGTTTTGCCGCCGTGATTTTCTCAGTTTGCCGTGCCGTGGGTTCATTTTGTTTACTGTGTTAAGCAGCGAGTTCACTTTGTTTTCTGTTTTTGCCTTGAGTTGATTTTCTTGCTCTGATGGTTTTGTAGTAATAAAAACAAGGTCAAGGTTCTTTTTACATTGAATAACTCATAGAGGTCCTAGAGGTGTATTACGAATTAGTGTACAGTAAACGTTGTAAAAAGTTTGACTAAGATTTGTTTTGCACCTACGTGCATACGTGAGGAACCCAATAAAGTGAACTCGTCAATTTCAATTTTAGAACCTGTCACTAAAGGCAGGAAAATTTATACGGGTTAACCACGAAATATATTGACGTCGCTTTCGTCAACAAAATCATGAGAGGTTTTTTGTACCTATATAGGTCACCGTATAAGCTAAGAAATATAGTGTGGTTTCTTATTTGGTAACACTGTAATTTACTCGAGCAAAAAAAAGATAAATGCATGGGAGCTCCGCTTTTAGGCCTGCCTAAATGTATATATTATATTTTCAATTACGGATTCTCATGGCTGGAAATCTTTGCAAAACGCTGCAGTTTATATAATATGGTGATTTTATGGGTGAACCGTGGCGATCGTCCAGATCGTTGCAAAATGTTATGGGACGACTTGAAAGATTACATGGAATTGACCGCCTTATAAACTTTGACGCAACTTGTTTTTGGCAGAAAAAGCCAGTGAATTGACTAATTAAAACAGCGTCTCAACATCAGTTGTTTTTTATAGATGGTCCTACGGTATTGTGATGTGGGAGGTGTTTACTATCGGTAAGTAAATTGCTCTCACTGACTTGATTATCCCCTTTCCCTTTGAAAACGTTTATGACATCAAATTGATCTCAAGGCTGGCACTACAGTAAAAGGGCAAAGTATAATTTATTTTGCTATATTTCAACTAACAGTTGCAAGACTTCTTCATGGCCAAAACTCTACCAGCTCTACTAGTTGATATATTTGCAACGTGAAGACCTTTTTGCTGTAGTTACTACCTGGCAATCAATTTGGTTTCCTTTACACTAAAAGTGACGCCTAGTCAACGTACATTTCTTAAATCCGACAACATATAATTGCTATTCAAACAGCATAATCTAACGTACCCGAATATTCTTAGAAGAACCTTTTATGGTATAAAAGGTGTCCGTTATTTTATACCAGCATTTTCCCTTTGGGGAAGCATGTTTTACGGATAGGGTTGTCAAAGAACCGCGGCACTGTATGCGCTCGATAAAGAAGCTGATAGCCACCAACTGGAAATTACGATAGCTTTAAATGATATTTAGTTAGCCTTATAATTTGCATCTACCAAAGACAACGCCAAAATCTCATATTGATCATGAATTGCTGTCACCCTAACAGGTGAATCCCCTTATCCTGGATTTAAATCTCGACAAGTGGCTGACCTCCTGCAGGAAGGATACCGCATGCCAAGACCAAGACACATCTCCGAAGAACTGTGAGTTGCTTACACGCCCAATGCAGAGTGAGGGGGGGGGGGGGGGGGGCCAAAAAATATATATTTTATACCGGGAGGCTCCGCCCCGATTCCGAGCCCTATCTTCTATATGCCAGTTTTTATACCTTTTCATATACTTTCGATAGACAATGGTAACCTTTTCCATACAGTAGGATTACTCCATCTTTTTTTAAACTTCACTTTAATAACCCCGTCTAAAAGTACTTAGATGCTAAATGAACCGTTCGGTGGGTCTGTTCTAGATATTTTTGGAAGACCTTTTTGAGTACCTCAAGGCAGTTTCATTCTCTTTTCTATAACCCCAACTCGCGAAATCCCTATCCTCGAGCATAATCATAATCATAGTTTGAGGTTTTGACTTAAACTGATGGATTTTAAGGTACTCCATTATGATTGAGTGCTGGGAAGAGCAGCCCCAAAAGAGACCAACATTCAAGTGGCTTTGCTCCGCGGTCAGACGACTTTTGGATGACAAAAAGGTTTGTTAAGTATTAATCGTCTAAAATTCAAATCTTTCAACACACACTCCCTTCTTTAACGATCTTTGTTCAGTGAAAGAAAATGCGAAGCTTTAGCTTGCACTGTCGGGAGTTATATTGCACGCGTGACGTTTGGAGAGCGTGCACGAATACAAGAATTGCTCGTGGCTATAGTCCAGAGCAACTCTAGCTTCTTGAGTTAACGCATTTTAATATTTATTTCATTTAATCTGCAGATATATGTGAACTTAGAAGAGTATGATGACCAGGAGTACGTTAACTTTGATATGATTGACTGAGCAGTGATGAAGGATCGCGATTGGCCAAGTTACTCAATAAATTTCGGAGGTGGAAGCGGAATGGTGACGAATGAATAACCAGTTTTTAAAGAAAAAGATAATGAATATATGTCCTACTTAGAATGTGATGTTATTTTGATTGGAACGCACACGTTGATCTTGCAACTCCTTTTCAAAAGAAGAGTGAATGCTTCGTTATGCTTTCTAGACTGAGGGTGTAGTTTTCTCTTATGCTTGTTTTCCGAAGAGCGATAGATGACTGCCCAAAACTGACAGCGAATTCTATAAACTAAGTATTAAGAGGGACTGCTCGTAGTATGTTTTGTTCTCCACTTTCCCCCTCCCCAGACTAATTAAAATCGGTTCCCAAGACTGGCATTGGAGGGTGTCTATATATTCAAAAAATGTTCCGGACCCTGAAACACAATGGGCCTTCAAGCAGGTCTATCAGACAAACCTTTTTAACTCATTCTCAGCAAACTCTCATGAACAATGTATAAATAAGGACTAATGAATACTTGGAGAGGTCCAATTATTTCAGCTTCCACCCCGAATAAACTGTTTTAAGCATTTTTAGTGTTGAGCCGTTGATACAAGTCAAATCGATTGTCCAAAATTGACAAATTGGCCGCTTCACAGTAGCCGTGCAGGATGGGGTCAAACTTTGAAAAAAAAGATCTTTTCTCTGAAAATCGAGAAGCCCAAACTTAACATTAACTTTACACGAATGGACCTGCATTACTTTATAACGTAAACCGCCTGTTGCCAAACAACTTTGGCTCTTCCGAGATGTCACATATCCTGGATTGATTGATTGGACCTTTTCATATTTTATTATTTTGCATGAATACTTGACGTCTTCGCGGTTTAGGGTAAATTTTAGCTTTGTAGTATCATAATTTACTAAGTATTCTAAGCTATTGAAAGCGCTTCGAAAAAAAACTCAGTAAAATTGTACTGCTATGGAGTCTGCAAACTTTGGAATAGCTTACTGTAAACGAAAACTACGAAAAATGCAGAACACTGTCGAAAGGTTGTCATCGATCATAAATTTTAGTTTTAGTATCTTAGCTTTCGCACATTAATTTTAAACATTTATAACTAGTTCTTAGCTTTAATTTTAATGTTTCCATTTTATTATTGTTTAATATCCATAAGTAGACAGTCAGCTTGATGTATTGGAAATCCACGAATTTGATTGGCTCTCCCACTGTTTTCTATTTATGCAGCATAGTGTTTCTAACGACGAACCATCAGCTGATAGTTGCAAATATGCTAGTTTTAACCAGAATCACTCTCATTGTTCGCCACTAAATTTTCTTCCGCGCGCCTATTCAAAATCGAGCATCTTGAATTATTTTTAACTTTTTAGAATGATAGACTTAAAGCCTAAATGTAACAAACGAAATAAACCAGACAATAAACCCACTAAATGCAGATCATTCAAATATTTGTTCGTCATCAGAGAGGTTAACTCTGATATGCCTATCTATGTAAACAGAACAAATGCCGGAAAAAATCAAATGCCCCGAGCGGGATTCGAACCCACGACACCCCGATCTCATGGAAGGTGCTCTAACCACTGAGCTACCGAGGCAACCACAGCGGAGTGAGTCGAATGTAAGCTACAAAGGCACATCGATTACCAGACATTTGCTCCCAGGCCTCTCGGACTGGGAATTACTTCTGTTGATCGTCGAGACACATGCTCATCAGACCAGATGTATAGACCATACACACTGTACGTAACACGGCATATTTCGAACATTGTTCATCATCAGAGATGTTCTGATATGCCTATCTATGTAAACAGAACAAATGCCGGAAAAAATCAAATGCCCCGAGCGGGATTCGAACTGGAATTCGATTCTGTTTACATAGATAGGCATATCAGAGTTAACCTCTCTGATGATGAACAATGTTCGAAATATGCCGTGTTACGTACAATGTGTATGGTCTATACATCTGGTCCGATGAGCACGTGTTTGACGATCAACAGAAGTAATTCCCAGTCCGAGAGGCCTGGGAGCAAATGCCTGGTAATCGATGTTCCTTTGTAGCTTATATTCGACTCACTCCGCTGTGGTTGCCTCGGTAGCTCAGTGGTTAGAGCACCTTCCATGAGATCGGGTGTCGTGGGTTCGAATCCCGCTCGGGGCATTTGATTTTTTCCGGTATTTGTTCTGTTTACAAAAGAAGTAATTCCCAGTCCGAGAGGCCTGGGAGCAAATGTCTGGTAATCGATGTTCCTTTGTAGCTTATATTCGACTCACTCCGCTGTGGTTGCCTCGGTAGCTCAGTGGTTAGGGCACCTTCCATGAGATCGTGGTATCGTGGGTTCGAATCCCGCTCGGGGCATTTGATTTTTTCTGGCATTTGTTCTGTTTACATAGATAGGCATATCAGAGTTAACCTCTCTGATGATGAACAATGTTCGAAACATTCAAATATTTACTCATGCGTATTGTATTTGCTTGTAGGCCCCCGGCCGCTTGTTAACAAAAAAATTTCACGGACGAATAATGTCCATCCGGGTATTTTCCTCGGACGGACACCATGGACTGATATTGTCTCTCCGCGGATAAACACTCGCGTCACGTGATCAATTTAAACCAATCAGAATCGGAGAAAATTTGGTGGTGAACTAAAAATAGCTGGTGAACTAAAAATAGCTAAAAATAGTTGTCACATTAATTTAAACTTATTTGGAAATAAAGTGGTCTTTGACAATGAAATGAAATTGGCCAAATTTCGAAAATGGTGACTTCTACTACCGACCCAAACTGGAAATTTGTTGTCCGCCGATTACAATATTGCCATGCCCCTCCTCACCTCGGAGCGATTTTGTCGACATGACGCCTTTTTGTGTGTTTTTTTGAGCCGGCCAAGAAAAGCAACGGTCACACTTTGGAGAAGTTTTCTACACTTCAACACACTTCTCAGAACTTAAAGAGCAACGAAAGGAAAGATAAATTACCGGAGATTAAGCTGGTTGACATTCTGTGACGATGTGACCATTTTTATGGAACATATCGAAATTCGAATGAAATGCAGTCGATAATTGTTTCCAGTCTTGGGAAATCTTCGCAATGCAGCAACTCGCCGAAATCGAATCAAATTGGCTTGAGGAGCTGGCAAACAACAAAAAAATACGACACAGTAACAGTGTAAGTCAATTTTATTTACAAAACATTCGAATTTATGCCTCCTTAAACAAATTTGTTACGTTTCCATACCCGTTATAAATTGAGTTTTATAGCTTCTTAGAGTGCTGTGGCTCTTATCATTAACTTGGGCTGCCTGTGCTAAAACTGTGCTTCGATCTGACACTACACTGAGCAGAGTCGCTCCGTTAGCTAAGCGATGGATGGTTTTAAGCTCTTTTGAGGATCTTGATGGTTGTGATGGAATCTAAGTTGGTAACAGTTAAATAACAAATATCAGTTAAATTTTCAGCCCATTCCTCGGGTGTCAGTAAATATTGCAGATCTCACATCTTAGCCATCATTTAATTAACGCGTCATTTCTCAGCTAACAGTTAACGTCAAATATTGCGTGACTTCGCATTACGGCTGGTACTGCATGACATGGCGTGACTTGGCGTGACTTATCCAACAATTTATCGCCAACTTCCTTTTCAACGCAACGCTAAAACGTAATCAAAGCAAGTTTCTTTCACACAGGAATCAGTGGTGAGTTTTCGTCCGTTACCTTTAGCCTAAATGATTCGCTGTTTATATCTTATTTTATTTTATAACAAGAGGCAATGTTGTGTTTTAGGTTTAATTAGTCCATTTTACTTTAAATTTTCAGGCAAAAGAAACAAAACAAAAGTGAAGTTCATTACACACGCATCCATGCTGTATATTAAAGAAAAGGATTTCAGGTCGGTAGAGGTAGAGGATTTCAGTATAGCGATTCTATTATAGTTTTCCTTACGAAAATGTTTGAAATGTAGTACTGAGTGCTTGGCGGGAATCCGATTTGTTTAAAAATCACGAGCCGAATATGATTTCCGACAGAGATGGACGACACAAAATCCCGTTACCAATTTATCATACTACTAAAGCAAAGTTTGTTCGTTAAAGATTGATTCAGTTCATTTATGTTATCTAAGCTTTCAAACCAGCGCAATAAATGTCAGGGCGAAGCGGCAAACTCAGTCAATTTCTGTGACCCCCGATAGTGAAATTTCGCCATTGATGATCTCTCAGCCGTGTTGATGAAAGCAGTGGAGCCATCGACAAGTAAACCCTTGTTTCATTTGGCTTAGGCAAAAACTGGCGCTTAATATTATTGGCAATTTAAATGTCTAAATTTCATTGAAGACGTCTTCCATTCAGACAGCCAGGCGAAAATCGCCTTTTAACTCAAAGCGTCTGATTCGCGTACGACTGCAAGCTTTCCTTGCGCTCGCCGACGCACGTTTCCGTTTCGTAAACGGTCGGTGCCATTTTAGCGACTACTAAAAAAGAAAAATGAAATTGTACGTCACCACCCTGACTTAAAGGGGGGAGGGGTAAGTGCAATGTCTTGCGCGCTAAATTAACAACAGCTACAAACTGTACTGAAACAACTACACAAAGGATAAAATGCAAACAAGTACTTGCCTTGGGAGCAATGTATCTTTGTGATGCAATTTCTCAAGTTTAGCCGAACCCATCAGCGTCCGCGGATACAGATTATTACTCCACATGATCAATTTCAACCAATCGCCATCATGTGCTAAACTATAGTTAAGACTATTGTCCCTATTAGTCACCATTCGCGACTATTCGTCATTATCAGCCATTAGTGTGCAGTTGCCAAAGGTCGTCCACAAAATGCGACGTTTTTATCGTTTTTCCCGAGAAGACTAAAAGAAGGACATTAGCGGTTTCTTGACTTTAAAAGCTTGAAATTATTGAAAAACGGGTGCACGCGCGTAAACAACTGCAAATTTACCAAGGACAATTCAATGCGTGCGATTTTGTTAAAGCGTTTAATAGTTCGACAATGCGTAGAAAAATAATTAGAAACCATTATTTGCGTTTATGTCAGTTAGAATTCTACTATTTTTTTTTATTACTTCTACATACACACCTGTACATTTTTTTTTAACAATAGGACGTTACTTACATTTAATTTTTTCCACAGTTACAGTTTACATAAAGCTCATAATTAAACATAATTGTGGACTTGATCTTTAAAGAATTGTCTCCTCAAACATTCTCCATTTTTTCCTAAACGAATTGATTTTATTCCATTTAAGAGAAATGTACCTTTCCGTTTGATATTTATTTAATAAAATTCTCTTAAAATGGCTGAAAGATGGTTTCGTTTCTTTATACCGGCAAGTCCACAGGTACGTTTTTCCTAAAATGAGTATATAATTTTCCAGATCCATCTCCTCCTCTAAGAAACCTAAAATAATGTCACAATATTTTAAAGAGAGGCCTACGCAACTCTTCAGTTTATTTGAAATTTTATCACAAACTTCATTCCAAAAGGAGGACGAAAAAGAACACTCAAAAAAAATATGAGATATCGTCTCTATAGTCTGATGACAGAAGGAGCAGTTGGGGTTAGAAGCATAGCCTATCTTACAAAGTAATTCATTTGTGTATAGAATTGAATTTAATACTTTATATTGAAAGGAACGTAGATAAGGTTCATTTGCAGCTCTCAGTGGCATCATAAATGCCTCCGATAGTTGCTTATCCTCTAGATTGAATTCTTCTCTTAACTTAGCCCATTTATTTGGTTTTTCGAATTTTTGCTTTATAAGATAGTGATAATAGTCACGACACTTAAAATTTTCTAAATCAAAGATATTTTCTACATTGGACATGCGAAAACGTAGTTTCAATGGAACTGATTGCCTGAGACCGGTCCACACTAAAAAGTTAGAGTTCTTTAATCCTGCATCTTTGACAACATTGAAAGATTCAATATTTGTCATATCATAAAGCAGATGAGTTGTGTATAGGATATTATTATCAAAAAAATGTTTATAAAAGACACTCTTGCCGTCAATCTTTATATCTCTGTTGTTCCATAAAATATACTTATAGATATTTTCGGGGTCCTCGACTTCTCTTAATTTTGACCACCACTCCAAAAGTTCTCGATAAAAGGTCGCTGAGATTGTTAATCGGTTGATATCATAATTGCACTGAACTAAAAATAACCCCCCTTCGTATACCAAAAGATGATCAAGATATGACTTCCAAAATCCAAAGTAATCTGGGTCAACTATTCGTTTTAACCAGCTTAGCCTTAAAGCTTTAACCATACTTTCATAATCTAGCATTTTGAGGCCACCTTGGTCATAAGGTGCATATGTTGATAGTCTGATAACCTTGTCGTTACCGTTCCACAAAAATCGAAAAACCAAACTGTTGAATTCTTTTATGACTTCGAAAGGAGTACATAATACCGAACTAGGATAGATCATTGTTGGGAATAAATGTGTTTTAATAATATTTACTTTGCCGTGAATTGATAATCCTCTTGACTTCCATAGATTTATTGCGTTCCTAATTTTTTTCAACCTCTGCTTAAAATTTTTCTCTACTAATATTTGCACATCATATGTAATATATATTCCTAAAAATTTGACACATGTTTTCCACTTAACCCCTAGTGGTTCATTTTCACAATTTTGAAGTGACCCAATCCACATTGCTTCTGTTTTAGCTACATTAAGTTTAAGTCCAGAGGCTTTCTCAAAACGTTCAAGTAATCCAAACAGGGCTCGCGCTGAATCCAAGTCTGATAGGAGAGCAGTTGTGTCATCGGCAAATTGCAGTAATTTAGTTTCTAAACCATCTATACTTAATCCTTTAATATTTTCTTGATTCCTTATAGCTATTAGAATTCTACTAAAACAATTAGGTTATTCGCTCTCAATTTCTATGAGGTGATAGTTGATTCGGCCTGCGGCCTCATCAACTATCACCTCATAGAAATCTCGAGCTCATAATCTAATTGTTAAATATTCGCGACTATTTGCTATTCGGGTTTTCCACACACCCCGCGCCGACCCGTTGTTCAGTTCTACAGAAAATAACATCTTCGACGTGAAAATCTCTGGCCGTACAATCACTCGAAATTAAATTAAAGCCGCCATAGGCGTACACCAATTTCCAATAACTTACATTGCAACATTTTCTTGTTTGTACGTATTGCGATTTTTCCTTTGCTACATTTTGAGTCAGACGCTGCTGAAGCTACATGTGGCTATGGCATTTCCCTAGATCATGTACCCTCGTGTATCAGCACCCTTAGAAAATAACCTAGGTAATACTAACGTAAATTAGTAAATATTTTTAGACGGATGACGCTTAAAGTTCAAGCAATAAGCGCAAAAATTATTTACCAAAAAGCTACTAAAAGAACGGGAACGTTTTGTATTCTATTTGAAACATCTCACTATAATTCATTTCTATAAGTTACCCCGCGGTTAAATTCTAAAGCATCCTCGAGAGAATTAATGTCAAACACCGTAGAAATGCTTAAAACACGTGTTATTTTGTTTTGAACTGACGTGAAACGTCAGTTTTAACCAAAATATGGAGAACCAGCACATGGGCATTTTGTCTGCGCATGCGCCAGATAAATCAGAATTCCAGATCCTCGGCGCCATTTCAACTTGTGAGCGCGCTTTGGTGGATTTTCAGCTGGGTGATCTACGCACTTGGAAAGATTTCATGAAGAGATATGAAAGAGAATAACACGTTTACATAGATGTCTAACAATATGGATACTCGTGGTGTTCACCGTGACTTCGGATGAGGATATTTTGACGATCAAACTGCGAACAAAACAAGAAAAATCCCCGAAAGTTCAAGATGTCCATATGAGACGAGATATGTTGCAGTTTAGTCTCAAGATGTTGAGGATTTATGGGTTAAAATCATTGGTTGTACTGTTAAGACGATCGATCGTCAGATACACGGCCCTATTTTAGGTAGGAAATTAATTTGGAGTTTGATCTGAATTTGTCTCCACTTCAAAGTGAATTTGCATTTTCTTTCCAACGGCCCCCAAGTTTCAAATTACTCAAGACAACATTGTCTTTCCTTTCTCTTTACAGCCGTATAGGACTCCAGGCTTTAAAAAATGTCCCAGTGTGAAAGATTTTAATCTTCTTATGAGAGCTTTTGGTGAAGTTTAATTCGGCAAATTTTAGTAGTTTTTCCAAGCCGTGGATCACAGAGGACTTTGGTCTTGCAGCTCTGCAAATCTTCTGTACAAGGTATGTAGTGATTTATCTTTGCTGTGATTGCAGTCTCGTTATGCCACACTTTGACTTCAATTTATTTTTTCCTTCGTTTTAGTGGTAATTTTGTCGTTCCATTTTTTTGTCTTCAAGTGCTCAATTGAGTAAAAACTGGTGAAATTCTCTTTATTTTGACGGGCCCCCAAGTTCCGCAATACTGTCAAGACGTTCCTTACTTGTTCCTCTTTCATTCTGTCTAGTTTATTTATCCAAGAAAAATGCGTGCACCTTATTTTCTTAAGCAAAACTGTTGGCCTTCGCAGTCGAAGATGGCCATTCTGTGTATGGATATGTAGATTTCGAACCGAATATGGCGTAAGCTTTATTTCATTGGAACGAGTAGCAATGGGAGCTCGCTCGATTTTTATTTCTCAACGACAACATCACTAATGCTACGAAATGTTTGGAGAATGCAGTCTGGTTTATATTAGAAGAAAATGTTTTGGAACATGCTGTTCCAAGTTTCCTCATTTTAAGGGATGAAATTTTGGAAATAGGTTTTTATGTTAATTGGCATGTATGGCAAGGTGTGTGTGCCTTCAGCACCTGTTTGTTTGGTTTCAGTACTGGTAGAAGAGACACATTTTATAAGCAAGCTCCAAAATTTTAGTCGCCATGGTGACTAAAATGGTCTTAACTTGGAGGGTTGAAGTAGGATTTATCTGAACACTTTCTTATAAAATAATAATTTTTAAAAACTCAAATTTATTGGCTTGATAAGATTTAAAGTTCCCTGAAGAACCAGGGCTTATTCGCATATTATTTAAAATTAACGCCGCACAAAAAAAGACAAATATAAGTAGGCTAATAGAAAGAGGGTGTAATGCCCATAGGAATACATCTTGCTTTGAAATTAATTAAAATATATTTTGCTCTTTTTCTTCAATAGGTGACTAAGGGGTAATATCCAGAGGAGGGATGTTGCTCCCCTATGTGAGACCTTGTGGTTGTTCTTGTGCATGGTCTTGTGGAATATCTTGAAACTAAGTTGATGTGGTTGATTTTGATGCCTTTTTTCTCTTGAACTTATTTAATGTGTAACTACTGGTTGTAATGCCTTGGTCAACTAGTAGAATATACAAAAAGTTCCAAGATTGTGATGTGAGGCATAAATATATGCCTTGAACATATTTGTACTCATTTTTAATGTGCTATTAAAATTTTGAAAAATCTTGGTATTGATTTTAAATAATTTAACATTAACATTGATTTCTATTTCTTACACTCGATTCTTTTTTTTTCTTTCTGTACGAAATATATTTTATATCCCATTTTCAGTATACTACAAATTTAATTTTCAGTATCATATATTTGCTCTGTAATTCTTAAACATGTCTGCATTTTTAATTTTGACATATTTCCACTTTACATTTTTTAGTCTTTTTTTAAACAAAAAAAAAACATATTTTAAAGAGCACTTCACATTTTCTCTAAAGCTCTGATTTCACGGTCCAGTTCCCTTGAAAGCCTTTTAATTTTTGCCTGCAGCTGCCTTATTTTGATAATTTGTCTCTGCTATGACAGTTTATCCTCAAATTGCACTGCCGCCTCCACTATTCTCGCTTTCCAGTACGTCGGTATCCCTGCACTGCTCTCCTGCAACCTACACATAAGTAACTTATTTTTCGGGTGGTCCCACCTGGCAAAATACCAAAACAAAACTCCAACTCGTTCACGTAGGCTTGTTATTTTCTGGAATGGCCTCGGTTGGGATATGTTCCTGCACACCACACAACCATTTTCATACTTTCCAACACTATCACATAATTTACAAACCAAGAAAAGAACAGCAACTACTTGAAAGAGACGTCGAAGAGTTCTCGCCAACATCGCCATTTTTAATTTTCCGTCCGCGCGTCGCAGGCGCGTTTCAGCGGATGCCTTCATTAGAAGATCCTAGGTTACGCATGCGCAGACAAAATGCCCCTCTGCTTGGAGAACCTCAAATTCATTTTTCGCTCGCGGTGTCAGCTTGAGAGCTAGAGTTTCAAACTGTTACCATGCTATGAGTTCTTTTTCGGTATCTTTATTTTTTTTCCTTTATTGCTCGAAAATTCAGTGGAAATCGTCTTAATAACACAATTAGCATTCCATTCGCCCTTGTTGGATACGAGATGGTTATAGCCACCTTGTGTCAAACGCTGGCTCATGGGATATAATAATTGTTTCTGACTTAATCCTGCTTCGGTCCTTTTTATTAATCAAATGAGTCTTAAACGACGTACTACGAAAAGTAGCTCGGACAGACGGGTAACGCGCCTTGTGCCCGTCTTTATATTAGAGACGTAACCAGACGAATTATAAAATGTTTGCCGAATTTCGTCCAGGCGGATAACACGCCTCTAGTATAAAAACGGCCATTCTTGCTTTGTAAGTCCGCCGCAATGCGTAACCATTCCAGTCATTCTTGCTTTGTAGTCTACAGAATTTTTTGTGACGTAGTGGTGAACGTCCTCGGTTATTCAAATTACTTGGGCCAGTTTGATTCCGTCCAGGATGGGGTACTGATTTAACAGATTTAATTGAAAGTGGCTCCATATTTATTCCGGGCGCACTTGTCCATGACAAACTTTGCGTTATAACTTTTTAGGCTTTGACGCGATGGCGGTGAAACTTTGGGAAAATGTTCACCTATCATTCGGTAATAGTAATATGAAATTCGATTTAACTGGATAAAAATATTTTTGATATTACTGGCAATTAATTAGACCCCACTTTTTACAAAAAATCGAGTCAAGAAAAAAATTTTGCTGTTAGATTTTGGCTTCTAAAATCAGCTTATATTGACTAAATACATATTATAGTCAAGTTTTAGAAAAATCGTCGGAACAGAATCGCTGAAATATTAAGGTCACCTAAATTCGACACTTAAATTCTATTGAAATGTTCTTTTCTTGGCGCCTGTTGTGAAAACAAGCTACGAACCCAAATTTCTGCAAGAAACATCCCCAATGCTTGCTAAATCAATGTGCCTCGCCGATTTGCGATTGTGACAACCGTTTAAAAGTATTTGCTTTCCCAGTAAACATTACAAAATGATCGAAAACCTTCTCAAACCAACAAAGTTACATTTGTCATACTTTTTTCAAAATTACACCGCAGTTTTGTGTCAAACTCCTTCCAAACAAACTTCAGGATACTGCAATGTTTTTGCATCGATTTTTGCTGCTGTACGATGCTGTAAATTGGAGAATTTATGTTGGGATTTCAAGCGGCTCCGTGACTGTTCTCTGGCCAAGCGGACGAGCAGTTTTGTTTATGTAGTTCTGAATACGAAATGAGCACGTGCGTTATTTATTGCACGAATTCGCACCTTTTCAAGGGGGGGTGTATTTGATATGCGCGCTCAGGAGGGGAGGGAAGATGTACGCTCAATGAAAGTAACAATGAGGTGTATTGTAATTTATGGTGGAGATTAACGAACTGTCACTAACAGCAATAAGTCACATAAGAGTTGAACGTGATTGCAATTTTTCTTAAGGATACGCAGATGAAATAAATTATTTGTTTTTGAGCTTGAATGCAGTGGCGAAGTGGACGAGTCGGCGCGCATATCATATTAATAAATATGGAGCCACCTGAAGTGAATTTCATTCTTTCAATGACTTGATTTTAGCATTTGTCACAATATAGCCGTTGTAAAAAGCTGTTTTATAAAGCCTTTCGGTTGTTGTCAATTTTGAAATTGCAAACACGAGGGTCTTAAATACGGGCACTGAAAAATTCAACAGGAAACTACGTAAAACAAGAACAAATTACACCAGGTTAGTTAGAAACGACTAATGTAGTGTTACAATATAACGCCACTTTTATTGAGCGACAAAAGCAGCTTTAATTTTATATCTTAGTAGATGGACGAAGTTCTAATGCGGAATAAACGTTTCGTTGAATTAGTTGTATGCTTTTCAGTTTTCGATATCTTTGACACTACAGCCAGCAAAGTCGCAAGCAAGCAATAAAAAGGACGCGGAAAGCGATCAATTTTTAAAGAAAGCTCCAAAAACTGACGCGAGGCACTGTCAGGAGCCAGCATTCGCCGAGCTGTTTAATTGGAAATGGTCTGGAGAGACTCGTTTCCCAGGGACTCTTTCCTCTCTTCTTAAAAACTTTCGTCGCTACTATTTCTGTCCAGTTTACTTCATTTGCCCCAACCAACTGCCCCTGGGTCTCCGAGGATGCCCTTCTAGTATCTCGTAACTTGTTCCCTACATTGCAGATGTCATCACGTTAAACCGAATATCCATTTTACTTTCTTCACAGACAGGAACACATAAGCAAACGAAACTGAAGTAGTTTCAAGAGAAATGATCCTACAAGGGCTCTTTCTGTCGTGGTTGATTGCATCTGTTTCTGGTGATATAGGTAAGTAGCACTAGTACAAAACTCTATGAAGCTGCACGAATAACAATGAACCTGACAAAAACTACAGGAGCCAGTTGTCATAAGGTGGATACGGGGGCTGTGTATTCATCGAAGTTTTAATTATATGGGGTGGCCCATAAAAATTGTGGCCGATAAAATAACCCTATACCCTTGTACTATTATTGGACAGAGAAGGCAACCCTTTTATATACTTTCCATGGAGAAAAGTACTTCTTTTAAATACCTACAGCAGAAACTCTCCATCCCTTTGCTAAACTATTCGAGCTGAATCGTAAACCAAACTCTTGGAACCGCACTTTTAGCGATTTTATGAGTGGCCCGATAAGAAGAGCCACCTGTGGTCATTTCTTAACTCACGTCTGATTACGTACACAGGTCCAGCGACCTCGCGTTTAATTACCTATGCAAAAAAGGAAACCATTTTACTTGATCGTGAATGAATATAATAGACGCGTTCGAAAAGCCAGTTATAGCGCACGAAAAGCACTATTCACTGGTTTGGTATATGTCGTAGCTCAGCCCCGTCCACACTAATCCGGATAAATTTGAAAACGGAGTTTTCCCCCCGAAAACGGATAAAATGTTTTCCGTCCACACTATCGTTTTCGTATCGTTTTCAATATGTTCACCGTCCACACTAATCCGGATAAATTTGAAAACGAAAGGCGGCATCGGCCTTAGGTGAATGGCAGAGCATGCGTACATTATTACCAGAGCCCGCACTCAATTCAAATTAGGGAATTTATAATGTTTTTTGTCGACGCCGAGGATAATGCCGTCGATTACTTAAGAACCTCGCGATAATCCATAGATTTAGAGTTATCCTCAGCTGAATATATTCAACGAAGAAAGTCGAAATTTCACAGAATGCAGTTTAATGATTTCACATTGCTCATAAAACGCGAAAGAAATGTGCCAAGATTTATGACTCACGTGCAGCCGGTTATTGTACTGCTAACTAAACCGAAAAGGGAAATCACATGGCCATGCATTTGACGTCAGCGTTTTCGAAAAGCTCCGTTTTCGGCCGTCCACACTACACTTCCTATCCGGAGTTTTCAAATTTTTTCTCCACTCTGGAGACCGTTTTCGAAAAGCTCCGTTTTCGGTGACCAAAAACGCCGTTTCAGTGTGGACGTTTGGCCAATCCGGAGGAAAAAAGATGCGTTTTCAAATTTATCCGGATTAGTGTGGGCGGGGCCTCAATTTTACCCTTGATACAATTTCGCGTTTTCCTTTGTTCCGGTGTATTGCAATATTATGATAATGAATATATCACAAAGGAAATATAGAAACTGATTTCCAGTTTGTACTGTACAGTCTCGGGGTTCGTGTTCAACTCGTTTGTTGATACGTTACACTTCGGTAATAGCGTACATGAAGTTTTTGCGTAAGCCGTTACGCGTCGTTTCGCTCAGGAATGCTTGATGAGTTATTATTATTACTAGGAATTTCATAATAAAAGTGAGTGCTGGCTATAGGGATTAACGATTACATTACACTATTTTTGAAGTTTGGAGCGTAACAGCAGCAAAGAGCGTTCAACATCGTTTAACAGCGTATACAGCGTTTAATAGTATTTAAAGAGTACAATCCTAAAATCTCGTCAAAATAAACAAAAGAGATGTCAAATTGAATGCACCCAACATCACATAATATTGATCTCTTTCCCTGGACTGGTTGGAAAAAACGGAAGAAAATCTAGCTGAAAATGCTGCTAACAACATAACGGCCTTTAAACAAGTATTCGACATTTTAATAAACGCTACTTCACGCAATCGTATGACATAATATGACATGAGATAATAATATATACAGAGTCGTAGACCGCATACGCTAAATCTGACATCCAAAATTTGGCTCTGAACCGCATATACAAAACAGGATTTTGGCTAGTAAATATTAGTTCGTGTGAGGTCTGTAAGGATCACATAAACATTGCTGTAGGTGGAGATTGCGCAGTACAAACTGGAATTCATCTTTAACACGAATCGTTTCAATATTATAGTGCGGCTACTGTGCTATCAAGCTATCAAGTTTTGTCTGCATGTTAATGATATAATAAACTACATTACAGATATTTGATATCTGCAATATTCTAAATTACAGATATTCAATTCAACAGCATTATTAACATTGCCATAAATCGTCACGTTTCTCAACAGAAATTCTTGTCAATGAGCCACGTTCTGATGACGGACCACTATGGTACTGGAATGTTAAAACAGACTCACAGGGTGCAGGGGTGAGTGGATAAAGTGAGTCAATAATAACCTAGTATCAATAAAGGGTATCCAGGTTACCTTAGCACGAAGCGTCAAATTTTCAGAAAAGTAACTTTGTATAAATCTTATTAACCCTACGTTTTTGTTTTTAGTGATGAAGATCATTTAAGAACCGAGAAATTTGCAATTCAGTGTACAAAGCTCATACATTCTTTGTAATAAGCGTGCCCATACATTCTCTGTATGGATCTGTAACTAAAACGATAAAATAATTCTAAGGCTCGGCTATTAACCAAAATTACCCAAATCGCTTCGCACGCAAAATTTTGCTGATTTCGGATTGATTTTGCCCCGTAGATCATATTTATTTGAAAAGAAGCCCATTTTGAAAGAAATTTTCCTTTTCAATTAAACCTATCGATCTAAAACATGATGGAAAATATCTCTTAGCAATTCTTTGCGATGAGCCCATTCGATGTCCATACATTGCTCTGTAATCGTGTCTGTGATTAAATAATTCTACAGCCTGAATATTACACCTTTTGACCTAAAACTTGGTGAAAAGTATCTCTGAATAATTCTTATTAACCCTGCGTTTTTATTTTTGGCGTAAATCATTTAACCGAGCCGTGTAATAAGCAATGGTTTGAAACGTGCTCTTAAAGCACCTCCAATTGAAATGTTTAAATTTCTAGAAAAAAAATGTTGACAAAAAGTCACAAAAATGTTTGCGACTATCTAATTGTTTGTGCGGTTGCCCCTTAGATAGATAAATAAATAAATAAATAAATAAATAAATACAACAAGGGTTTAATCAAACATGGCGGTTCGATTCAACAACCAGCACATATGGCATGCGTGCGCATAATAGCTGTAACAAAACCGCAGACCAACATGTGCGGCATAGCAGAGCTGGCCAAATGCAAGCAGCATTTCAACGTAACATGGCACAACGTTGCTGTGCACTGTTTACATGTTGCACGATGTTGCACACGTTTGGTCCAACTGTTGCAGTATGTTGCAACATGTTAGATGGCACTTGCACTTTGAAATAGCAAATCGAACTAGTGCGCACGCTCCGGCGCAACGTGGCCAAACAGGTACAAGCAACACCATGCAACATCAAAAAATGTTGCAAGAAAAATTTGATCATTTTCAAACTTGATCCAACACCATCCGACATATTGCAACACGGTGATTAAACGTGTGCAACAAGTTGTGGGCAGCAACTTTGCGTTAAAATGCGTCGTGCGTTTGGCCGACCTTTACACCTATCGCGCTCTGTTATCTGCTCTGTTGTTTCACTGTAAACAATCACGCGCCTGATGATGGTGCTGTAAAGACCGAAATATAGCGCTCTCTGAAAGATCCCATCTACTTAATGCTCAGAATTATCATTAATTTGCTCTTAGAGTATTACGTGGCTGCGTGATGCAGTTAAATGTGTGTGATCATTGACATGATGTGATTGTGCGTTGCAGTCGTTGTGTCACATAACCCACAAATATTTTCTTGTGTTAAGTGTCTTGTCCTAGAACACAACTTAAGGAGCCCGACCAGTACTTGAATAGTCCAGTTCTGACCGTTTCTCTGTCACGCAACGCTACGCTACGGAGAGAGGGTCCAGGGACAGCTGTCTACGCATGCTCGCGATAAACTTATCACACGCGTTCCTCAGAACAAAAAGTCTAGACGAAAAGTCGAGTCTCTTGGTGGATGTCAGTCATCTCCACCTCTTTGTCGAAAGCTACACGAAAACTCAGTTATATTGAATTCCAAGTGTTGGAAAAAAAGTGTTGGAAGATCGTATTTGAATACATCAGAGATGACGCTATAAAAACATTTGATGAATGAATCAGAATCGAAGAATTCTTCGTAATCCTGTTCTATTTGTAACGGCATTTCTTCGATCGGCATACATTAAAAAGCCCGGTTAAATTTAATATTCCTTCCTTTGAACTTATAATGAGGAATTATATTAGATTCATCAACGTCCATTCACATACATGGATGGCCACAAAAGTATCCTGTAATCTTCACTTATTTTCGACTGTACTTCGTTTGAGTCTACGGGAAACAAATTTTAAAGGCAAAGACGTTTCGGACATTTGGACGTTTCTGATATTCGTGAGATTTGACATCACTTTGATACAACCGAGTTTTACAACGACGGTTCCACGTATCAAGCTTTTGGTTAGGATTGTCGGCTTGACTTTTATCAGTCTTACTCCTTTTATGGCATCTCCTATTGTTTGAAGGAAAGGGCTGCTATTGTTTGTAAGACAAAGGTTAGGAATCATCGACGCGTAACTAGCTCACCGAGCGCGAAATTCAAAAATCTTCGGAAGCGATAAGTGTTAAAAACCCAGCCTTTGCGGGGGAGGGTGCGGCAATGATTGTTGTAGATTGTTGGACACATCTATAGCCGGGGAGTGGGGTGGGGAAGTTTGTGACAAGAAGAGCGATGTCTTGACAGTAAGGAAGTGAAAAGTTACGCGATAAAGTTCCCATAAAAGAACACTGAATGCTGATCAAAACTTTCGGAACGTTTGTGAGCCATAACAACCGCAGCTTCTTCCTGAATTCACTCTCCTGAGCTAAATACAACTTATATAAGTTATGCGATCTTTTTTCTGGCCACAATAGTGCTTTTGCAATCGAACTTGGAAGTTATTTAACTAGTTCCAGTTAAGTCGTTTAAAATTCGCGCGTTATTTTGCAATTATCTTTACGGTCATAAATTATCAACCGCCGCCTAAATCCCTTCCAACACATCGCTTAACTTTTTATTCATATTTATGAAGATGCAAAACGAAGCGTTGAACACAAAACCTCGCTTAACTTTTTACTTAAACTTGTAAACATTCAAACCGCACGACGCTTTGAACACGAGCCACGCTTAGCTTTTGAGTCAAACTTGCGAAGATGCGAACCGACGCTTTCGCAATCGAACTTGGAAGTTATTTAACTAGTTCCAGTTTAGTCGTTTAAAATTCGCGCGTTATTTTGCAATTATCCTTTCGGTCATAAATTATCAACCGCCGCCTAAATCCCTTCCAACACACCGCTTGATTTTTTATTGATATTTGTGAAGATGCAAACCAAAGCGTTGAACACAAAACCTCGCTTAACTTTTAACTTAAACTTGTGAACATTCAAACCGCACGACGCTTTGATCACGAGCCACGCTGTCCTCGTTTAACTTTTTATTCAAACTTGTGAACATTTGAACTGCACGACGCTTTGAATAAGGACTGCAAGGACCTCGCTTAACGTTTCATTCAAACTTGTGAAAATGCGAGCAGACGCTTTGAACATAAAACCGTGTTTAACTTTTTATTCAAACTTGTGAGGACGTGAATAGATGCTTTGAACATGAAACGTCGCTGTCCTCGCTTAACTTTTTATTCAAACTTATGAACATTCGAACCGCACGACGCTTTGAACACGAACCTCGCTTAACGTTTCATTCAAACTTGTGAAAATGCGAGCAGACGCTTTGAACATAAAACCGTGTTTAACTTTTTATTCAAACTTGTGAAGACGTGAATAGATGCTTTGAACATGAAACGTCGCCGTCCTCGCTTAACTTTTTATTCAAACTTATGAACATTTGAACGGCACGACGCTTTGAACACGGACCTAGCTTAACGTTTTATTCAAACTTGTGAACTGAATGCGAGCAGACGCTTTGAACATAAAACCGTGCACTTTTTATTCAAACTTGTGAAGACGTGAATAGATGCTTTGAACATGAAACGTCGCTGTCCTCGTTTAACTTTTTATTGAAACTTGTGAACATTCGAACCGCACGACGCTTCGAATAAGGACTGCAAGGACCTCGCTTAACGTTTCATTCAAACTTGTGAAAATGCGAGCAGACGCTTTGAACATAAAACCGTGTTTAACTTTTTATTCAAACTTGTGAAGACGTGACTAGATGCTTTGAACATGAAACGTCGCCGTCCTCGCTTACCTTTTTATTCAAACTTATGAACATTTGAACGGCACGACGCTTTGAACACGGACCTAGCTTAACGTTTTATTCAAACTTGTGAACTGAATGCGAGCAGACGCTTTGAACATAAAACCGTGTTTAACTTTTTATTCAAACTTGTGAAGACGTGAATAGATGCTTTGAACATGAAACGTCGCTGTCCTCGCTTAACTTTTTATTCAAACTTATGAACATTCGAACCGCACGACGCTTTGAACACGGACCTCGCTTCACGTTTTATTCAAACTTGCGAACTGAATGCGAGCAGACGCTTTGAACATAAAACCTCGTGAAACATTCGTCGTGTTTTATCTTTTACTTTTGCTGGCTCACGATCAGGGGTCAGCCTAACCAAGAGGAACGTCAGCAAGAAATACTGCTCAGGGAACGACATTTATCCTTTGTAGGCTCCCGTGAGAAACCAAAATGTCATCAGTGCAAATTTGCCGACTGAATCCGACTTGACCCGAATCTAATTTCGCGACACCGAGTAGAAAAATCCCTGCGGACGAATAACAAAGGCTTCATTGTGTAAAACAATCCTAACCATAACAATAGGCAAAGTTTGATACGCAGGACAGGAGGCGGAAATGATTAACAGCCACCTCAAATATACATTCGCAGTAGCGATTAGCTAAGAAGCTGACTAAAGGCCCAGTAATACGAGCAACGTTTTTGTTCAACTTGTCTCGCAACATTGTTGCAATGCAATTTGAACGAGTTGTTGCCCGTATTACTACCGTGTGCTCAACTCGTCTCGCAACAAATTAAAGTGTTGCAAGTTGAAAAAAATTGAAAAAAGTTGAAAAAAAGTAGAACTCTGTTCTACTTTGTGCAACATGTTGCTGCAACTTGCAACGCTGAAGTTTCTTGCAAGACAAGTTGAGCACGCTGAAGTAATACGGGCAACAACTTGTTCAACTTGCGATGCAACAGTGTTGTGAGACAAGTTGAACAAAAATGTTTCCCGTATTACCGGGCCTTAACCGATGAGAATGTGCAGACAACTGTCACTGGACCCTCTCTTCCTCCTTGCGTGACAGAGAGAGAGCAAGAACTGGACTAGTACTTGAACTAACCGCTTGATCGAGAGTCCAACATGGAAAAATGAAATTGATGCTTATGCAATGACCATGTTTAACATATATTTACAGTAAAGTGCTAACCTAACAAGGGCTGAAACAATTGGACGCCTCGCTCTCGGTTTCTATTGGCTTTTTTTTTATAGTCGACTATGGGGTCCCCCCAGGCCAACATTCAGCCGATAAAAACCCGAGCTTGCCGTCTGATTGTTAATTAAAAAAACGCTAGTTAAAGGGAGACGAGCACAGCAAAACTTCAAAAATTCAACAGCCCCAAAACATGTTTGCACCATTGGAAACCTATTAACAGTGGTCAAGTTTTCTTAAATTACTATACCAGTGTACTGAAGCTAAATATAGAGTGATATCACTGTGATACCATCGGCAGCTTTTGATCTCAACTTGAAAAAGTCAGCCTGACTTTTTCAAGCTCTGTCCTTGTGGTTTGGAAAAATTGATGAAAACTATTTACGGTCACCCTCTTCTTCAAAGAATTTGCTAGATATCCCTCCCTTTATGTTCTAGTAGCCTTCCTGTATGGTTGAAAGTACTTAGTCGTAATTTTGGTGCCGTTTTACCAAAAAAGCCAAAAAATGTCCGCGACAGTGTTCCTTTAAGTGTTAATGGGGGAGGATTTTAAATCACTTACTTGGTATTTCACTTGAAATTTGTCTTCTTTTATAGTGGATCCACCCTTCAATTGTGAACAAGCGGTACAAAGTTTGTGATATAAGTGATGGGATCACAAGGAAACCAAATAACTGGTTACAGACAGACTTTATTAATGTCAAGAATGCCAAGCGGCTGGATATTGAAGTTTCTTACAGCCTCCTTATCTGTCTGAAAGATTCTAGCCGATTCTGCAAAACGTACTTAACTCTATATTCTTATCACACTGATTCCAAAGATCCTATCCCTGACCCAACTAAAGGGGTGTTTCAGAAAGAAGCAGTTATAACGCCACCAACGTTGCCTTCTGATGGATCAGTAAAAGACGTATTTCGTGGTTCGGTAGTCACAAAAGCCAAAGGCATTTTTCTGGCATTCTTAGATGAAGGAATCTGTGTGACAATGACTAAGGTCGTCATAAGCTACAGATACTGCCGTGAGACGCACAATACCTTAGTGACGTTTCCAAGAACAGTTGCTCCAGCAAATGACTCAGATGTAATCGAACAAGTAGGAAAATGTACTGATGTTAACTCAATTAATAAAGTCAAGCTATCAAGTGTGTGTCTCGGTAATGGAGAATGGAACAACGCAGATGACTTGGCGTGTCATTGTAAAGTTGGTTACCAGCTTGTCAATGGTACTATCGCTTCACAGGAATGTAAAGGTTAGTTGTGATGTTAGTTTTTAATATGTTTTGCTTTTCCCGCGACCAGATGATTTTCCGAGTTTGTTAATTCAAATTATCATTTTACAATCAAAACTATCTTCAATCATGGCATGAGTTATGTGGAACTAAACAGAGAATCAAAGGGCAGATCTGAAACCTAAACACGCCAGCGAGCTGTTAATTGTTTTATATTAGACTTTCCATTTTTGACATATAGTAACGGATTTGTCGCCAGCATTAGTGCTACTACAACATAAAAAACTAAGAACAATTTTCAACGTGCTTCTTTTTCGTTGTAATCTTCATATTTGCCCTGTTGTGAATGCTGACATTAAGTGATCTCAGAGAAGGCCTAAGGCACTCAAGAAGTACAGAAAAAAGTCCCTTAAAAGTGCCTATGCAACGTTGACAATATCCGAATAACTAAAATAATAAGAATTTCCAGAATTTTACGCTAATTGAGTTTGTATTCGGGAATAATGGGTTGGACAAATCTACAATTAGGGGGATGTACCGTTTGTCTTCTTTACGTCAAAATTGCCTTGAAATGTTTCGTAAGGCGGCCATTTAGCCATCGTTTTTAATTCGGAAAATGGTGAAGCCATTTCCGAGCTTTGGGGAGGAGGACCAATTCCACTCCTTCCTTGGCTCCTTCGATTCCTGTTAAACATTTTAATTAATTAATTATTTAATTGATTTTTAATTTATCAATTAATTAATTAATCGTATAAATGTGGAAGGGCCGGTGAGGAGCATCTGACTGTGTGTACTGGGTAAAACTTCAGGTATATCTACAATCCTTTATATGAAGAACACAAAGGCTAAATATTTGATTCTTAAAACCCCATGCTCTCCTTGTGTTACTATTCTTCCAAGAACAGGGAAATTTGCGCTAAATGCATACGCAGAAGACTTACAGGGGAAAAAATTTGTTCGATCACATGGAGAAATCAACATTTTCAAAATGGAGTTCAATGCTAAGCACCAAGAGGACTAAACATCGTTCAATCCATGATCAAAATACACCTTTGTAGTCGGCACTTCAAAGAAAATGCGTTATTTCCAAAAAAATATGGTGGATGCCCGAGCCCCGCGGGCCCCTCCCCTGGATCCGCCACTGTATATGTTGGGGAAAAGATTGTTATAAACACTGAGGCTAAATACTTTTTGTTCTTCAGACTTTTTTGGAAAAAAAAATAACTAATCCACAGTTAACTGCGACAAGATAACGCACAAAACATCTGCTGAATATCCCATAAAGCACCTTCAAGTCTGTTACACCGGACTGATAGTTGCAAGCGTTTACTTCAGCAATGAGAGGGTTTTTGCGTTCTTAAGAGGTTACAGCGCAAGGCACTTTTCAGTCCAAGGATAACGGCCCTAATGTTACTTTATAACGATATTCAAACTAGTTGATTAGTAAAAAGAAAAAAATATATCATTTTTTAAATTATTTTTTAAAGTCGGATAAAGAATTCACCCTTAGGCCCGTTTGAGACGCTGTACTTCACATGAGCCGAATCGAATTAGCTAAATTAAGTTCATGTGAAGTACGGCGTCTGAATCAATTCGAAACAGCTCATTGAATTCGGATCGGCTGAGCCGTTCTTCCCGCCTGGCTCAACCGGGAATAACGCCTGTGGACCGGCTTTGATTTAAACGCCGATCTTCACATGAGCTGATTCAAATGCATAAATTATTAAAATTTATTTTCGAGCTGAATGCGTCGTCTTCCCCATTGAATTAAGTTCGGCTCAATTAATCTCGACGTCTGAATCAATTCAGCCGATCTAAATATTTTAGGTCGGCCCAAAATCTTAATTCGATTCGGCTCATGTGAAGTACGGCGTCTGAACTGGGCTTTACTTTTATATTTTCGGGCCGAACTAGGTTGCATCACAAACCAACTGAAAAAATGGTCGTAGTCACACTGCAAACACTCGGGTCCCGGATGGAGACCTACGTATTGAATCTACGAGTGGTTTAGTTCCCAGTAAAACACTCTCCTCCATATAATAAAACACAGTCTCGTGTGCAGTGTAATGAGTGCAATTTTGGTAAAGATAATGCTACATTGTTTTCGTTTTGTCCATTATCTAGAATGTCCAAGTGGTTCATACAAAAGTTCTATTAGCAATACCAAATGTCTTCAATGTCCTGTGAACTCAGCTTCTAATGCAGAGAGAACAGCTTGTACTTGTGATAGTGGATTCTACAAATTATCAGATTTGGCAGACTGCAAAGGTAATACAGAATACTTACTGACTGCCTTGTCCTTTTTGGTGAAGATTTAATGCCTTATTATTTAGCAATTGGTTCATGCTTTGGTGTGTACTATCGAGTTATGGTGCAGGCGGGAAGTTTTGGAAAGCACGAAAGAAGCGTAAGAGTTGCTCGAGGCGATAGCCGAAAGCAAGTACTCTAGTTCCCCCAAACTTTCCTCTCCAACCCCACCGCCCTCTACCGCTTCTTCCACTTCCTTCGCTTAGTCTTATAAATGTTTTCAACATATAAATCAGTTATCATTTCTTTCTTAGTTCTACCACAGGCCCCAATCAAGGCAAACACTACCGTTGTCAAGGCAACATATGTTGTCATCAGCTGGCACCGCTCGCCAGATGATAATGGAACGCTCAGGTACGCTCTGGACTGTTTCAAGTGCAAGTCAAACAGAGACAAGCGCTGTCACGTGGCGTGTGACCGACAAGTACGATATTCAACAAGAAAAGACAACATCATTGGCGTCAACGTAACAGTGAACGGTTTATCATCGTCCAGCTATTATCTGTTTAGAGTCTACTCTGTGAATGAGTTAAATCAACAAGAGACAGACAAGGATAAATGGAATTATGCTACAGTGTTCGTGGAAACAAAAGGTGAAGTAAAGCGTGAATAACGACAGAATAGTAATAATCAGGAGGATTTTGATCAGCTCATGGGTTAGATCAGTACAGAAAGGCTTAGAAGATAACATCAACGACATGATGTTCAAATTACAGCAAGCTTGAGTTCCATGTTTTTTAATGTTTAACCGAAAATGGCGTACAGCTGTTTCGAGAGATATTGTCTTGTACAGAAGCACAGTTTCAACAACGTCCGTCCCGACAACTGAAGGTATTTTTTAAAGAAGATAAAGAGTTTTCTTGAACCCTCGTTTGGTGGTCCTCTTAAAAATTATCATTAAGAGACTGTCTCTGTAAAAGCTTTGTAAACTTGCCAAATTTTGACGATCTTCATGTTTCGTCTGCGAGGCAAGTTGATGAAATGCCTCTTCCTGTCGAGTATACCTCAAAATGGCGGCAACCATGATGAAACACAGCTATGAATGTTTCAATTAGACGATACCCCAAGTTTTTTTTTTCTCTAGTGGTATTTTCGTTTGCATCTACTTTTCGGCTGCGTTGGTTCAATTGACATAAACTCCCTCTCTTTTTCAAAAACAAAGTTTGAATCTGATCCGTTTTCGCGTGTTTCATCAAGGTGTGTGATAGGGGTGTAGTTAACGTCTTGCTTCGGACTTGTTTCGAACTCAATGTTCAAAACAAGCCCGAGCCCGAGCCCAAGCCCCAATGTTCAAACTCAAATCACTATCCAGTGGATAGCACTTATCTACTGGATAACGATGACTGTATCGACACATTAATAAAGTTATTGATTAATAAAGTTATTGAATATTGTCTTGTACAGAAGCGCAAACGTACGTAACAATGCAGGTAGGTATCATGGGTAGCGGTAGTTCAGTGGCGGATCCAGGGGGAGGGTCCGGGGGATCAGGACCCCCCCCCCCCCTATCAGGCCTGACGCTTGTTTGAGACTGAAATTCTTAAAATCTGAAAGAACATTAACTGTTAAAAACACTTTCTGTTAAAAAAGAAACTACATGTTCAAGAGGAAGTCATTCGTATCACTGTAGAGTCCATTAGGGCGAACGTTACACAGCCGATTCAGAAGGAAAACACTTTTTTCTCAATCGTTGACGATAAGGTGACAGATAAATACGCAAATCAAGAAATATTAAGTGTTTGCCTTAGGTTTTTAGATCTAAAGAACGACTTTTCTCCTCAAATCAAAGACGTTTTTTTACTTTGTCAAGCTTGACGAAACAACTGGTGAGAGCATAGGCAACGCTTTTTTGTCAAGTTTGGCCGAGAACAACATCGATGTGGCATTTGCAAGAGGACAGGCATATGATGGTGCCAGTGGCATCTCCTCAGAAGCATGTGTATCCAAGGAAGAATAAGGAGAATGGCACCGATGGCACTGCAAACTCATTGCAACAGTCACGGTTCAGATCTCAGTGTTGCAACCGCATGTCGGTTAACTTCAGTCAGAAACATGACTGGAACCTTAAATGAAGCTTTCCTTTTCTTTTATTTTTCACCTAATTAAAAGACAGCAATTCCTAGAACAAGTTTTGGAGAAGTGTGGTTCTACTTCCAGAAGAAGTAAAATTTGCCACAAAAATTTCAACAGTCCTTTCTGAACCAAAGTTTGGCCTTCCCCCCCCCCCCCCCCCCCAATAAAAATTCCTGGATCCGCCCCTGTAGTTCACCTCCTGATGAAGGAAGCAGCCCTTACTATGTGCAGTCATGGATTTTCTTTTCACCGCGCAGAAACACAGCGGGCTCCGAACACGCAACCGTTACCCATAATACCTTTACTGATGAATTGTCACCTGTGCTTTTGTTTGACCCTTTAATTTGTAGTACATCCTTCCTAGAATTTACTATATTCATGAGGATATTTCCTGGGTTGACATGACCAGCGAGTAGGGGTAGCAGAGTTTTGGTCATTCGTCCGAAAAAAAAGAGAGTCATCCATCTATCTCATTTCCTGTACTTTATACTTTACTATAGTGAAATGTCCTAATCGGCAATGAATACTGATCTTTATACGTATTTTATCTCTCCTGCAGTTTCAACAGCGTCCGTCCCGGCAACTGAAGGTATTCTTTTAAAACGTTGACTGAAAGAAGATAGAGAGTTTTCTTGTGTTGGTGGTCCTCTTACAAATTATGATTAAGAGACTGTCTCTGTGAAAAAAAGTCGCAAAATCTGTCGCAAAAAGTCGCAAAATCTGTGAAGATCTCAAGATGCGTGAACCAAAACCACCCCTAATTAATCAACAATGCGTAGTGTACAATTACCAATGTGATCTGTGCGATGCAAAGTATGTCGGGTATACCAGCCGGCATTTGCACCTACGTATTGATGAACACAGGTTCTCCGTAATCGGAAAGCATTTAAAGAACGATCACGGCCTTTATAACTTCGACGACCTTGCCAATAATTTTTCCGTCCTAAAGAAATGCAACGGAAAACTGGATTGTTTGATTTACGAAATGCTGTTTATTAGAAAGAAGAAACCTAGCCTGAACACGCAATCGGATTCCATCCGCGCGAAACTATTTGTTTAAACAAATATGTTAATGAATAATCACACCTCTCACCGCATATATAACACTGTTGAACCGTTATTTTATTATCACTTGATAATGATGTCATGAAGACATCGAAACGTTGTGTAAAATTTCTATCGCTCATTTTTGTTTTGAAATGTCTCTGTAAAAGCTTTGTAAACTTGCCAAATTTCGACGATCTTCATGTTTCGTCTGCGAGGCAAGTTGCATTGATGAAACGTCTCTTCCTGACGAGTATACCTCAAAATGGCGGCAAACATGATGAAACACAGCTAAACACAGCTATGAATATTTCAATTAGACGATACCGCAAGTTGCTTTTTTTTCTGTAGTGGTATTTTCGTTTGCATCTACTTCTCGGCTGCGTTGGTTTAATTGAAATAAACTGCCTCACTTTTTCAAAAACAAAGTTTGAATCTGATCCGTTTTCGCGTGTTTCATCAAGGGGGTGTGATAGGGGTGTCGTTAACGTCTTGCTACGGGCTTGTTTCGAACTCAATGTTCAAAACAAGCCCGAGCCCGAGCCCAAGCCCCAATGTTCAAACTCAAATCACTATCCAGTGAATAGCACTTATCTACTGGATAACGATGACTGTATCGACACATTAATAAAGTTGTTGATTGATTTATCGATTGATTGAAAGTCGGTGTGTTAAATTAAAAAGACATAATATAACTGCCTTTGATGTTTGTCTGATACAGAAGTCATTCGTTTTTCTTTAATTTATCTTGAAAGTTGTGGTAAATTTAAGCCTTGACATTGGTCGTTACGAGCGCGCGTTCAGGTGAACTGAAAATCCTTAAAAAACTCGAAAAAAAAGATCTGGTCAAGCAGATTGTGGTTTTAGTATAAGTCGTGAATGTCTAAGGCGTAGATGAAAGTCGTGCAACACAAAAAAAATGACCGAAATAATTTTTTTACCAGACCACTTTTACAGAGACAGTCTTTTAATACCGGGTTATAAAACTGTATAATAAGAAAGTGCAAGAATAAAACTACTTCGGCTAAAGTGCGAAACATTGGAACACCTTAGGACCTTCCACGCCAGCCCATTCATTCTATTGGAAAAATATCTGTGCAATGCAGACGTACAACCGCCGGGGTTTTTAGCTCGCCTTTTGAATCGTCACAAAATTTCGGTTGCGCCAATTTTCGTTTCTCTTTGCAATATATAAACAATAGCGTCCATTTGGCGCAAAAATATTTAGTAAATAAACCCCTTCTGGGCCCAGTTGTTCAAATCACTATCCAGTGGATAGCATGGTTTGTTTTGTCAACACTTATCCACTGGATATTTATTTTTATACTATTATATTTTTGTTTTTTACTTAAGCATCTCATGAACAGAATAAGCAATTAAATTCTTCAAAACGGACACATTACTCTTTTTTCTTTGCTTATATATCAAGCGGGATATTTTATTGGTTTCCATCTTCATTTAAACGGAATTAAAGTAATCGTTTCCTTATGAACTGAGAAACGCTGGAAACGGCGTTTGTGAGTGTTCTATTTTAAGAATTTTCCCCTATAGCTGCTTGCGCCTTCGGCACTCGAGAGGCGCCAAGCGGCGCCAAGAAAAATTTCACGTCCGGTGCTTTCACAGCTATGTCCGCTATTTTACAAAACGATTGAAAACCCTGCTGTACGTTGCACAATTAATTGATCCTTTTCCGCAAACCATTCCCTTATGTTATTAGAATTTTAGTAAATTTAGTTCGTTTAGTTCCACATGCTAAATGCAAGTTTTCTTTTCTTCTTGACAGAAACCAAAACTGCAACTTCGAGGTATCGGAAAATCATATACGGATTTGTTGGGTTATTTATAGTTTTGGTCGCTTCTGTTGTCTGCTACATCATCTTCAAAACGTTAGTCTTGTAGCACTGAAGTAAAACATAATGAAAGACATATGTAAAGACGTATCTATAATTATGTCATAGTTCATTGCTTCAAGAATAAGAATATAATTTTATTTACTTCATGAAAGACATATGAACTGCGGATTAATGATGAAATGAATGAAATGATCCTCTCAGTGTGAAAACAAGTTAAGCAATTCCATTTTGTGGCCTGAAAAAAATTCAAGGCTACAACGGGATTTGAACCCATGACCTCCGCGATACCGGTGCGTTGCTCTACCAACTGAGCTAAAAAGCGTTGATGCGTTGGGAGCAGGTCAATTGTAGGTTCTAGTATCCCGCAGATGGAGTGGATGACGTAATGAATATATAAAGGACAATATGAACTGCGGATTAATGATGAAATGAATGAAATGATCCTCACAGTGTGAAAACAATTTAGGTAAAATCACTTTTTAGCCTGAAAAAAGTTTTAAGGCAACAACAGAATTTGAACCCATGACCTCCAAGGTGCGTTGCTCTACCAACTGAAATTTTTTTTTTGTTTTTTCAGGTTATAAAATTCAATTACTTGAATTGCTTTCACAATGCGAGGATCATTTAATTCATTTCATCATTAATCCGCAGTTCATATATGTCTTTCATATATTCATTACGTCATCCACTCCATTTGCGGGATATAAGAACTTGCAATGGACCTGCTGCAACGCATCAAGGCTTCATAGCTCAGTTGGTAGAGCAACGCACCAGTACCGCGGAGGTCATGGGTTCGTTGTAACCTTGATTTTTTTTTTTTTTCAGGGTAAAAATGCAATTACTTAAATTGCTTTCACACTGCGAGGATCATTTCATTCATTCTATTTTACCTCATTTTGTTGTTTACATTTATTTCCTACAATTTATTTACGCATAAAACACAACTTATTTTATCTTAAGTACAAATTAAAGCGCGAGCTGGGAAAAAAGTTGCGAAATGTAAATGTGGTCATGCACTTATCTTCGAGATAGCTCTTAGTTGACAGGCATGAATCTCAAACAGAGGAAACAAATATTTTCCATGAACATAACATAGTTAAAAATCCTAAATGGGAGGGAGCAGACCAGTTTACTATATTGTTAAACGCAAAAAGAAAAACGCGCATAGCTTTAAGTAGTGAATGTAAATTATGAAATACAGTGGAACCCCGCCTTACGGCCACCTCGTTAATACGGCCACCTCGTTATTACGGCCACTTTTTTTTGTCCCGGCAAAATGCCCATACATTTTCTTATAATAAAACCCCGTTAATGCGGCCACCCCGTTAATGCGGCCAACGGCCACATTCTGAAATCCTAATGATACAATCCTTTATAATATTACCCCGCTAATACGGTCAGTCGAACCAAATACCCATTAATAATTGACCAAACGAAACAATTACAGTACTTGAGAAATATTATTTTATTCAAAACGCCCGTGGATCTCTTTGAGCTTTTCTCTTCTTTGTGAACATCTCTTACAGAAAGATTGTTATCAAGGTCCAATAGATTTGTTAGCATTTTGATGTCGCTCTGTTAAATTGTGATATGTATCTGTCAAGACGTCACTTGAAGTAGACCAGTCATGAAATTTGACCCTACCCCGTTTATACGGCCACCCCGTTAATACGGCCAAATTTCCATGGCCCGTTGGTGGCCGTATTAACGGGGTCCCACTGTAGGCTTTTAGATGGTGTGATTACAGGCATCCCAAACTCACGATTCGAGAAATTGTAACACAACACCGCGCACTTCAAGTAGCCACGTCCCACTTGGCACGCTTACATAAATCATTTATTCGATCGATTTCTCGAAGCGTAAGTTTGGGATGCCTGTGGTGTGATATCTAGGATTTTGGAGTCAGTTACTGTTAAACTATGCTTTTTCCGAGACGAAACTGTAGCGAGCTTATTCTTTAGATATAACTCTTGTTATTTAAAAGTAATGATTGTCTTTAGCCTTGGAGTTGAATTAAGGAATGTTGTAATACAAGGTGTGAATTGTGAAGATAACTGTTCTTTAGTATTCCGTTTGTACAGGAACCGATTGTAACACCTTAGGTCCAATGCAACTCGAAAGTTGTAAACAACTTAGTATTAGCATACGGATCGATATGGAAGTAGGCGAATATCAGAGTTAAAGTAAGGGAACGCCTTCCTTCTCCGACATTTTTGTTTAAACATTGCGTGTTCAATAACTTTAAGTTTGACTTCTCTGTGTAACTTTGCAACTTAAGGTAAATGAACAGAGTTTCCGTGCACTCTTTGGATTCAACGCTAATGCGAGTCTGAGCGCTCGCGCTCAAGGCTTTCAGAGAAACGAAAATTAAGGTGGCTCGAAGGAGTTTAGATGTTCCCGTCTTTGGCATTCTATTGCAGCTACACCAATAACCTGATAACGTTGACGTTAAACTTTTAGTACAACTATGTAAAGGTTTTATCAATGAAGTAGTCGCCATGACGTCAAAGTTCGTTGCCATGGCACCGTCAAATGAGGTCAAAGATAACTTAAAACTTTATAAGTTAAAAACTAGATGGTGAAAGTTTTTGTTTTTCATATATTTTTGTACGTAGGGTTCAGAGCCACCATAAATTTATGAAAAATGACATAGCTCCGAATCCTACCCACAGATTTGTTTAAAAATTGGAAAAAAAATCCTTTGTCGGTTAGATAAATGTATCAAAAAAACAAGAACTTTCACCGAGTAGTTTTTGAGTTGTTAGCCTCAAAAGGTCCAAAATAGGGTATCTTTCACCTCATATATCGTTGCCATGGCAACGAATTTTGATGTCACAATGGCCTCAATTTGTTCATTGTCAAAACTTGTACAAGTCTGTACTACAATATTTTCCTAAACATTATTGTTATAGCTGAAATAGAACACCTAAAGCCGGCATGTCTAATTCTGACTAAACTAAATCACCTTAAATGCTGCGCGTGCGCAGTTGATCAAAAAGTTGCGAATGGACGTTTCATTGTCTTACCAGAAAGGCACGATTTCAAACGAACCAGTCCTTAGAATTTTACGAAATTTTACAGACTTGTATTCAAGAAGCAAAAAACTGCTGGTTACAAAAAATCTGAAATTTAGCAAAGGAATTTTTGGAAAATACGGGAGCGAAATAGGGTGCCATGGTAACGCAACATGGTCTTAAGCAACTCGCAAAAAAGTACAAGTACAGTAGCTTATCTCGTAACCTACCAATTTTGAGCTTGTCAGCTGCAGCGGTTTGGATATGAAAGCAAAATAAACGATAGGTACTCCAAAGGTCGGAAACTGTCTTCAGCCCCCTTAATAATGTTAAATTGTAAACGCATTCTTTGAAATTTTTATATTGCTAACGTTGTTTTATTTTGGCCAGTTAACTGCGGAACGTTAGTGAAAATCTAGGAAAAAGAGACAATTTTGGAAATTTTTGATTAATCAGAGAAACGGACCGTCCCGACCTTTTGAAACATGATTGACGTATCATATCTGGTCCCCACAAAAGAACTTGAGCAAGATTTTAAATCAGAATTAAGAGGCTGTATTTAGCCTTAACTTGTGAAGTAAAGTACGAATCCAGAAGAATAAAGAAATTCTGCACGTCAAGAAGGTTGTGCTCATTTGTAGAAGTTGATGACCGAGCTAATTTCCCATAACAAGAAGGTCTACGTTTAGAAACTGGTGGAGAATCCGGGCGATTCCGGCCGCTGACGTTTCGCTCACAGTACGTGGCTCGATTCGCTTGTGACGAAAAACGACATCCACGCCCTGCGTGGCACAGTAATTGTTTGGTCATATTAACCATCCACTCTTAGGGTGGAACGCCAACTGAGGCCCGAATTCATTCTAGAATTGTGTAAGTGGTTCTTCCACGTAGGTTTTCTAACTGTTCTATTTTGTCAAGCCTGAAAATCTGCGTGTTTGAAGCTGTGACGCTTGCAAGCCGGATAGCCAGAGGCCTGAAGCTTGGAAGACTGCAGTCTGGCAATACCCACCACGAAACACAAAAATCAAGGACTGGCGAAAAGGAACCAAGGGAAGCAAGTAAGATGCTCCATACGATAAAACATTTCCTTCTCTATTGATGTTATAAACTGAACATTTCACCGTATTTTTAGTTCCTCGAACATTCGTTTAATTTGTTATCTTAGCTTCTAGTTTTGTTTTCTCCTGTGACTAGCGATTTGTTTGCCCCAGCTGCGGATGTCCTTAGAACCGCAACCTAGTAGGGCATTAACACGTACACTGATCAAAAAATGTTCTTAAACTGCTTCTTGCACGTGTGCACGCCAGGGTTTGTCAGATAGCCACAATTCTACTATGAATCAAATTGCACCTCACAGAACAATCCAGTCCACAGTCTGTTTCAGCTATTAGCCTCCCAACAGCACAGGCAGATGATAAGCGATTTGAAGAATTATCTAAGCAAATCAGGTAACTGCAGCAGCTCCTTGATTCTGAGGGCACAGTGGCTGCTATCAACTGGCCCACAACAAGCAGCACACCCTACTTGAACCCCACTTGAACAGTTACAGAGGCAAGTTGATCGTTTGGCGAATGCATTACGATATGTTCAAAACCCGACAGACATAAATTCTCGTTCATTTGGACGCCATTACCAAGATTCTGAGAGTGATCCATTTTGTTGCTTTTGCTCGTGGGGAGGGGGGAACACTTTTCATTCTTGCGGGCAACGTGATAGATATTCTAGAATGCATTCATTAAGCCCTCAAGGTTCCTCTGCAAGGGCGCAAAAAGAACCAAACAGCCTTTAAAGCACCTATTTATTTTGGCCTGGTTCAATTTATAGTTTCTAAAACGATGAGACCACTTCTCCTTTAATGTGGCTCTAACCGGCGTTTATAGTCTGGATACTTTTGAGAATTACTTTCATGTGACGCCGTTTCTTGTTGTACGTGGTTGTTCTAAGCTTTTAAGTCCGTGGGTGAAATCCTAGCATATTGCTATTCAAATGAAAGCTATTATGAAGTATCTCGTGGTATGTGGTAGTGTTCGTGTATAGCAGTAATTTTTTCCCTAAATGGAGCTTAGACTTTGGTAAGGTGTATAAGATTATAGGAATGAATACATTTTCTTCATTTGTTTCAATACAGAGTAGGCTTGCAATATTCCAAAAGTTCTTCCCAGACGCATCCTTCGACACAACACTCTTCAAAGGCATTGAAGCTTCTTTTAGTCACGTGATGCGATGATAGAAATCGGTTGGCTCTTTGCTTTCCAAGCAATATTTGATCAGCTTCTGTAATAGCTAGAAAAGAAAACCAACGTTGGTATATTACAGTGTACAACACAAAATATTAACTTTGTATAATCCATGGGCGTCTGTATAACTATAACGGGATTTCTTGAAGGTTTGTAATCAAATATTAACATTAATGTTATATATGCCAGGTAGGGTTTTCCAAACAAGCATAAGGTAAGGAGGAACTTCTGTTTAGCAACGAGAGGCATCTTCATTGTGTCTCGCTCGCGTCAAATATTTTTGGAGTACTCCCAATATGAGGAAATACAAGATTGCGCAAACCATGTTATGGACCGAAGCAAGACAAAAAACACATTGGTAAGTTATATTACTAAATTTAGAAGTTATACACTTTAATTTTACTTTTCTTGGATTGAAATGCTGTTATTTGTGGGCCGAATATTAACCTCGCACTAAAATTCTGTCTCACTCGGGTAGTCAGTTCTTTATTGAGCTGTTGTTATTTGTAAGCAGAATTATAACCTCACGCTAAATTATTCTGTCTTCCTTGGGTAAGCAGAATATTAACCTCGCGCTAAATTATTCTGTCTTTCTTGGGTAAGTAGAATATTAACCTCACGCTAAATTATTGTCTTTCTTGGGTAAGTAGAATATTAACCTCGCGCTAAATTATTCTGTCTTACTTGGGTAGTCAGTTCTTTATTGAACTGTTGTTATCTGTGAGCAGAATATTAACCTGTCGCTAATGTTTTTGACGTTAGTCTTTTTATGAGCTGTCTGCTGAACTGCTGTAGAATATTAATCTTACGCTTTGATGTTTGTAGTTTTTCTTAGCTAGATGGTGCGAATCCTGTGAATAGCAAATTGTGCATGAAGCAGATTTTATCAAAGAAAAAAAATTCGTGCATAGCGCTGCAGTCAAAAATAAAATTCTTGCACAGGCAATGGGCCAAAAAAAATTCTTGCAAGCCAAAAATCCCCCCCCCCCCCCCCATCACTTTTCTAATGGTCCGTCCCTTACGGCATTTTTATTGTGTAATAACACCCCTTATACCATAGAAAAAATATTTTATTGACTAAAGCATAACATTAACAGTTTGAGGCGGAATTTTCCTACCTTTTCTTCTTCTCTTTTTCCGCGGTCCGCAGGCCACATCATAATATGTTTTAAGCAGGTTGCCGCAAACACGGAACTGAATACGTCGTGGCGGAAACGACTCGTAACGTTTACAAGCCTCGACAGGGGTATATGGGCGGCAATACTTAGATGCCTCGGTTGGTGAGGAAATGGTTAGAATCCAGGTTATTAAGACGAAACTGATGAACAAGCCTGTTTTCATCTGTGAAAACATAGTGGAAAAAGCAAATCATTACTTCATTAATAATGAACTTATGCTTAGATTACCCCATGTTACTAAAAATTGGGGTAAGTTGATAGTGTGTTATCACACTCTAAAAGATTGGAATACATTAGACAGAGACACACTGGAAACACCTATATTGTAAATCATAAGCGCAGCGTTCTTCATGGGCAGATTTAGGGGGGGGGGCGAGGGCCCCCCACCCCTCCTTCCTCGGATTTATTCTCATTGTAATGAACCGTCTTTCGAGTGGTATTGTGCAATCAGGGCTGTTTGTGTTGTGGGAATGAGGCAAGGCTACGCTGTCGCCGAAATTTTTTGGCCCCCTCTTCCTGGATCCGCCCCTGTTCTTCGCAGGGTTTTCAGTTAATTCCTTCTGTTGTATTTGTTTTTTTTTTCCTTGTTTTAATTATAGATTTTATCAAATTTTAAAGTTACTAGTTTTTGACTTCTTAGATATATATTTTATTTTCCTATATAAAGTTTTAACTTGCATTTCTAATCTTAGTTAAGACCTCTCTGAAAACCACTTACTTGATATGATTGAAGGTTTCCTAATAAAAAGATTATTAATAATCAGCTTGCGCCTTGTGACAGCTATCAAGGTAGCCTAACCGAGTAAGACTACAACTCGAGGATTTCTACATGCTCATACCCATTAACAGATCATCACGTTAAACATTTTAAAAACATCTTTATTTGGAAAAGAATGTAAGTGCAATGCAAACATTAATTTCGAAATCAATATCGTTGGTGTTCGTTTCCCGAACTAGCAGTCCTTCAAATTTCCGAGTCTATAATTATTTGTTATCAGATTTAAATCAGAGACTGGAAAATCAGAGACTGGAAGGATAGGGCAGAAAACGATGGGACCAATCAATTAAAAGTATGATGTTTTATGTTTAAAAGTTTCTTGATAACAGCAGACACGTAAAGATTTTAAGGGAAACGACCAATTTTTTTAAGTTTATAAAACATGTTTCGACCTTCCAGTCAGAGACTGGAAGGATAGGGCAGAAAACGATGGGACCAATCAATTAAAAGTATGATGTTTTATGTTTAAAAGTTTCTTGATAACAGCAGACACGTAAAGATTTTAAGGAAAACGACCAATTTTTTTAAGTTTATAAAACATGTTTCGACTGAGCTTCTGTCGTCTTCAGTTGAATGATTTACAAAGCATAGAAAGTTAAATAATAAGTTGAGACGGAAATAGTGACAACAGAACGTGAAAATGTGTGAAAAGAATGTTAAAAAAAAATGAAGAATGTAAGTGCAATGCAAACATTAATTTCGAAATCAATATCGTTGGTGTTCGTTTACAATTACACCATGCTAATCTAAAATTATCCTTTTAATTCACACATTTTCACGTTCTGTTGTTATTATTTGTCTTAATTAGCATTTCTGTCTACTTATTATTCAACTTTCCATGCTTTGTAAACCATTCAACTGAAGATGACAGAAGCTCTGTCGAAACATGTTTTATAAGTTTAAAAGTTTGCTTTGTTTCACTTACAATAAGACGTTGAAACACTAGACCTGATACTTTCGTTTTTTATTTAAATTAATAACCATAACATGACATTTTTGTTCGTTTGTAACATGATACTTTTTTTGCAAACATGGCGACACCGATGGTAGTTGCTTTAATTTCAATTAAAACTAATTATAACACAGATTTTATGGATGAGTCAAAGGAATGATATTTTTCGTTTTGTGATATGTGCCATATCAAGAACTATTTTACATGAAGCGCTGTAGCGCCTCGAAGTCTAATCGAGTTTCACATGGCAACGGGGAGACTGCGTGAATCGTGAGTGTTCTAGTATGTAACATAAACGTATCTTTTGCGAATTCCCTTAGTACCAGAAGGAGAACATAGAGTTTTCTGCAGCAAAAATAAAAATGCAAATGTATACCGGTAGTCTTCGTGTTCTTATATGAAAGTAACGCAGAAATACTCCCATTTTACTTATTGTTCGCAGTCTCCACACCTCCCACACCCCTTGTTAACAAGAATAAAAAAGATTACTTTAAGACTGGCATTCACATTGATACACAAAGAGAAACGAAACTCGCTCCGCTAACCATTGTCTGAACTGTAGAATTGCGATAACGGTGCTAGAAGATATCGTCAATATACTTCATGGAATATTTATCTGTAGTTGGTTTATTTACAATATTAAAATGTATATTTTCGTCGTGTAAACTTCTTGCAGGCATACGGAATGTAACATTGCAAGAGATTTGACCGTCTGATGTTTTGTGGGATAGCATAATTTTACGGCGTGCATGAGTGTAAGTTACATAGTTGGAGGAAAAATTTCACCTATTTGATGCTTCGGCTAAAAAAAAATAAAAACTGTCTTTCCGTGAAGTTTACATTTTTAGGCCATAAAACAATGACTGTTGACGCAATAAGACCGTAAGTTGTTCCCAGGGCCCTTTTTCCTTAAGGGAGACGTTAGAGGAACCTGGAACTCAAAGAGACCTTCAATTCACGATGAATGTTATTTAAGAGTCTAAGGCTAGGTTCTGGAGTACAAGAATTAAAAACATGACTTCAAAATTTTTTCACCATTTGCCTAATGAGATGAGGAACCGAACGAAAACGAACAGGTTCTTTTACTGAAGCTTTGTGACGCCCGCGAGGCCAGTTTAACAAGCGACAACTATCTTAGCCCGCAATTAGTAAACATTTTATGGCATGTTGCTATCGAAGTCTGCCACTCCAAAGGGGTTAATTCGGTTTAAATGAATCTCTAGTTGGCTCAAGAGTCTACTGACCTTAACAGAATAAAAGGGTAATAGGTTCAAAAGGAAATTGTTCTTAGAAGTTCTTACCTTAATTTTCGCCGCAGGAAAATTCGTCCGGCTCTTGCTAAGGTGCTTACAGGTATAAGAGTAAAATGCGTATGACGAATAGCTTTATAATATTAACTCTTTAAATACAAAGAGTGATCAATATGGAAACTCTCCTTACTATATCTATATATCTACTGTCTAGATAAGCTACGAGAAAGGAGAAATTCATCAACTAAAGGAAATAACATTGGAGACCATTATAATCGGTAAGAGGTCTGAGCTATTATTTCGAACTTACACGTAAAAAAATAATTTTATAACTCCCAAAGATCATTCTTTCGTCACTTTGCCGGAAATTCAAGCCCACGGAATTTAGTTTTCATCAAATATTTCACTTGCGTAAATGCTTTTCAAATGATGTGTTTTGCGAGAATTTTATTTTAGCAGGAAACGCGTTTAAGGCAATATCAAGAAACAATATAACTATTTTTAACTTTCACAACTAATAACATTGTACGTGTCGACAAACAAATCTTCGTGAGATTTTCAACAGATAAATGTTTTCCAAAAAGATTTTATACATTTACGGGAAAATTAAGGTATTTTCAGGGATTGTATGAACTTTTTTGCCTCTATAGATCACAAACGTATAATGTTGTCGAACGGGTCGGAAGATTTGAAATTCTTTAAATGTCGCAGTGTGATTAAAATCAGACCGATATTGCTCACCAGTACAACGAAGAGCCTTCTAAATGTGACCGCCCATTTAACTCGAGCGGCTGAATACATTGTAGGTTTCAAAAGGAATCTACACCCTTCCTATGATTTTATGATGTTTTTAAACCCAATGCGACGAATGTAATATTGTTTCTAAGGTCACTATGGCGGCGAACTGTGGCCGCAAAATAACCAGGGCTGGTCAATCGGATTGCGGTGTCTATTTTAAGACTAATGCAGTATTGGGAATCGACATTGGTGGTAGTTTTTTCAGAATGACGACAATAAATAAAAAACCAAACTCGAGCTGATCTCTCATCGTCCGAAGCACGAAGGCATTTAAACAAGAGCTTTCCAACTTCGCTCATTAACAAGGACCCTACAGTTTGTTACGTCAGCTTAATTTACCCCCTGAAAGCAGCAATGAAGAAGAAAAGAATACACTCATCATAACATGAAGGCGGCAAACGCCTAAGAAGAATTAAGGTTGTCGCCAAGGCTTAAATTTGTGACTTGTGGGTGTGTGGGTGGTTTCCTAAGAGGCTAAGTATTTTTGTACGTGGTATAATTGTGTAACTTCTACATCATAGACATGTATATATTGGCTGATACTTCACAGCTGAGTCAGAGTTACCGCGAATTACTGATTTAACAAACTCTAATATAACAGACATCTGATAATGACCAACAAATCTTGTAGAACGCCGTCCATTTGTAAACGACAGCATCTAATGGGCATGGCTTAGGTATATTAACGAATTTCTTTTCTCAGTAATATAAAGAACAAACTAATTCAGGTTTGTTATTGCAAAAACTCATTGAAAATTCACCTGGATGTAACAAATATGCAGAAACTTCGTCAAAGGAATACGTGATTTCAGTTTCCCTTTGCACAAATCTTTTTCAATGAAAACGGTTATCATGTCGTAATTTGAACTCCAAATTTTATTGACCTCTATTGTCAAAGCAAGAAAACTCAGCTACATTAAAACGAGCATTTCATTAAAAGAAATTGACGTGTCTTTTATGGTCCACAGTTTGCTAAGCCAGCATCCCTAAATCGCCTGAGGTTTTGAGTTCGTCTGTCCCTAATATCATTCATCTCGCTTATTTATTCGTGTAACCTTGACTCTACTCAAGGTTGTCTCGCGTGTCGTTCCCTGATAATCGAATTAATCCAAGATGGCGGAAGAGTTCTTCATTCGTTCCTTGATACAACTGAATCTTCTTCATCCTCTTTCGCGGTTTTCTAAAATAGTCTGAATTAGAGAACTATTATTTGGATTTTCTGTACATTATGCCATAAATTGAATTCGTGTCCTGCACAAGTGTTCAATATGACGTGTTTACTAATGTCAACTGACTGTATCCCCCGGGTATTCAACTGGCCACGTGGACGGAACTCTTGTAATAGAGGACAGTGGGAACCTTTTCCAACAAAATGGCGGGTATCAAGTCACTTAGACGTCACGAAGCACGATAAGTGCGTATCGTGCGCAATGGAGTACACGCAAGTGTCCCCGAAACGAACATTGTCTTTCGGGTGGGGGATGAACCATTTTGTTTTTTTTTGTTGTTGTTGTTTTCTGGGTTGTGGTAGGGGCGGGGGAGGGTTGGGCAATTTTTATGAACTCAACTTCTTTTCCGTCTTCTGTCTTCACCTACGCAATCCCTACTGTTTAGAAGAAGATTGCGTGATAAACTAACTGAATATTTTTGCATGAGGTCACGTATAAAGTGAGTTTAAATACTGCTTTCTCCATTCTCATCCCCATAGTCCTTTTCGCTTCTCTTAGCCGGCAGGGCCTTGGCACGAAGGGCTCTGGGGAAATGGTATTTTTGAATTAATTCGAATTATTTTGATTGGCCGTTTGAAACAAAGAAATCTTGAGCGGAAGTAAAAGAAGTTTTGACTCTCCCATATAGTATATCAATATAGAAACATCACGACTGCATGCATGATGACCGGAAGTCCTAGAATCTAGGACTGGAAATCCTTTGTCTCCAGAGCCCTTCGTTTCTCGTGCCAAGGCCCTGCCGGCTAAGAGAAGCGAATAGTGCTATCGTCCCTAGGCGTCCTTAGTCGTGCACAGTGCTCTTTGTGCTTCCTTATCATTTACCTCCGCACTCCCAAGCTGTTTCCCGTCTTACCCTATCTCCTCTCCAGAGGCTCTTTTCTTTGAACAGGACCCCTTCCCGTCGTTCCCCGCGCTCCCCTATTTTTCAATTTTCGTGTTTTTTTCATCTTTCCCGGCTCCGAAATTCTCGAGCACTTAAGAAACGTATTTGGGAGCATTAAGGGTCACTTTTCGGGTCCGTACAGTTTTCGGGACTTTTGAGAAACGCACGCCTGGACCGCGGAGGGGGAGGGGCTGGTAGGGTTATAGCCCTACCACTTTATTGCTTGGGTTGATTTTTTAGGGCTACAGATGCCAGGGATAATGTATGAACTTTACCACTTGAAGTTTAAGGGGGTCCAACTTTTGTATATGCGCCTCACGAAGTCAAAGGCTCGGTACAGCTGCGCGGAAGAACCGCAAGAGAAACTTTGGCAACTTCAAAAAGTAGCAAGCTTAGGCAGTTTTATTCAACATATTTTCTGCAGTGGAAGGTACACTAAGTGGGAACGGCTATGTTATATTTATTGGGGTTGTAGTTGAATATGATGGTGTGCAAATGTATGATAAATGGCAGAACAGTGACCCTAAATGCTTGTGAGTCTTGGCCAGATATTTTAGCCCTGCCAACTTAAAATGGTCGCCGCGGTCCCTGTGGTCACGCTGGTTTTGTGTCGTCGAGCACGTGACGATAAGGTTTCGCACCCGTGACAGTTAATTGACGAACGCCACGGGTGATTGACCGTCACTTGTTTTACCAACGCCTCCCATTTACCAATTCGTGGTAATGGATTTCGCATCATTTTTTCCCAGTAAGACACTACCTCTCTGGAACCTCTATTTTCATTCGCCCGTTGTAAACACTACCTCTATTGTTATTCAGGGCTAGGGGCACTGTTATGACCTGTTGTCTATTGTTTTAAGAACCAATGAAGTAACTCGTTCCGAGAGGTAGTGGGCGACCCTTTTTTCCGGATATCCACGCGATATGAGGCGTGATTTGAAGTTTAAGATGCAAGTTAGAGCAGTGTGTTATTAATGAGCAAAAATGTCAAGAATCTTAAACAAAAACACCTTTTTCCTTCTTTCATAATCTCGATTTGCCAATTAAGGTTAAAGCTTCGGAATTCGGAATTTTATGTTCGGTTTTCGGTTTTGATCGAAACTGGCTTCGGTTTTTCGGTTTTGCATGATTTTTTGTCCGGTTTTTCGGTTTCTTACAGGCCCCAACGCTCCCCTCTTCTACACGGCAATGCCCAAAACTTCCTGAATTGCCAATCGAAACTATGAAACGGTTTTCTGAGCTTTCAACCACAACGTTATGATGAAGTCAAGAAAGAAGGTAAGCTTGCCTTCATGAGTTAAAAGGTTGTTCCTCCGATCGATTTTTATTCTACAACAAAATAATGCGCGGTTGAGGTCAAGAAAAGCTGCTAATGATTGCATCAGCTGTTAGGCGAGGACATTCAGCTGCTTTTCGATTTTCCGCCAAAAGATGTTCATTCAAGACCCCATTCAAGAGCACAAAACTCATGACAAGACTCGCCATTACTTAACACAGCCACGAATGCACGGAATCAGCATCGGTAAAGTGAATGTGAGTTGAGTTTATTCTTTTCTTCGGTCACGCCAGGCAGCTGCATTTTATGTCCGCTACGTCGGAGATTTTCAGCTTGGATTGTAAGAGTGTGCGGCTTACTACTGGCATACGATAGTAGTCGGTGCGTTTCAACTGGCGTTCAGATGACTTGTTTTGGTTAAAATAACAAAGAACCTTGGTGTATACTTTTAAAACCTTGGCGTTTTCTTCGGTTGGATGCAGCGTTCGTCAAGCTTCTTTCAACTCAAGTGAGCTTAGTTATTAAGCTTGACTCTTACATATCAGTTTTCAAGCGTAGGTTTCTCTTTTTTAACAAATATTTCAGAGCCGACAGTAATTTCGATTTATATTAAAAGAACAACTTAAGTGTAAGTTGTGTCTTCCGTTTATGACTAAAATTTATTTATATTTTCTTTTCTTAGCGTTTCTAGAGTGCGGATTGTTTTGATAAATAATTTCCAATCAATTCCGCGCAGTTGACGGCATAATGTTGGCGTTGATGCTACACCAGAGAAGATCAATCAATTTCAATAAATTCCCTCGTCATCTTTCGCCTTCTTTTTCCACTGTCGCACGTCCACAAGAAGAACGCGTCTGATGAAGTCATGCTGCATAAAGATCATTCTAAAAACAAAACAAGAGAGTATAAAGCGTGAAGTCGTTCAGCGAATTAGACAAACACTTCGCGCATTCGTTGGGTGTACCGACCTCTATAAGTTTGATAATGCCCACAACATATCTGTGAGAAAAAAGAAACATGGCTACTGAAACGAGAAAATAAACTATGAACTTGGTCACACGCCGGGTTTAACAGACACCCCAGTATAAAGGACTTGCCGGGAGTACCTGATGTCAACAATGGTTCTGCCATGCACTGGTTAAAATACAAGAAATGATTGGGGTGAGGGAATTCAAGGAAGTTGTGTTGTACAGTAATCAAGGGCACCCAACGGAATATTTAGGTAAAATATCTGTTCGGATGGAAGGTCGCCTAAGAATTTCGAAATTTTTTCCCAGCGACGCTCTAGACTTCTCAAATTTTTTCGGAAAACCATAAAGTTTCCCTAGAATTTTCGGAATTGATGTGCTCACTTTTATCATGTCCCATAATTTTCGGACAGTTTTGTTTGTTCTCTAAAATTTTCGTTTGGCTTAATTATTCCAAAAGCTGCTAAAAGTTTCGGTGAGCATTAGAGGTAATCAGGAATGTACGTGAACCTAATGAAAGATAAAGGCAATTACACCCCCTAACGTTTTCGGATGAATAGGTTTAACGCCTATAATATTCGGATAAACATTTATATTGCCTAGTATTTTCGCGAAGTTTCGATAGGCACACGTATAACGGAAAACTTCCCCTAAAATTTTCTAGTGAAAATATGGTCTCTCAGTGTCCTCGAACTTTCGACAAGATCCATCAGGATAGCTAAAACTTTCGGATGACTCAAAAAAGGACCCTAGAATTTTCGAAACGACGAAAGTTCCCCTTAAATATCCGAACAGATAAATATATTTTAGGGCATCTCCAAATTAACTAAAAAGCCTTCTAGAACATAGAGAAATCCATTTACGACACTTCTGACGTCTTTGGAAAGATTCGGTCGTTGGGTGCCCCTGAGTAATCTCAGAGCATAGTAAATAATCAATCGCGGGTAGCTTACTTCCTTTCCAGTTAAAACAGAAACTTGCACAGGAACGTGTGCGAGTTAAATATAAGTAGATGTTGTAAATGAATAGAGCTCGCTTTGTTTTATAGTGCTGCACTGCATCCTTCTGCTGTAAAATTTCATTTTGTCTGTAGCAATTCTTCACATAAACAACACAAAGCACGGGAAGATATTTCTTTCTCGCAAAAACATAATCGGATATTTTTAAAATTGAGAAACGGTTTAGATGAAATGTCAGTTTTATTCTTCAAAAGTTATCGATTGAATCAGATTTGTTTTGCTCACGATGAGACTATAGAGCAAAAGCGTTTTGAAGTTTCTATAATGCAAGAAGTTTAAAATACCCATCGCAAACATCTGCAATGTTTTCTTAAGGCGATGGTTAAAATTTGTTTTTGTTTCGAAATGCTTCAATGTAAGTTTTGTTGTTTTTTGTTTGTTTTTTTTTTCATCCTTTAGTGTTTCTGATTGTGGTGCTGTGATATAAGGCTGAGGAAATACATCTTCTGTAAGACACAAAATGGTTTGAAAATTTTCACACCTGAAACACCTAGACACATGTTTCAACCTCGTTGAGCAGTCTTCCTGGGGGCGAGAATTGTAAGCTTGCGTAAGCAGTTGTCAAGGCAATCAAAGGTTTCCATTTATTTATAAAATCCTTACTGGAGAGTGTTTGTTTCTCCAAACGTTCATGGTGGTATATAATCTTCCAATCTACCAACTTAAAATGGTCTCCGCGGTCTCTGTGGTCACGCTGGTTTAATGTTGTCGAGCACGTGATGATAAGGTTACGCACCCGTGACAGTTAATTGACGAACGCCACGGGTGATTGACCTTCACTTGTTTTACCAACGCCTCCCATTTACCAATTCGTGGTAATGGATTTCGCAGAAAAATACGCTTCTACATGCAATGCCCAAAACTTCCTGAGTTGCTTATCGAAACTATGAAACGGTTTTCTGAGCTTTCAACCACAACATTATGATGAAGTCAAGGAAGAAGGTAAGCTTGCCTTCATGAGTTAAAAGGTTGTTCCTCCGATCGATTTTTATTCTACAACAAAATAATGGACAGTTGAGGTCAAGAAAAGCTGCTAATGATTGCATCAGCTTTTAGGCGAGGGCATCAGCTGCTTTTCGATTTTCCGCCAAAAAATGTTCATTCAAGACCCCATTCAAGAGCACACAACTCATGGCAATACTCGCCATTACTTAACACAGCCACGAATGCACGGAATCAGCATCGGTAAAGTGAATGTGAGTTGAGTTTATTCTTTTCTTCGGTCACGCCAGGCAGCTGCATTTTATGTCCGCTACGTCGGAGATTTTCAGCATAGATTGTAAAAGTGTGCGGCTTACTACTGGCGTACGATAGTAGTCGGTGCGTTTTATTAACTGGCGTTCAGATGACTTGTTTTGGTTAAGGTTACACAATACCTTCAGAGGTCTACTTTTGTCGAAAAAATTTTTTTAGACTAAAATAAAAGTTTACTTTAGATCTAACATTTCCCCAAAAATTAGAGTAAAATCTTAAAACGCACGCGAGTTATTTCGAAAAAAGGGTTTTTTAATAAAAGTTAATAAAATAGTTAGGTGTCATAATCGTCATAGCGCGTTGATTCCCCGGCGATGTTTTTGCGCGAAACGGCCTTATTAGCGAGCTCTTATTACAAGGACATCATTAGCATTGTTTTGTTTACATATGATTTTGCTTCTCTTTTATTCTCAATCTTCGTTTTATCGCTCTTCGATTCTCTATTTGGCCTTATTGAGGTCGTGAAACAAGTTAAAAAATAGAGAAAAGTCCTTGGATAGCGACAAAAAAACGAAACAAGACCTATGAAGAAGACAAAAGCGGAATTTGCCGAAAGCAAGAAGGAAAACTTGGCCGAAAGCGACAAGGAATCCTTCGAACAAATCGAACTACCCGTTGCTACTTCATTTTCTGTACTCTTCCCTCGCATATTTTTCTTAGTTTTTCCATTTCTCTCGTACGCTCAAGTTCAACAAAGAGAACATACGTGACTGTCACACTATTAATGCCTTTGAATTCCCGCGAACATCGTTTCGCTCGCTGTGAACGGTGGGGGTGCCGTCATCTCATTGGCCGGCGGCATATCCTGTTGACAGAAGGGCGTAACGTGTTTACAAATCTTCAAATGGCGAAAACTCGCAATCGTTTCGCACGAGAATACCATCTCTTTGAATGAATTAATAGGGTATGTAGAGTTGACGGATTCTAACGAAATTTGGCCAGAACATTCGTTAAGCATCGAGGAACAAAAGGGTGTCGGGGATTAGCGTTAATTTGGATATTTCTCATTTTACGGCCGCGAACGCAACGGGGTCGGCAAATTATTTGCTACTAAAACTTTACCGGTCTATAAAAAGATAACCAATAATAATAACGAAAAAGCCTGACACCCTTTGAGAGATTGATACTTGCTGATTAACATTGTGCAGTACTTTTGCAATAGTGGTTGTGTTTGATACCCGATTAATTCGGCGGAATGACACTCGGTCGTTTTCTGTTTATCGGCTTCTTTCTTCTCAAGAATGGCTCTGACAAACAGCGGATATTTTTTTTCGAATTCTACAGTTCTTTACCTTTCTAATGATATATAGTTTGTGGTAGTTTACTTTAAAACAACGCGCGTACGAATTTTTTTCCCGAAGGACACCCTCGAAGGTATTGTGTAACCTTAAAATAACAAAGAACCTTGGTGTATACTTTTAAAACCTTGGCGTATCTTCGGTTGGATGCAGCGTTCGTCAAGCTTCTTTCAACTCAAGTGAGCTTAGTTATTAAGTTTGACTCTTACATATCAGTTTTCATGCGTGGGTTTCCCTTTTTTAACAAATATTTCAGAGCCGACAGTAATTTCGATTTATATTAAAAGAACAACTTAAGTGTTGCGTCTTCCATTTATATGACTAAAATTTATTTATATTTTCTTTTCTTAACGTTTCTAGAGTGCGGATTGTTTTGATAAATAATTTCCAACCAATTCCGCGCAGTTCACGGCATAATGTTGGCGTTGATGCTACACCAGAGAAGATCAATCAATTTCAATAGGGGTATAAAATGGTAAAATCCGAGACTCGCCGACACGCCGAGACCCTCATTTAAAATCCGAGACCGAGACTTACAACTTTTTCAAATCCGAGCCCGAGACACCGCGATCCAAAAATCCGAGCGCGGGACTATTACAACACTAGTCTAACGCTCTGTGGCTTTCTGCTTTGGTGTTGTTGTTGCCGTTCTTTTGTGACGGTTCAAACTGATTGAAACTTTCGCTTGGTTCGCGAGACTCGGAGACTCAAAATTTCAAAATTCGAGATTCCGAGACGAGCGTTGTTTTTTGCGAGCTCGAGATTCCGAGACTCTAGTTTGCTACGCCGAGATTTCGAGACTCGCCTAAAATTTTCCGAGATCCATGATTTTTCAAGGACCATTCTATACCCCTTTCAATAAATTCCCTCGTCATCTTTCGCCTTCTTTTTCCACTGTCGCACGTCCACAAGTAGAACGCGTCTGATGAAGTCATGCTGCATAAAGATCATTATAACAACAGAACAAGAGAGCAGACGCGAAGTCATTCAGCGAATTAGACAAACAATTCGCGCATTCGAGGGGTGTACCGGCCTCTATAAGTTTGATAATGTCCACAACATATCTGTGAGAAAAAAGAAAAATGGCTACTGAAACGAGAAAATAAACTATGAACTTGGTCACACGCCGGATTTAACAGACACCCCAGTATAAAGGACTGGTTCTGCCATGCACTGGTTAAAATACAAGAAATGACTGGGGTGAGGGAATTCAAGGAAGTTGTGTTGTACGGTAATCTCAGAGCAAAGTAAATAATCAATCACGGGTAGCTTACTTCCTTTCCAGTTAAAACAGGAACTTGCACAGGAACGTGTGCGAGTTAAATATTTCTGGCTTGCACAGTCACGCAACAAAAAAAAATAAATTAGAAACCGTTCAATGAAAGAAGCTAACAAAATGAAATGTTATAACAGACCTACACTGGAAAAAGTCTCAGGTCTCTGTGATGCGCCGTTTCTGAGTTATTTGCCAAAACGTTTCACGCAAATTTATAGAGCTTTGTATGGAGACGCCATGTTGGTGTACAACTTTAGTACACCAACATGGCCGCCAAATCATCTCAAATTCACTTCTTCGATGAAAGCGCTCTCTCTTCGCTCGAAGACTTTAAAATGTTTTAAGTGCTGAAAACCACAAGAGGAGACCTTTTTTCAACCATTACAGCTTTGTCGCGGCCACTATCTCCGTGTCACGCAAGGTTAAAATTGGGAAATTCAAAATGCTGTATTTTTAAAGCGACAGAAACTACAACACTGAAAACTAGCAAAACGATTTTTTTCTAAGTCATCTTCATTCTAGGGTAGGAAAAAAAATAGAAGACCTCACAATAATGAGTTTAAAATTTTATGACGTCACATGCAAACCAAGAATAGGTAGATGTTGTAAATGAATAGAGCTCACTTTGTTTTATAGTGCTGCACTGCATGCTTTTGCTGTAAAATTTCATTTTGTCTGTCGCAATTCTTCACATAAGCAACACAAAGCACAGGAAGATGTTTCTTTCTCGCAAAAACATAATCGGATATTTTTAAAATTGAGAAACGGTTTGGATGAAATGTCAGTTTTATTCTTCAAAAGTTATCGATTGAATCAGATTTGTTTTGCTCAAGATGAGACTATAGAGCAAAAGCGTTTTGAAGTTTCTATAATGCAAGAAGTTTAAAATACCCATTGCAAACATCTGCAATGTTGTCTTAAGGCGATGGTTAAAACTTGTTTTTGTTTCGAAATGCTTCAATCTAAGTTTTTTTTTCATCCTTTAGTGTTTCTGATGGTGGTGCTGTGATATAAGACTGAGGAAATACATCTTCTGTAAAACACAAAATGGTTTGAAAATTTTCACGCCTGAAACACCTAGACACATGTTTCAACCACGTTGAGCAGTCTTCCTGGGGGCGCGAGAATTAATGGTTGCTGTATCTTGTATTTTGTTTTAAAATTGTGCTCTGTCGTTCGAATGTAATTATAAGTCTTCGTGTTGACAGATGTTGTTGTGACTGTAGCTATGTAAATAATCAGCCTATTACTTGTTGAGACATGCACTGTATACACGTATCAATATTTTAACCATTGCATGATCGGAGCACGTGGTCATATAAGTCAGCCTATGCGCTATAAATTATGTATCTATCTTATTAGACATTTTATAGTATCTGTGTATGCTCGGTAACGAGTCTCGCAGTATCTATGCGAACCCGAAGGATGAGCAAAATACACAGTCAAAGCAAAACCCTCTAAACCAATTCGCCATTTTGAGCCGCAGAAACTGCGAAATAAAACAATTAATGTATATTTACGTTTATTGTTCATTCAAAATATTTTTCCGTTGCTGAATGGCTTTCAATCCTCGGCTAATTCCAGCTAACCGGCTAGCATCGACCAAATTTGGAGGAAGCTATAGTTATTGGATGATTGACATAATAATTTTTCGAGGATTGGCGTCAATCGTCTAATAATATTATCGGACGATTGACGTCACGAAACAATGGCTTTGATAACGAACAGCTCGAAAGCGCAAAAATGGCCGCTACGATTGAACATTACGACGAAAAATTTCCAAATTATTAGAGGATAAAGATAGCAAAAACACAAAAAAGCTTCGAAGGGAAGTCACTTCATTTTTGAGTCTAATGCGCATGCGCTTTAGACTCTATGTAGTGGAAAAAAAGCTGTTAGCAATCCCAAGGGAATGGTTCGGGATCGATAATCGTCCGGTGTAATTGTGCTTAAACAATAGCCCGCCTCATTGCGGGCTTGGTGCGGTGATCGTAATCCAATCAGGAAGCAAGGATGTTGTTAACGAGGCAACGGTCAAACGGAGCTCGAGCACGACACGCACTTGTAAAAGAAATTGTCATGTATGTAATTGGAATAAATGTTTCACAGTCCAAAATAATATGAATCCTCGTTTTCAAGTGTGAAGCCACTAAAAATGTTCTCCTTACAGCTGCATGTTTTTTTATAATCCGTGGGAAACGCAACGTGAAATCGACATCTTTTGATGAAAAAAATCCGGAAGTGACATTTGTGTTCATAAACAAAAACTAACTTATAAAAAAAATGGAAAATTAAATAAAATTGTAGTCAGCAATTGATTGTTCAATTCAACTGAAGCAGGATTTCATTCACAGAATGCAACTTTCATTTTTTTTCACCATTCAATATTCAATCTAGAGCTTGAAAACAAGACAGTGTAATCAAATTACATTGCGCGCGAAATTTGCATAAATATTGAAACTTGCCAAAAAGTAGTTAAGACAGAATGAAAACTCGCTTTAATAGTTATTGAATTCCGATCTGATTGTTATTTCCATGTATTGACTATTTGGAAGCTGTTCTCAGTCATGAAAACGAAACTCTTTCATTCAACTGCTTGTAGTGTTTAATAGACGTGAAAATATTTCGCTTAATTAAATTACATTCTGTACGCAATGTTTTCTTTGCTCCCCTGTGTCGAAACGTTAAAGGTAATTGAAATCTTTGTTGAGCAGTATTGCATAAATTGCAAAGGAATTGAAAAAATATATATTTTGCCTTATTTTGATGGGATTTAGGATATTTAGAATACTAAATGAGCGGCTGTATCTTGTCTATCTATGGGGCGGACCATTATTTTTTTGGAAGCAGGAGGATGAAAATTTTTTCAAGACAAACAATTTTTTTTCTGTTTCGTTGTCTGTGAAAACATTTTTTCCGGTGTCATCTTCCTGCAGACAATTTTTTTCATGCCTGCAAAAATTTAGTTGGGCTTTTTTTGCTTTTGCAAACACATTTTTCAGGATACCCCCCCCCCCCCCCCCACCCCCTCTAAATCTGTACGATCTTCCTATGGTCTACAACGCACTAATCTTTTAACATGAATAAATATATATAAATATATATACTTTAGAGAACAAATATTATCGACTTCTTCTGAACCACTCTTACTACCAAACCTCTGCTACACCTCTTGCTTTATGCCGTAAATACCGAAACTACTTCAACTTATTTCAACCGCACTAACAATCCATGACGCATTAGACTCATGTACCCACTGGGTACTATTTTTAAAGCTTATCTTCAGGAGAGAAAGATTAATTAAAACTACAGAAAAGGCGCTTCCAAATCTCCTATTTCTTACAAACTACCATATATCGGGGTTTTTTTCATCCTACACAGAAAAAAATTCATCTTTTTTAAATACGTATTGCAGAGATTTAAATGTAAAAGTTATATTCTCTTCATTCAAAAGATTTTATTCCCGACTCTCCTAAATCACGTGTTGAGTACCAGTTTACTTGTGCGTGCTGTGGAGCTCTTTACATTGGTGAAAACAAGAGGCATTTTCACACGATGTCTTCTAAATGGGTATCCGCAAGTGACAATGCTGTCTGTTCCACACAATGATAACGCTTGATGTTAATGCCAGTCAGAACTTCCTCGACACGAACTAGTAATTGAAATATTAGACTTTTTCTAAAGCCAGCTAAAGAACTGATAACGGATCTCCCCCTGATGTCAGTGTTTTAAAATTGATTTAATATGCTCCGTACGTAATTCGGTCATGTAGCAGCTCTCGTAAGGTCTCACATGAGTGGCTGAGAGAACAATAGAACAAACAACAAGAACAATGCCCCTAGCCCCCAAAACAATAGCAGCTGCTACACTAGGGGACCAGTAGAATTACAAGCTTACGAGAGCTGCTACACAACTGCGTAATTCACCCGACATCCAGAGTTGAGATTAACACTAAAGAATTTCCTTAAGAACTTCCTTAAGAGCAGAATCGAAACTCTCAACAAGATTCCGATATCAATTACAGTTTTTTGCCGGCATCAATCTTGTTAGCTCCACACCCATCAGAGACTCCCTTCGTCATCTTTTTATTTTTCACGCAAGAATATTTATTGCCTTCAAACAGGAAGAGAAAAATGCTGAAAGTGGTAAAAGCAAAGAAATATCTAAGGGGAGAAAAAAGTGACTAATAAAAGGTTCAAGATTTCACCAGAATGGCAGCTTTGATTTCTGGACATCCTTTCCAAAACTCAATCGCAATCCATTTCCATCCTTGCAGTCCTGTACTTCTCCCTCAAAATAACTGTTCTATCTTGTTTTGTGGGATCTTATTATCAAATTTATTCGTGTATTTGATGGCGTTTGGCAATATACTGAGGAAACGAGAAAATAAAAATTTCTATGATCAGCCGTGATAGTGTCCCTTTAATAAATTTCTAATGCCCAGGATTGTCGTCAAACTGCAATTGGTAGTACTGTCATCTTCCGCTCTTTGATTCTACAGTATCAACAGAAACCAAAAAAGGTAAAAACGTTCTCACTAAATGAGTATTAAGTGCCTTGGAAAGTGTTTAAAGTTCCATACGTTTTGGGCTTAGCCCTTCATCAGTGGAAGTCAAGATTTCAGTCAGATTTCAGTTATAAACGCTGTCTTGCGCCATGAAAACAAATTTGACTTAATTACTCGTGGATGCTTTCACATGTCAATCGTCTCGCTTGGTATATGCCATCTCTTGCCACCGTTGCTCCGCCGTCTACATCGGCGAAACAAGCCGAACTCTAAGAGAACGCTTCGGCGAGCATCTCCGCAGCATTGAGAAAAGCCTGCCGGGATTTCCCGTTGCGGAGCATTTTAATTCAAACGGACATGCCCTGCAAGACGTACGAGTCCGAGGGATCATGCTCTGCGATGGAAACAAAAACCGCAAACGCCAGGAAATGCGCCTAATTTTTAAGCTGGGCACAAGTCAGCCACACGGTCTGAATTCGGATTTTAAATATTTTTAGTTTGTCGCGCGCTCTTCTCGCGCGCGCACGTTTTTTGAACTCAAATTTGTTTTCATGGCGCAAGACAGCGTTTATAACTGAAATCTGACTGAAATCTTGACTTCCACTGATGAAGGGCTAAGCCCAAAACGTATGGAACTTTAAACACAGCCTAGTACCCAGGCGTTCCCTTCCCGCTTATCGATTTGGCGCGAAATTTCGTGACGTCACCGGATGACACTGAGCGGGAACGCCTAGTGAATAATGGCAAATCCAAGATGGCGGCCCCTGACATCAAACTCTGACAAATTTGGCTGATTATTCTGACTGGACGGAGTTACAAAACTATTGCTCACACATTTACAAGCGTGTAGGACCATTTCATTTTACGGATTCTTCGTTCAGTTATTTCTCTATTGATTTCATTGTACAACAACTGGTTCAAGACAAGACGTGGAGTACATCTCGCGGGAAGCGGCCAAGGCAAGGCGACCAGTACTTGTAAATACGCTGTAAAAAGCAGCGATTTGCTCTGTTTTCTTTAAAAGAAAAACAGTCTCATCTAGGCGCTTCTTGATACATTCCTTTTCTTACTTTAGCATTCGAGCGAAGGATGATATGCTGGTGTGTTGATCTGACTAGTTATTATATTAAAGGGGTCATTAAAGCCTACTGCTTGCCTATACTACCGCGACTGCAAGTTGGCCAGTATCGCTTTCATGATTAGTCTTCGCTTTTTAGACTCTTCTTAAAGTCAGTGAACCGAAAACAAACGTGAGCGAACTAAAGGTAAGGCGGCCTGTTTCAAATGTTTGATTTCTCTGTCAGCTCAGTGCCATAACAAGTACTGAAATATATTTGATCGTTTCGAGCTTTCATCCATCAGAGTGCTGGCATTACGTCAAAAAAGGCTTGATTCAATATCTGATCTTGTGTTGCATGAGCTACAGTGTGTGCATCATTACATAAATTTTATTGGTGTATTTTAATGTTTATGTTTTTTTTCACAGTGATCCAAAGTTGTTATAAAATGCCATGAACTAGACTAACTTTCCCAGGCTTGTTCCTGCTTCTTCTAGTTCCTGTTGTTGTTGTTTTTAGGGTTGTGGTTTTTCATGGTCCTGCATATATATTTTTTCAGAGATACCAGTAATTTGAGCACCACTTCCCCTGGGGTTGTTTTGTTTGCTTTAAATAAACTCTTCAGTCAGTGAACTGATACTGGGATCAGTTGGCTTAGAAAGCGTTAAATCAAAAGAAACAGTGCAAATTGACTATATGTATGTTTGTTTATCTTTTTATTTTGCAACTGTCAAATGTCAACAATGCCAATCAATCTGCACACTTAACTTACAAGAAACTCTTCGTTACTAAATGGGGAGTAGAAAATAATACTGAACAGTATTATATAATAGTATTATAACAATTTTATTATTGGTATGAGACAGCAAATGGTATTCTCGCTTGTGTGTAGACAAATCCAATTTCTTGTGTTCACTCGAAGAAATAATTGATGGCTGCATGCAGGCTAATGGAATTTGTACTTACACATTCTATTGGGGTCACTAGAGGGATTTTGTGAGAATTTCATAGTTATAATGTTAGTTCTCTCATGGCTGCATCAGACTGTCAAATCACATCCCATATTCTACTCTCAGTGAGTTTTTTGAAATAAAGCCAAGAAGTCATACCTATTTTTTACCTGACCTTTTGGAGCAAGTTCATAAATAAACATAAATAGCCATGCAATTGCTTATTGAAAATGTAAAACCTTGAACTAATGAACCTTGTGGAGCTTTTCAGATCAACTATCATAATTTAGCAGGTGAAATGAGATGCAAACAGATCAAAATTTATGATGCAAGAAAAACCTTCACCCATTCCTCTACAGTTTATTAACTTCAAAATGGTGTTGAAGCCTGGATCTTGCCGGGGATATGTGCTTGTGAGCTTAGAACCAATCTTTCCTCATTCCATCAGGCTCCTCGTGGAGCAAAGGGCATCAAGCTAAGAACCAATACAATATTTTTATTTCTTTACATTTTAAGTTTTTGTATTGCAATATATTTTACAAGTCACTTCTCTTATCTCAATATATTCTTCATTGACATGGCACAATTAAACTCAGTGACTCCACTTGTTTTCCTGCCAATTATTTTAGCTCTTTTCCCTGCCAAATGTTTCGGGTAAATTTTTGAATAATTCCATTCTCCCCACCCCCATTTTATCCTGGTTCCCTCAATGAGCCATTTTTGGCATTATAACTTCCACCTACCAAAACGATAAGCAAATCCATGAGTATATTTGCTCTTAGGATTAACCTTGGGACTGTTCTTGCAAAGTTAAGCAGTCTTTATCATGCATGCAGTCACCTATATTATTTGTAAATTTTTCAGTGGTCCAATTTTAATTATATATGTAAACAATAAACACAAGTCAAATGTAGACTTTCATTTAATTTCAGATGATGATAAGATAACCAGATGATTTGTAAAATTCATGTTCTACCTCAAAATCCTCTTGAATGAACTTCCCCATAAATCATTTGCCACACAGTTTGGGGGCTGAACGTATACATAATTTTTGAGTGAAGTGAACTCGAAGAAATAGGGTTAGCCTGTTGCTTTCCTGCTCAAGATATTATAGATCTTTAAGTTTGTGTGGTATCTTGGAAAACTATCAGAAGAAACTTCTGCCATCAAAACATCCATTTCTGTCGGCTACGTGCCAATATAAAGCGTTTCAAGCACTGCTGGTAACCCTACCAATGTTGGAGGAATATTTACCGAGTCACATCATTTGATCACTTCTTGTACGTGTCACCCTCTTCGAAGCCACCAAAACATGTGTGTTTAAATTCGGAAAATCTATGGCACAAGTAGGGAGCGTTTATACCTTGACCAAGAACAGGACTTGTATAAACAATTCATACCATTTTCTTACGTTCAAAAGTGGTAACCAACACAGATTCGCGCCATTCGGTCGCTTGAACAGTCTCTCAAGTCTTCACTTTTCGAACAAAATTCTCGTCAAAGAACACAAGATAATCCATCCCTGTTCAACAGATCTTTAGACCGATGATAGAACTTCTCATAAATGCTTTTCATTTCTCAATGCTTGCTGTCAGAGCCCCAAAATATCGAATTGAAAACGGGGGTAAAAACGTGAAATTCGGGGGTAGATTTGCCATTTTTCACTAGGCGTTCTCCGGCCGGCACGCCAACCCGTTCCCAGGCTCTTACGTGGCCTTCGCGCTCGCCCTAGAGAGGAGGAGAACGCCTAGGGACTAGGCTGCTTTAAACATTCTCCAAGGCACTTAATACTCATCTAGTGAGAACATTTTTACCTTTTTTTGTATTTTAAAGTGCCACGCAGCACAGGGGAATTTAGTTTTCCATTAATCTTGATCAACAGAAACCAGTTGATCCTGATCCGGCAGCTTACCAAGGCCACCAACTTATTCTAGCAAAAGACCTTGAAGTTAAAGGGGAGCTGGGTGAAGGACAGTATGGTGTTGTACAGCTGGGATTATGGAATCGACAGACAGATGTGGTAATCAACAATGACAAGTCTTTTTCTCTGTGGAGAGTGACTGCACTTTAACGCATCCTCACACTCAGTCTATTTTAATTTTTTATTGCTTGTTTGAAGACTGGACTGACTGACTGACTGACTGACTGACTGACTGACTGACTGACTGACTGACTGACTGACTGACGCAAAAAAGTCAATACAAACAACGAGTAAAGCTACTCAGTAACACTTTTCACCACCATTATTATTATTATTATAATAAAAAAAAATGTAAAGGGAGTCACAAAACACAACGCGCGGTCTGGCCATGACCCCACGCATATGCACAACCTATCACCCGGGCAGTGGCAACCATGGACAGCTGTTTCGGCCTTGTTAGGCCTCATCAGCATGGAATAGCCGTCGGGCAGCGATATGCCTTGCTGATGAGGCCTAACAAGGCCGAAACAGCTGTCCATGGTTGTCACTGCCCGGGTGATAAACGCATGCGTGGGGACATGGCCAGACCGTGGGTTGTGTTTTGTGACTTCCCTTTACCTTTTTGATTTTTTTTGTTGTTTATTATTGTTATAATCGATTCATTACAACCTATTTATTATCCAGCTGCTCTATTTTACTTGCATTGCATTTTCTTTAATCAGTGAGTGTGTTGAAATCTCACACGCATAATATTTACGCAAAACAATTTTTGCGTTCTAGCCCGCATCGCGTGCCAAAAACGAATGGTATCCATTCCGTTTTCTTCATAAAATCCTCGAACGTATTGAGCAACGATAAAACAGAATAGTTTGACCTTAATGTAGTTATTGAGCCAAACCAAATCGCTTCAAAACAAGATTTATACGCACAGGCTGTAACCGCGAGCATTACCTTGCAAATCGTCCATTTCGACAAGCTCTCTTTCAATTTACATCGTGCATGTTAGAGGTAAACGTTGCTGTAACTGTGAAAATTAGAAAAAGTTAGAATGAAAATTAAATTGACTCATTGAAAAAACGTTTGGAATTGTGACGCGTATGCGAGGAACTCAAATCAATACTGTTTCTTAAACCAAGGAACAGAATAAAAACAGACCCGACGACGTCATGCTTACCAACATCTCTCTCATGCATAAGCAAAATTTTAAATGGTATCGCGAAAACTCGAATTCTGTTTAAAAAAAATGCCATTAAGAACTAACTGTGGAGCTCTGCTTAATTTATATATTAATTTTGTTATGGTTTATTACCAGAAATTTGTGGCAATCAAATCTCTAAAGAATGCAGATTTTGATGGGGTGCTAGAGAGTTTTCTAGAGGAAGCACAGACGATGCAGAAACTTTCTCACAGTAACATTGTTCAAATGTATGGAATTTCACTACCTTTTAAAGATGAGCCACTGAAGCTGGTAAGTATAAATGTTGATAAATTGCGAGCGAGCAAAAGCGAGCCGGCAGACTAATCTTGACAGTGGTCAGCGGCACATTCTTTAATGGAACAACGAAGTTTGATATGAACATTCTTACAGACTAACAGAGGCTATAATTTACCACTAGGTTATATAGTCGTTAAATTAAATGCGCTATTCTAGCTTTAAACGTGGACACATTTAAGAGCTTGTAAAATCAAAGTAAAGGGTCATCTCTCAGTAAAAAGACAATCATGATAAAATTCCGTCATCCCCTGATATCCTTGATAAATTTTAGAGGAAACGATGCTCAAAATTTGGGGAATTAAACCTTAACAATATAACACCCGGTCAAAAAAAAATGGCTAATGAATTTATTAATGAGCGAGGGTCCTGCGCGACCTTGGAACAAAACAACAATGAATTTATTCATGAACATTCTCGTCCCCAGAGGCCGCGATCCTTCTGGTCTGCGCCAGGAATCGAGACTTCTGGCGGCTCCCAATTTCTGAGCATGCTCAGAGTACTCGTTCTGTGTTTTTCAGCCAATCAGTTTTGTCATATTTGACAATAAGACCGTGAATCGCGGACTTCCGGTTTTGGAGGCGGCCAGAGGTCTCGATTCCTGGCGCAGACCAGAAGGATCGCGGCCTCTGGGGACGAGAATGATAGTTTTAGCTCCAGGTATATAAACATCAAAAGTATTACTTAAAAAGAGCTCAGTGGTGAGTGGTGACTTTTGAGGGTAGGCTTCATGGAAAGGGTTATGGTTGTATAAATAAGATATAAAAAACATTTCCTACAGGAGGGTGCGGGGGGAGTCGAAGATCTTTTCAGGGTGGTGGTTTAATCTAACAAAGAGCATAATACTGTTACTTGACTTAATTAATAACTTGTATATTTAATAGTAGTAATTGTATCTTTAGTAGCAATAATTGCAATTGTTTTGCCACAGGTAACAGAGTTTGCCTCATATGGCTCCTTGGAAAAGAACCTTCAAGAAAAAAACAGCGATGTGTGTAGGGTGTCTACGTTATGTAAATTTGCTGTTCAGGTGGCAGAAGGGATGAACTACCTGGCCAGTGAAAATTACGTTCATCGCGATTTAGCCGCAAGAAACATTCTGGTATTTCAACCTGAGCTGGTAAGTGTGTTAAATATTTGAATTCAATTCTGATTTATTTAAACAGGATCCAAACGGAATGACAATTTCCAGGTTACCCTTCTGGCAAATTAAAGCCATTGTGTGCTAGCCCAAAGTTCCTATGGGTGCATCATCCGCAAACTGAGAAGTCTGAAAATGTCACTTGATCAGCAAGAAAAGGATTGATAAATCCACTAGCCTGACAGAAATAAATATACGGCACGCAATTAATGCAGAAGCGATGACGTTTCACAAGGGGTCTTTAATAATTTTTAGGACATTTGTCAAAAAATTATGGTAAATAAAAGTAGCTGACAACTTCTGTGTGCCGAGTGACTGTTTAACAAAAGTTGCGTTATCTTGGCGTGACATTCAATACACGATATGCGCATACGATACAAGGTCAAACGCTGTCTTGAAATTGCTTACACCTTTTGTTTTAAAAGAATGAGAAGGTTTCTGTTTACTAAATCTTATAGAACACATCAAATATAACTTGTCTCTTTCGTTTATACTTAGAATTAATCCTTTCTAACTGTCCAGGGGTATTCTGCTTTGAGTTTTACGCGATGATTACTTGTGGAGTTGACTTGATTTCTTTTTCCAGTCCTATTCGGTTCTACAGATCGGTCGATCGCAACAAACAACAGACAATAGATCCCGTCCACTCGCATGACGACATTGAGCGATAACATGCACCAATGCACCTAGTTGCCAGTGCTCTTCGGTTCAATTCGTGGATTAATCCTCACATTGTAACACCAAAAATTCCATCGCTTTTCCCCTTTGCAACATTAACCGATGAGGAATGACGTCATCGCTTAAAAATCTTACAGGGCGATAACACAAGGCGGACTACTGATACTCTTTCAAACCATTTTCTGATAATAAGATCCCCGAGTCAAACCTTTGTCAAAATTCACAGAACAGACAATTACATTGCAAGAAAATAATAAAATTCCCTTATGTGCACTCATTGTAAACGTTGCTGTTTCTGTATAACAGGTTAAGATAAGTGACTTTGGTTTGGCGCGGACACTTGAGGGAAGGAGTGCTAAGAAGATCAGCGCCAACAGAAAGCTGGCAGTTGCTTGGTAAGTTAGACTTTACACGTTCGCGCGAAAATTTTCTAGTCGATGGATTTTTCTAAATTTTTTACTGAGGACGAATAATGAGTTACTTGTGTCAGAAATACAAAAAAAAGTGGAGGTCACCGACTTCGTTTCAGAGATAAAGTCTGTAGAAAACTACCCTGATTTTGAAAAATTGGCGCACGTAATTTCGCACGGCTTTCAAGGTTTGTAGTTTAAATTATCGATAATGAGAAAACGGAGGCAAACGATCTTGGTGATATTTTGAAGAAGTGCGTCTGTTGCGTAAATAATTTTAAGTGTTGCCATCTTTTATGCAAAACTTAGCCTTGGAAGAGGCATTTGAACCCGTCGTACGACAAAACGAAAAGATCAAAAAGCGGAATTCGAACGTGCGTGGGGCAAAAAAATCAACCTTTTAATCAATAGATTTTTTTCATTTTCTCACAAAACGTAGATAATCGTTAACAAAAGTGATCTGTTAAGAAAAAAGTAGGAGTCACCAACCATTTAAGCTAGCAAACTGCAAGCGAAGTTAACGCAACGGCTACTCACCCTATACGTGGTTGGAACGTTTCCTCAGCGCGCGCGCTCGATGCATGACGTGGCGTAGCGTTGCGACAGGAATTACGTGCGCAGTAAGGATGCGCATAAACAATTAGCGCGAACTTCCTTAAATTATTTTTATAAAATATCGGCATACCGTAGAAAGAAATCACTTATTGTTGACCTTTTTTAGCCTGATGCAAACACTTCACACAGTTTGGAAGAATTTACAGTGCGACTACTATTACCGGGGTCACCCAGACAAAGTTAACCAATCACAGAGCAGAACGGAAACAATAGATTTCAACATTTTTAACTTCAGCCAATAAAATGCCGAGTACAAAACAATGAAATTTCAAACTTGTTCGTTCGCCACGAAAACAGATCGATACAAATTTTGGCTGTAAGGGACTGAATTTTCAATTAATTTCGATTGTATCCCTTTTGAACTTGAGAAGTTGTGACAGCAACATTTTGAAGGTAAATATCAGTGATGTTATGAAAGAGAAGTTCGAAACAGGGAAAGCAACGACCGTACCGTTTGTCTCAACTGTTGCGTGGCGGAGCTCGCTCGTGACAATTTCAAGTTTTCTCTACGGCGTCAACTGGAGTTTTCACCATCGTAGTACTATTTGGAAAATAAATACACGTGATGCTATTGAAGGAAGACTTTCTGAGCTGCCTAACGTACCAGTGAAAGCGACGATCATAGTTTAGGCAAAGTGCGTGGCGTATTTGTAAACAACCGCGAAAACTTGTTCGCCAGCTTGATAAATTTAGTTTTCTGCGCTGTACGTCGGATAATTGAGTTCACCGAAAGCGTATCGGCCGTTTACATCCAAAGTTTCGGCAATTCAGGGAGTTTGAATAAACACGCAAAACAAAAACGCTCAAGCGTCTGAGTAGAATATTTGCGGGCGTGGGTTTATTTCGTTTCGGAACGTTTTATTCTTCAACATGCATTTCAACAACATGAACAGCCAACAACAACAACTTTGTTTGCGATCGAAATATGAAGTTACAATACAATATTTCGGAAAGAAAAGTTTATAGAGCAATTTCACTTCTATGCTAGTCAGTGTTGAAAACAAAACCTATTTTCCTGTTCGGAATTCGTCCTGTGTCCTGCATTATCACATTTGCAAGAAAATAGTGAAACGGCCGGCGGTTAAGATATTATTTTTTTTCGAGAATCAAATTCCGCCACACAATTTGCCAAACAAAAAGCCGTCGCGTTCACTGCTTTCACAGAGATTGACATCGATTCTTCCAAATTAAACTTGCATGACAAATGACATTCATTTAAACAGCATGTGAAACTACTCAAATTTTTAATTCTAAGCGTCAACGCTAGCTTATGCTATATTCAGCATAAACTGCATAGCTTCACGGACTTCACGAGTGACAAATTGAAAATCAGTATCGTTATTTACTCAAACACAAAAAGTTGGAATCTTAGCTTTCACTGGTAGGTTATGCCGTGAAGAAGGTCTTTCCTCGCTAGTATTACTTGTATTTATTTTCGAAATGGTACTACCAAAACTCCAGTTGAAGGCGCATAGAGAACTTGAAATTGTCACGAGCGAATACGGTCGTTGCTTTCCCAGTTTCGAACTTCTCTTTCATAAACATCGCTCATATTTACCTACAAAATGTTGCTGTCACAACTAGTCGAGTTCAAAAGGGATACAAGTTGAAATTTCATTGTTCTGTACTCGGCATTTCATTGGCTGAAGTTAAAAATGTTGAAATCTATTGTTTCCGTTCTGCTTTGTGATTGGTTAACTTTGTCTGGGTGACCCCAGTAATAGTAGCCGCACTGTAAAAGCACTTAAATCTAATTCATCTAAATTTATAAGTTACATGTAATAATCAGGTTAATAATATAAACAAGTTTGTTTTGTTTTGTTTTGTTTCTTTTGATGTAAACAAGTACTAGGAGATTTTATGGTTGCAGTCTAGGTCGTGTTTGCATGTCAATCCTGGGAGATGAATCCTGGCCGTCCAGTTGCATTCTGTATTAAATTTATTTCTTTGTATTAAATTCTGTATTAATTTTTTTTCTTTTACACAGGTTGCCTCCTGAAGCCATAAGAGATAATGTGTTTACGCCTAGGAGTGATGTGTGGAGTTATGGAGTAACACTATGGGAGATGTTTTCCTTCGGGGAAAAACCCTGGGAACATCACCCCTTGCAAAAGGTACAATGTTGTTAACAGTAATAATGGTTAAACAATTAATTATCATTATCATTATCATTATCATTGACATTATCATTGTCATTACTGTATATTAGCCTGAATTGTTAGTTTTCGACAAAGCGGGCGGCTCTTTTGAATCTTGCATCAAAACCTTTGATACTTTTATCAAAAATATTCTAATTGTTGGTTGCCACTGATTTCTCTGCATATCTACCCGTAGATCAAGCAAATGATTGTCAATGATCAGCCAACCACTCGCCTTCGTAAACCAGATGCCTGTCCAGATGGTTTCTATGAGATCATGCTGAGCTGTTGGGAATGTGATCCAGAGAAAAGGCCGACATTTGGGCACATTAGCAGCAAAATATCAGAGGTGAGTTAGGGTACAGCATGTTGTGGCCTATCTCTGTCTTTCTTGTTCTTAAGCATAATGGTAGCTATTTCAGGAGCTGAACACAGTTTTTGCGCGCGCTCTCCAGTCTTAAAAAAACATGGCGTCGATAGAACAATGATTCTATAAGCCGGTTCTATATGAGATAGTTTTCTTCTTAAAATGGCACGGTGTGTTGTAGGTTTCTGCCGTTTGTAAAAATGAAATCTAACTATATGGGGCCCACAGTTTTAGCTAAAACTATGGGCCCCATACAGTTATGTCACACTTAAAATATGTCACACCTTTAATATTTTCCAGCCTGTTTCCTAGACGCATTACCAAGCGGTTTGTATACGCAAATCCGTAGGTGTTGTTTTTTGCGAAATGTAGAATTGTATCTAGGTATATATACAGGTATACTTGATTATATTGTTAAACTCTCTGAAGAAGTGTGCGCTAGTCACACGAAACGCGTAGGAGAAAATAAAAAAGTTTTACAACACCAGTACTTCGCAGACGTGTTAATCACTGGTTTTACTTTAAAAATTAAAGAAGCAAGTTGATTTTTGCAAAATATCTGACGTTTATCAGAGGAAATTGTAAATAATCCAGTTATCCTTCAACAGAGGTTACCTAAAAGTCTCTGTTAAAATATCATCAGAATAGTGTTAACATGCGAGCATTGATACAAGTTTGTTCCGGCTTATTTTTGACATGTTTATACCCAGTCATGTTACCATGGCAACGGCACTAAAATATCAAGTCTATCCTTTAAACTTATATTTTTCTTGCCAATTTTGGAGACCTAGGGATCACCGCTTAAAATAAAAATTGCAAATGCGGAAATTTATACCAACTATCGAATACTGCAGGGGTCGCCATGCAGCTCTCGTAAGGTCTCACATGAGTGGCTGAGAGAACAATAGAACAAACAACAAGAACAATGCCCCTAGCCCCAAAAACAATAGCAGCTGCTACACTAGAGGACCAGTAGAATTACAAGCTTACGAGAGCTGCGTAACTATTCTACTGCAGAACTGTAAAACCCTACAGAGTAGACTATAAATATAAAATATATTAATTAGTAAAACATAAAAACTTATACAAGTATCTGGTCGTTCTAGCACCGTATGGCACTAATTAAAGACATACTGCATCCCCTCATGCGAGGTGATTTTCCCATGCCCTCGCGTGCTCGGCCATTTGACTGACACATAAAAATAATGGTCTATTCGTAGTCTACTGTTGAAAGACTTATTCTAAGTGGCTATCAAAGCTTCTATTATTCTTACTAATTAATGTGGTTGTGTCTATCTTTCTTTAGTTGCAGCCAAAAGAAGGAATAACAAGAGTCGAACATAATACCATTGAACAAGGTCATCTCAGCTATGACTGGAAAGTGAAGGTCTCAGTTATTTCAAAGTAAGTATTGATTTAGGTTTTGACTTAAATGGGCAGCTCCCAAATTATATGCAGACTGCTTGTACACTATCAGCCAACTGTTCGCTGACTGTCTATTGTTTTATTACTATTGTTATTAGTATTTGCCAGATATCATCATCGATAACTAATACATCATTTTTATACTGTCAAAACATTGAGCTGGAAGTCTCTGAGGCTTTTCTGGGCTTATCATGAGGACTTTCGTCTTAAGCAGATACATTACCTTTCGCGTGGTGGCCAACAGTACAAGTCAACCAAAAGTCCTCGGAGAGTTGTCCACAAATATCTGAGAAATGTGACATAAATTTAATGAAAAAGAGGACAGGCAAAAATCGCTCTTCTTCATCAGCTTATGTAGTATTGCTGGGCCCAGTTGTTCAAAGCTTGGATAGCGCTATCCACCGGATAAATCACAATCCAGTGGATAAGTGTTGGCAAAACAATCTACGCTATCCACTGGATAGTGATTTATCCGGTGGATAGCGTTATCCACCCTTTGAACAACCGAGGTTACCAACGTTACAACACAAAACACATTCTACTGTGAATTGAACTTTGTTTGGTTTTGCAGAAGAGAAGATGACATGCTGCTTGTACAGAGTGAAAATGGCTCCATAGGATTAGTAAATGAGCTGAATTTGGACTTTTCTAAGAAAGCACTACAAAAATGGGCTTGGTGAGGGAAAGTTCCTTATTTCCGGGTGAAATAGAGGTTGAGTGGTGGTTGCTAAGTTTGATGTCAATGGAAAGATTATTTACTTCTTTTCTACAGTTATGACATTATTCTTTTTATCATTGTACTCGTTGCCCATTTCTAGAGGATGTTTTAATGCATTACACTCCATAAAAACGGCCCCTTATTCTTATACGTGTAATTTTCTAAACATTGAAATTGAAGAATAATATCACACCTCATCATAAATTGACGGAAAAATCGATTGTACATATTTATTATTTAATATATTAAACACGAGAGAGAGTGTTTCATCACATTTCCAAACGCCAAGAAGAGAGTTGAAAATACGACACGCACCAAAGTATTTTTGAAGAACTTTAAGGTGTTTGGAAATGCGATAAAACACTCTCTCGTGTGTTTGATATATCTTCTCAATCGAAAGTTAAACTACGGAGAAAAGTGGAAATAATATCGTAAAAATCTGTGCTAATTAAGATCAGATTTAAAAATTCCCATTCCAAACCGCCTTCACGGTTCTGATTTCCTTTGCTTTAACTAGATGAATTATTAATGAGTTTGAGAAATAGAGATTATTCGTATTTTCCCATTGGTGATACATTTAAGGAAGGTAAAGTCTGCATACGAGCTTAGTGGCCCATCAGGCCGGAGCTTGTCCCGGTTTCCGTAGTATGAAGCAAGTGGAGTACAGTTGAATCCCGATAACTCGAACCCTTAATAACTCGAACCTCCCACTAACTCGAACCTTTATTGATTCCCCTTCAGGTCATTTTCTTACTAATTTTACCCTCGATAACTCGAACTCCCGATAACACGAACCTTTTTCGATTTCCCTTGAACGTTCGAGTTACCGGGATTCAACTGTATTTCTACTCCCCCTGGATGGGTTGCTAGTCCATCGCAGGGTTACCCCGTGCAGTAAATTCGCCGGTACCCATTTATACACCTGGGTGGAGAGAGGCAATATGAGAGTAAAGTGTCTTGCCCAAGAACACAACGTACTGCCCCGGCCCGGGCTCGAACCCGGACCGTTCGATCCGGATTCCAGCGCACTAACCATTAGGACACCGCGCCTCCTTGATACATGTAGTATATTGTAATTCAATTGACGATAAATGCAAAATGGCCTTTAAAGTCTTCATGCCTCCTCTCTCCCTCCCTCATTCCCTCCCTCCCAACCCTACCTCTTCGCAAAGCTAAAAATTAAAAAGAGTCACGGCGACCATCCTATTGGGAACACTCCGACATCTGTTTTTTCCGAATGTGCCTTTGTCATTTAATGAAAACACCATCTTTCACTTTCAGGCGACCTGTGTTGGTATTTACTATGTTTGCTTGTTTCCTGCAAGGTCATTTAGCAGTGGTGCAAATCCAGGACACATCAGCGGACCATATGACATAAAGAAGCAGACCTCCAAAGAGCTCCTGAGAAAATTACAGATGATGTTAGTACAAACTTAAATTCCAAACTGTTACACTTGGTTAAGGACAGATCTGCGGTGTTCTCCGAAGTTCAGTCGATCAAGTCATAGTTAATAAATTAGGGAAATGGTTATGAAGTCCGGCAAACATCAAAAGCGAACAAAAACGGGTTATGCTACAACAAAAAGACCTTTGCCGGGCTTCATAACCATTTCAGGTAGATAAGGGTTTTGGAATGGCAGGATATGTTGTCAGTAATTTTGCGTGTTTCGTTAGTGTTGAAAAAAGTGCAGTTCATTTGGCCTTCTTGGAGAAATGAACGAGTTGGTCATTCAGTCTTGTCGGCGGAAAGTGGCATCGAGAAAGAATATCTCCTGCTTGATTTTACAGCCGCACACATCATCAACATGTCATTTCCAGAAACACGGTTAAGCGAGGGAAGTGCCGCGATAATGCTCGTTGCTCCAGCTCTCCCATACCAGATTTGCCATGACAGCTGACATGGGAGAGCCATAGCAGCTCCGAAGATCTGTTGGTAATGACTGTTTCAGCTGAAACAAGTTCAGCCGGAATGGTTTTTAGCCGAAACGTAATGGATCAACCTGGTTACGAGGCCATTGCTTCTTCATAGACAAGGCGATTCATTTCTCGTGCAAACCCGTTCTGTATAAAGTCTGCTATCTTGTTCCGCACAAGTTCCGCTTGAATCTCAATTTCATCCATTAGCACGTTTCCTCTCTGGTTTGAGTTAAACATGATTCCAGGACAGTTGTTCAAGATACTAGTATATTCCTAAATTTCACTTCTTTTATAACGTAAAATCGATCGCAGTGGTTAAAAATAATTCTTTTACGTCACTTTATCTATTTTTGAACAAATTAATTAATTAATTAAATGATTATCAAAGTTTACACCTTCGCGCTTTGTTGCCTTAGCGGTTTAACGGACGACGGCCAACACAACCATAACAAAAGTGCATTCTGCACTGAAAAACTCAGGATGTTTTACAGCATACGAGCCTTCTATAGCTCAATGCTAGAGCATGCGAGGTAACATGTTCCACTCCTACTGGGAGCACTCGTAATTTATTTTTTCCGAATGTCCCTGTGTCATTTGCTGAAAAATATCATCTTTCACTTTCAGGCTACCTGTGTTACTTACTGTATTTGCTTGTTTCCTCTAACAGCGGGACAAATCCAGGACACATCAGCCGACCATATGACATAAAGAAGCCAATCTCCAAAGGGCTTTCGACAAAATTACAGACGAAGTAAGTAAAAACTTAATTTGTACACCAAGCTGGTACATGATGAAAGGGGCATTTTGATTGATGTCTGAGGGCCTGTTCATATGTTCATATGAGCCCGGTAACCGAACTGACCGGTCTGGCTCGGTTACCGGGACGAATTTTGTTGTCTGTTCATATGAGAAATTTCATCCCGGTTGAGCGGGATGAAATTCAAGAAACAAAGCCAAAATGGCGCAACATAAAGTTTTATCGTTCGTGACTATCGTAGCTTTGTCGACTCTTATATTTTTACTTGTAAAGCTATTTCGAATACTTCTGAAGTGAAACGTGATATCACGTGATAACACTTTCTAAACGCAAGGACTTAAACAGATAACAGGCTCTTAAGGTGTCTCTCTACAGTTTTTTCTGGACCATACCAAACATTTTCATTTCGCCGTTTAGCAAACTTCCCGGACTGGAATCGATGTAAAATTTACACCAGATATTGGAATTGGATTGAAGTTTGATATAATATATTTTTTAGGAAAATCGATATTTCCATGGTAACGATAAACAGAAAAACTAGATATTAGTTAAACTTGAATTCTATGGGAATAAGATTTGACGTAGAAAAACTAACACCAGTATCTAAAACTATTTCATCAAAGCAGTGTCTTCAGATCGGTCCGTTTATCATTATAATGCAAAAATCATGGTTTGAAATATATTTTCGATTTATTCGAAATCAAATATACAGAATTTTTTTCTTCTTGTATATTTGATGTGCAGTACTTCATAGCTTCTCTCGAAGCTCAGTGGTTAGAGCGCCCAACCGGTATCTGGGAAGCTATAGATTCAATTTCCGTCCGGGACTCAGAATTGAAACAAGGAAATGAAACAAAATTTTTAGTTGTCCATATTGATGAGCATTTTACATGGAAACCTCATATTAGCTTTGTGTGTAAACAAATCTCTAAATCAGTTGGTATAATATTCAGGTCTAGATACTATTTATCTTCTAAAACTAAGCTAACTTTGTACTACACATTAATTTAACCTTTTATCACTTACTGTAATTCTTCCTGGTCGTCTACATATGTAACTAACTTAAATGGAATTTTTTATTTACAAAAGTGTGCTGTGCGAGCTATTACCAACTCAGACTATCTAGCACATTCTACTCCCTTATTTGCTAAATTGGGCATCTTAGATATTTTCCAAATCAATTCATTACAAGTAGCTAAATTTATGTTTTATTATCATAACCAGCTGTTGCCTCCGATATTTCGCAATTTGTTTCCTTCAAGTAGTCAAGTACATAGTTATGGCACTAGATCGGCCAATTGTTATCGATCACGTCACTGCCGTACAAACCTTAAGCAATTTACGATTCTTTATGAAGGTCCTAAAATTTGGAATTCTCTCCCAATATCCAACACTGGTTCAACAAGCTTTCCTACTTTTAAGAAAAAGATGATTGAATTTTTAATGAAATGATAGTACTGAATTGACCAAGCCGCACACTCATAAACTGATGATGATGATGATGATGAGAATTTTTTCTTTATTCCACGCTCGTGACAAATGTACAGATCATCTTTATCACTAATGGGCTTATAATCAGAAGATTTTACATACATGCCTATGTTGCATGACGAGAATATTACCAGGATTTGCATGGACCCATTTTAGATTAACGTCACATGACGTGACATTGCCAACTTGATAACAACCTTGACGGCGTTATGTTTCCGGGATTTAGTTTTATTTATTCAGGCCAGTAGGTTTCTTGGCGTGTTCTAGGCATGCGGTTATAGTTGGTGAGCAGCGCGAAAGAAGACGAGGTTTAATTTGCATGGTAACAAGCAACAAGCAAACCGGGTCACTTGCCTCGGTCAAAATCTTGAAACCAATATTTCTTTTTATGTTCCTGTAAGAATTTAATATGAAAGAAGTGTTTCTTTTTCTGATGTTACCTAATAATAGCATTTCCGGGCTTCTAGAATTCGAAATTTGACCTCCTATACTGTAGCTTCGGTGCTTTGCATTTGCCTCGGTTATCAGAAGAGTCTGTCTACGGACCTGTTAGTCCGAGAGACGCGGCGTTCGTTCGCTTCCACGCCCAAAACCCTTCGCCTTTTTTCACAGACATGTCATTATGTCTTTCAGTTGGTTGCTGTGGAAATCATGCATTAATGCTTTAGTTCACTGTTTTTAAACAGCAACGTCCCTCCCTCCGCGACGGCGAATCAAGGAGTTGTTGAAGAAGAAGTTGGCGATTTAATTGGTAATTACAATTTATCTTTCGCTGTTATTTCTTTTAGTTATAAGTTGCGATGGCCCACAACGATGACAGGCCTCAAGAACTTATCAAAATATTAACGAAAAGGAAGAACCTAAATACCGGTTGAGATGTCAATAACACCGTAGTTACCTCGTGAATTTGCTTCTACGGAATTGATTTCTGGTTTAATGTAAACTCTTCCTCTTCATCTTCAAAATTCAAACTTTTATCCCGCGTTTAAACCTACTTGTAAAGCATTTCCAAGAAGGACGCATGTTCCGGGAAATGTATCAAACTACTTCCTGTTTAAAGGCAAGGACAAATTAATCGCCCCAAGCAAGTAAAACCACCTTCTTCTTCTTCTTCTTCTTCTTCTTCTTCTTCTTCTTCTTCTTCTTCTTCTTCTTCTTCTTCTTCTTCTTCTTCTCCTCCTCCTCCTCCTCCTCCTCCTCCTCCTCCTCCTCCTCCTCCTCCTCCTCCTCCTCCTCCTCCTCCTCCTCCTCCTCCTCCTCCTCCTCCTCCTCCTCCTCCTCCTCCTCCTCCTCCTCCTCCTCCTCCTCCTCCTCCTCCTCCTCCTCCTCCTCCTCCTCCTCCTTCTTCTTCTTCTTCTTCTTCTTCTTCTTCTTCTTCTTCTTCTTCTTCTTCTTCTTCTTCTTCTTCTTCTTCTTCTTCTTCGTCTTCTTCTTCTTCTTCTTCTTCTTCTTCTTCTTCTTCTTCTTCTTCTTCTTCTTCTTCTTCTTCTTCTTCTTCTTCGTCTTCTTCTTCAAAATAATCGTTATAACATTATTATTTTATTTAGACTTGAGGGATACAACAAGCGATTTCTCAAAGCCTCTGAGCCCTGCAAATTATGCGGACAACCCAGCAACGGGTCATGAGCAGATACCACAGGTCACTACAAGCAACCACAATGATGAGCAGGTAAAGCAGGCCACCACAGGGCACCAGACTAGTGAGCAGCAGGTACCGCCGGGAACCACAAGAAACCAGATTACCCCACAAAATCGTGCCGAGTTAGAGAATAACTACATGAGTAAGGAACGTAATGCTGCTGTGAATGACGGTGATGACGCCTCTTTGAAGGACATAGCAGAACTACAGCACTTGATGAAACATCTAGATCCCCAGATGCTTCCCAGGGCTCAGTCTGAATCAGACACTGAGAGACTGCGTTCCGACACACGTTATGCAGTGCCACGTCAACACAAAGATGACACTTCCCTAGGACTTGGCTCAAAGGAAACTCCAGGTGGTAGTAAATCCCCGTCAGTTCTTTCCAGTACAAAATGCCTGGTGGATATTACAACAGCAGCGAGTAAGAGGAAACCAGTTCCGTTCCCTCGGAAACCTCGCCGTTTAGATGCCGGTAGTCTTGATTCAAAAACGGTCAGTGGAAAGGAATTATCTCCTGGTAATGGAGACTTCCTAACACTTTCCGATTCACATGGCATTGCAAACTCAGACACCCAAGGTGTGGCAGGTGCGTCAGCTGATAAAAGAGTGACACCTCAAGTTCCTTTGCCTTACCAGCCTGCTAAATGCTTCCCTCAAGGGCAAGAACTTGACGAGCGTAAGCCAGAACGCTCAGAGATGTGCGCTGATGAACGAGCTGGCGATAATAAGCATGTCCCGGTAGAGGTAAACGACCAGCCGTCGCGAGCAGATTCAACATCGGAACAGCAAAGAAAAGACAAACTTTGTATGTCGAGTGAATCCCAAGCTCTTCTGCCTCCAGTTGGGCAATATCCTGGTGTAACAAAAAACACTGATTTGTCCCAACTGAGAGAACATCACCATTATGAAAACGTCGATGAAAGAAAGGAATTAAATGCTGATCTCATAGTTTTGTCATCCAACCCCAAGGACGGTGCTGCAAAACCTGGACCTATTTATGACATACCAATAAAACTGCCCGAGCCCCCACATATCCCTCCGGAAGTCTTGAACCAACCTCCGCCATTGCCAGAGAAACATTTATATTTTGGTGGTACTTTTGGAAGAAAGCTGGTTTCTAATAATAAACCTCAAGTGGGACCAGTGGGAGTTCGGGTATTTAATCCAGCAGTCGAATCTGTTAATCCAGCATTCCAGCCTGTTAATCCAGGATTCCAACCTGTAAGTCCAGCATTCCAACCTGTTAATCCAGCATTCCAACCTGTTAATCCAGCATTCCAACCTGTTAATCCAGCATTCCAACCTGTAAGTCCAGCATTCCAACCTGTTAATCCAGCATTCCAACCTGTAAGTCCAGCATCCCAACCTGTTAATCCAGCATTCCAACCTGTAAGTCCTGCATCTCAACCTGTTAATCCAGCATTCCAGCCTGTAAGTCCAACATCCCAACCTGCTAACTCAGCATCCCAACCTGTTAATCCAGTGGTGCAACCTGTTAATTCAGTGTTCCAGGCTGTCAATCCAGGCAGTGTCACCAACGAAGGTGCGTACGGTGAGGAAATAGATTCCGGGATCCGAGAGATACTGCAAATTTGCGGTGATGACTGGTGCTATGCCGCACTGTTACAGTATCAAGGGGACATCGAACAGGTTGTTCGTGTTATCAAAATCCAAAAACTGTCCAAACTCACTGGCAAGACTGAGCCGTTTTGTGAAAGAACTCTGTCACATTGCTCTTGGGATTTGGATCGCGCAGCCATCTACATCTTTGAGAACTTTGGGGAAAAGGATGTTTAGTTCAAGCACCAAGGTCAGAACTTCCTTTCAATCTTTCCAGATACGAGCAAAGTCAGAGGCCCGAAAGAACACGTCCCACTTGGATGCAGTGAGCCCTTTCTTTAGAAGCTTTAACTTCCATATTCAAGTGTCGGTGATGTTTGTCGCAGAGTTTTAAAGGTACCGTTTAAAGGTATCATAATCTCGCTTTGTGGGTGTAGCTGATATCAATTCTTAATTAAACAAGTGATCGTCATATAAAACGATGAAATATTCCAAAAGGATAACAGAAACCAAGCAAGGTGTACATTTTCTTCATTTTATTGAAAAAAAGGTAACATGTAACTTTGCTGAGCGTTTATTCTGCGTTATTTTACTACAGTGTCTTATAGAGTGCACAAATTCTCAACGGCCTAAATTGGAACACAACACCGCGTCAATTCAGGTAGTCACATCCCACATGATACACGCTTATAAATCAATAAAATTCATCGACTTCTCGAATCGTGATTTTGGGATGCCTGTAGTCTTAAAAGGCCACTGTCACGAGCAGAACTTCAAATATTCAACAGCCCAAAAATAGGTTTACACCATCGGAAACATATTATCAGTGGTCAAATTACTAGACCAGTGTATGGAAGCTAAATATAAAGTGATATCACTGTGATACCATCGGGAGCTTTTGATCTCAACTTGAAAAAGTCAGTCTGACTTTTTCAGGCTGTCCTTGTGGTTTGGAAAAATTGATGAAAACTATTTACGATCACCGTCTTCTTTAAAAAATTTGCTAGATATCCTTCCCTTTACATTCTAGGAGCTTTTCCTGCATGGTTGAAAGTACTTAGTCCTAATTTTGGTGCCGTTTTACTAAAAAAGCCAAAAAATGTCCGTAACAGTGTCTCTTTAAAGTGGTCATTTTGGGTTTTAGCACCCTAAATAATACCAACCTACAAAATTAGTTTTAACCCCCAAAAGTTATAGAAATGATAGTTCATTTTCTTCCAGTGTACATAGTGGGAGTAATTGATCAAAACTGAGAAATAGATTGAATTTAGCTTTTAAACTTGAAGTTAATTGACTGACAGAATTACAGGCTGTTGCAGCTTGTTAGTGAAAGGCTTGAGGTGTTAAACGATACAGAGTAATGTTATAATGGTGATCTTTATGTTAAGAATGATGCGGCAAACGAATACGGAAAATACACGCTCCCCCACCCAGTTAAAATTTGACCGACTACCGCTGATGGTACGCCAAGCTTAGGGCTGTCCACAAGTTGCCAGACATTCTCAACCAGTTGCTCAAATTTTGCAAGAAATTGCTCAAAAGTCGCTGAAAAAGTCCAGGAAGTTGCCTCTTTATTGAGAAAGTTATATGGTAATTTAATAACTTTTACAGCAAGAAGCCCAAAGTGACACCACTTTTAATTAATTCACATTCTTTCATGCAGTCATTATCCAATCAGAAGCGAGAAGAGCGAGGACAGCTTCCAGTTGACTTCTGATTGGATTAAATCTGCACGAACAAATGCAAATTAATTAAACGCGGTCACATGTTTGGGCTCCTTGCTGTAAAAGCTAGATTTAAAAGCATTGATATCTTGGACTTGAAATCGATGACAAGCTCTCCTGTTCAAGCAGATAGAAAAAATCTGTAAGAAAGAGTAATAATAATAATAATAATAGTAATAATAATAATCATTTTATAGCGCCTTTTCCATAAGTTCAACGGCGCTTTACAATTTTTAAAAAAGTAAAATATTAATTAAATAATTTACAATTTATTTTGGATTAAAAAATAAAATACGATTAATATAAAAAGGCCTCTCTGAAGAGTAATGTTTTAATTTTAAAAAGTAGAATATTAATTAAATAATTTAATTTTCTCTGGATTAAATATAAAAATGCCTCTCTAAAAAGTAATGTTTTAAGTTCTCTTTCAGTTGGTTTGCGTATTTGGGGAAACACTTTCCATTATTCAATGGTTTTTCCAAATACTCTGCACCTTCATCTCAGTCGTGAAAAATCGAATTAAATCTCTAAAAATAATGTCATATCCCTGCACACTACTGTATTGCTCTCAATATCCGACCATGTTTTAGTAAAGAAACTTTAAAATGCAAGGCTGATCGAACAGCTGTAAAAGGGTATATTTTACTTAGCCCGTATACCTTTTTACAGCTGTTCGATCAGCCTTGCATTTTAAAGTTTGTTTGTTTAAGTCCACTGCTGATCCTGATCTACACAAAGATCCCGCTACTTTTGGCTCCTGTTTGTTGAAGTGGTCCTTGTATGGTTTACAAAGTCAACGGTGATACGATTTGATCGCCGCATAAGTGAAAGGAAACTGGTCGTCAGAGAATCTCATTGATTTTGTAATGTTGCTTTTTTTTGTTTTAAACAATTCAACGCCAACTTGCCTTTAGAGTGGAGGTTCCCTTTAATACTTAAAAAAGAGACGGGGCCTCGTGTTATTTCTACCTCGTGTATAAAATTTAAAAATAAGAACAATCAACATATAAAATAAATAGGCACTCCCATTCGAGGACTCGTAGGATCATTACAAAGAGTAAATTCAACGAGAGGAACTGAGTGAGGCCCTGTTTAAATATATTGGTTTTCCATGGAAAACCAATACCGAGCCAGTTAGACAGTAGGCGAAAACCTTTTCATTGTGGAGGGGGCCTGAGACTAGCGAGAATAAGTAGCCTGCACGAGGGCGGAAAGGCTGGACAAAAGATATACACTCGCCGAGAGTCTCTCTTCTTTTTCTTTCTTGTTGTTTTTTTTTTTTTACTTTGTTTTTTGGTGAAGTCCATAAGGAAACTGCAATGAGTTCAGGTCAGTTATAGCCAAAAAGTGTCATAGAGCAAGATTTGAAGTGACTCTTCCACAACATCGATTTCTTCTTTTTCTTTCTTTTTATTGGAGGGGGTAGGGGTGGTGGTGAATGTAGTGTTGTTTGCCGTTTTGTAAATTTTTCTCTGTCGTGATAAATGTTTCAGGAAGTGGACGAGTTGCATTATTTCAATTCAATGGCTATTGTTATTTTATTTAAATTTCGCTGACGCGTGTTCCACTTCACGCAGTGGGTGCCGGTCCGCAGGGTTAAAAAAATAACGATCTCTAATCACGCACACACTGTATATTTCCGTAAACACTTCGTGTTGCGGAAACATATTCTGGAAAACGAATTTACGCTGCAGTCATAGCTAGTACATTCGTATATGAGTATTTAGGCAAAATGTTGCAAAAAAAAAAACTGACTTGATTCGATTCCAGTGGTCCTTCTACAAGCAGCAAAATCACTCGAAACAAAAAATTGTACTTAAAGAAGCTACGCAAGGAACAAGGAATAAGCTTTCTTAAGCAGTTTTATTTTGTTCTTAATACAAAGGAGTTACATTCTACCAAACAATACATGCACGTTTCAGCATCCTTCACGCATGCATGGGCAGCCAAACAATCTGCTCCGCTAAAAAGCAAATTGAGGTTTCCCTCCCGTTGTGCATTTGAGAAACATGTTTTACTAAGAAAATCCAAGAAAACTAACTGATCAAGAACTGAGTAATAACCGGCGCTGGCCAGTGGTCTCACAACAAAACACCCAAGCGTGTAGAGCAAGTCATCCAACGAGACACAGGACACGCAAAAGCAAAGCGTGGGACGTGATCTGACTTGGTACGTTCAGGGCATCCGTGCGTGAAGCACAACATTTATGCAAGGGCTTGACTTGTAAGCAAAGGACCTCAATCGTGAAGCTCATACGTGATTTTTCTTGCCATTTTTCGAAGGAGCCCAAGTGTGGGGATTCCATCACGTTTGTCGCCGATCCACAAGCGATCAGAAGCTGAAATTTATAATTGAACTAGGTTTTGAATTTCTGTTGTATTCGATCTAAGGGTGTTACAGGACTTCGATTGCAAAGCCTGACATTGTAGCCCTCAAATGCTAAATCATATTTTCGCAGCCTAATTTCCGTATAAATAAAAACGTAAACGTACTAATCTGCGATCAGGCGTTGTTGTTTTTTTTTTTTGGCGACGAAGAGCACCTGATTGCAGGTAAAAAAAATGAAGTTGATTAATTTTATCTGACACTTTTAGGAAGGAAATAAATAATTTTTATTTTTCAACCGCAGTTTCCGTTAAAATCTTGAAATAACTATACTTTTTATGTTCCTGTAAGAATTTAATATGAAAGAAGTGTTTCTTTTTCTGATGTCACCTAACAATAGCATTTCCGGGCTTCTAGAATTCGAAATTTGACCCCCTACACTTTAGCTTCGGCGCTTCGCATTTGCCTCGGTTATCAGAAGAGTCTGTCTACGGGCCTGTTAGTCCGAGAGACGCGGCGTTCTTTCGCCTCCACGCCCAAAACTGTCACGGAATTTCTATTTCTTGATTTTGTAATTAGTTTTGTTCCCCTAGTATATTGTCTACATTTATTTTCGCTGTTACGTAACGTTTATTCTCTAAAAGTGTAATATGTTAGTTGTTGTGTAATCAATTCTATAGGACCTTTATTGTAATTTATTGCTAGTTGCTAATTGCAAGTCGGCTCTATTGTAAATTAGTTGTTAATCGTAAGTCAGCTCTATTGTAAATTGGTAGTTAATTGTAGGTTCACTTGCGTTTCATATATAACGTTTTGTGGCGAAATAGTGGGGAGAAGGTTTTTTTCGGTGTGTGCAGTAACGAACGTTGTGGCGAAGAAGATCAGTTGAAAAGTTGGAAGAAGCACTGTCACTGCAGAGAAGTCATTAGCAGAAGCTATCCTTAAATTCACGACAAAGACTCGTTTGTCGGGGAAAAAGCTTGGTGTGCGAGGAATTCACGGTTACGAAGTAAACCAGAGAAACGGACTGAGACGGAGAAACGAACGGAGTCCGGAATAACGAAGTGAGGCGAATTTATGGAGTGAAACCAGAGAAAACGGACTGAGACGGAGAAACGAACGGAGTCCGGAATAGCGAGGTGAAGCGGAAAAAAGAAGGTAACTGGCCAGTAGTGTGAAACAAGTGAAGAGCGTCGTTGTGCGGTAGGAAATTGATATTTGGATGTTGTGTGTGATTGGTTTCGGTGTGTGATTGGCAGTTTCTTTTTGGGTTCAAGTACAAGGACAGCAAAGAAACGCAAGGAGAACACGGACTAAAAAAAACATTGTTTTAAACCTGTAACGTTAGTTTACATTCTTTTTTGTAATTAATATTTTTCTTTTTATTTTAACATTTTAGAGCGTGGTTAACATTTAGTAACATTTAGTAATTAGTTCAATTAAGTATAGTGATATTTAGTGCTATCCTTTTACGACTGTTTTTGCGTATGCAAAACGGGAGTTACGGATTGAGGGGCGATTTGAAGCCATCCTTCCTTCCTTCCTTCCTTCCTTCCTTCCTTCACTCCTTCAGTCGATCAGATGTAAACAAAAGGCCGTTGACAGATGGTTGGCAGACCTACATGTAACGCCACTCTCAGTTTGACCATAGTTAATAGTTAACTATGGTTTGACGTTGCGGTTTATTAAGACCGATGACAGACCATTGTACTATTGGCGCTGATGGTTTTGTGTTTTGTTTCGATGGGTATGTGATGATAATTTGAAAATCGATTGTGAACATATTTTATTTTTATTTTACCTTAAATCAGGTGTATGTTGTTTCTGCCCTATAGAAAAATCAACAGAATTTTCTTAAGTTTGCATGTGACGGTGAAAGCGAAATTGAAAGCGAAGTTTGTGTAATCGCTAGCTGACAGAAGATTATCAGTGTCACGCGACAAAGGTCAACCTAGCCGATTTCAAAATAAATTTTATGCGACGCTTAATCTTCACAGCAATCAAACCTGCTCATGGCACTATCAAAACACATTCCGGAAATTGAACGTCAATCGTAAACGCTGTACAGAGAAAAGAGTGTACACACGCTAGCATGAAAACACGCAAACAACACGCAAACTTGAATTTGTCTGCTTGGAACTTGCTTCTTTTACTCCCAATGCAAATCAAAATGAACTAGACGCTTAACTGCGTACGTGTGTACTCGGGCTTCTCTTTAAAAAATTAACTTGGATCACGCTGTTTACATAACCTTACACGACAATAACTATAGTAAACATACTTCGCATTGCGAGATCTCATGTCTTTTCTCGCTTTTATTGTCACCATTGAATAATTGTTTGCATTTCCGGTGGAGTAAATAGCTTTGTCTAAGATATCACAATCATCAAATGCCGAAATAACAACATTCTCTACATAGCCATCTACATACGACATGAAGTGCTGGACAAGAGCATATGCTGTTACAATAATTGAAACGATAAAAACAAAGCAAGATAAACCCAATGAAACCAATACTATAAAAGCAAAAATTGAAAGAAAGAATATAGTTACCGAAAAGCTGCTTGAAGTACTCATTTCGTTTTTCGTTTCTTCTTTTAGAGCGCAACTAAGCTTAAATATGGTGTCCATTGCATCTTCGAGAAGATTCTTGTGTTGATAAGGAAAACTCTGTTGCATGTCTGTAGTCCAGTTTTTCGCAATGCTTGAGTGCTCAACAGCGTCAGTTCCCGCAAGTATTGATGATTCTCTTAGCGTTTCAAACTCCATTATATAGATAGCTCACTATAAAATCTAGGCTTCTGATAAAGGTTTCACTCGGAAGAGTTCGCTCGTAAAGTTCTCTCGTATTTAAGTTCATGCAACTACCCGCTCCGAAGTAGTCATCGACATGTTTCAGTGTGGGTGTACAATCGATTTCGCGTTCTAGAAATCACACTAAATATTTCAATCTTTACAATCCTTGAGATTCCACCGAAAAGAGAGTCAAACGAGTAAAAACAACGTAAATCCGTATAGATCTTTACAAGTCATGCATGTATAACGGCCGGGAGCCGCTACTAGCTACTCGAGCGATCAAAGCTCAAAGTTGCAGAACGACAGATGCGCGGATCGATAAAAGCGATCATATATTTCCAAGCACGCATAAAAATACAGAGAAGAAAACAACTTGCCTCCAAAGTTATGAAGATGTCCACGCAATCGAATTCAACCAAAAACTCGTTCCACGTGTCACCGACTCCATCACAAAATCAGACTTCGCGGCTCAAATTTACAATCATCGGCGGCGTACAAACGTTGTACAACTCAGCAAAGCCACTGGGAGCTGCGCTCAAAAAGCTAAGATTCTCGCTGTGACTGCAGAGTTTACTGTACTGACTGTAATCAACGCATTGCGAAAGATCTATTTTAATCGAGAATACAAAAGGGTTTGACAGATGGTTGCCAGACGTAACGCAACTCCTGTAGTTTCGGGTCTTTTGGCATGACAATTTCGTGTTCCGGCTTGTAACAGTCTAGGGTGCGAATGTAGACGTTTGTATAGCGCAATCGCTTTTATCAAACTGTCCAAGTACAAAATTCAAGTACAAAATTAGCGTTTAATAAAATTTATTTTTAATTCTGTTCATTTTGTTTGACCTTTGTTGTCGTTTGTAGCATACAGTGTTTGACACCCATAATGTTCACTTTGCTGGAGATTACAGGCCACTCATTTGTTGCGCAACGAACCACAAAGGACAACCAGTTGCCGTGTCTTTATTTTATTTACCAAACAGGTTGATATTATTGTGCTTGCTACTAATGGATCGGTGTAGAAGGTTTTACTAGAGTTATTTTCTCTAATCTGGACCCCGAACTCCAACGTTGTCAGGTGTGACGTATGATTTGTTTAAAGCGATGCACGCTAGACCGCGTTGCGATTTGATAAATCCTCATTTATTAATAATTCATTTTCCGAGTTCAGTAGCTCATTGCCACTTCCAAAAAACAGTCCTTGCACATAGTGCTTTTGATTTTTGTATTAAATGTTTATTGATTTACTTGTAAAAAACTATATAATTCAACCCTCGGGTTGCAATTTAGTTTTAATAAAGCATCTATCTATCTATCTACTTTGTTGTTGCGTGTTTCCTCGAGAAGCTTATGATGCGTTAAGAGGGCCCCGTTATCGTGACTCGGGTTGCGTCACAAGGGCAAGAATACCTTGCAGGGGAGACTCTGGACTCTGGTCTTAGTTTTGAACAGAGATTACAGTTACAGGAACGCGAGATGCAGATGCTAAAATTGCGGAGAAAAATAAGTCAGGAACTGACACAAGGAAATCAGGGAGTTAGAAAGGGAGGTAGAAAGGGAACGGCGTCAGGCAGAAAAGGAAGCAGAGAAAGAAAGAAGGGAGTTTGAAAGGCAAAAGGCCCAAGAAGAAGAGGAGCGATTGGTTCGTGAGGAGGAGAGGCTCAGGAAACTCAGAGCAGAGAAGGAAGAATTTGCCGTAAGAGAATCTGAAAGACAGCAGGTGAGTAACAGTGATGTTAGAAAGCCCAAATTCATGAAAATCAGAGAAATGAGGGCGAGCAAAGATATAGATGATTATCTTCCTCGAGAAGCTTATGATGCGTTAAGAGGGCCCCGTTATCGTGAGGACGCACGCTCCGGGAAATATATCAAACTACTTCCTGTTCAAAGGCACTGGACAAGTTAATCGTCCCACCATCTTCTTCTTCTCCTCCTCCTTCTCCTCCTCCTCCTCCTCCTCCTTCTTCTTCTTCTTCTTCTTCTTTCATTCAATACGGGGCTAAATATTAGATGGAGAGAGATTCAATGTCGCTTTTGTCAAATCCTTGTTAAAACACCAAAGAGTTTGCTAACCTTACTCTCCAATAAAAATTCAACGTACGCTCTTCGAACGTCACTATGTCAGCTTGTTGATTCATTATTTTGCTTAGCAACCTCTCTTACGAAATGAACCGCAGGTTCTGGGATTCCTCCTAGGAACCCAGTGATATATGGCCGAAACAAGATACCAGGTTAGAGCGCTGTTTACAGTGTTTTGTCTTGCATTGAAATATAAAAGGCCTTGTTCACAAGCGTAGCCCAGATATCTATCAAGTTCCAATCAGAATTATCGTTATAACATTATTATTTTATATTTTATTTAGACTTGAGGGATACAACAAGCGATTTCTCAAAGCCTCTGAGCCCTGCAAATTATGCAGGCAACCCAGCAACGGGTCATGAGCAGATACCACACGTCACTACAAGCAACCAGAATGATGAGCAGGTAAAGCAGGCCACCACAGGGCACCAGACTAGTGAGCAGCAGGTACCGCCGCGAACCACAAGAAACCAGATTACCGCAAAAAATGGCCCCGAGTTCGAGAATTACTACATGAGTAAGGAACGTAATGCTGCTGTGAATGACGGTGATAACGCCACTTTGAAGGACATAGCACAACTACAACACTTGATGAAACATCTAGATCCCCAGATGCTTCCCAGGACTCAGTCTGAATCAGACACTGTAAGACTGCGGTGTGACACATGTTATGCAGTGCCACCTCAACACAGAGAAGGCTCCAGAGATGATACTTCCCTAGGGCTTGGCTTAAAGGAAATTCCAGGTGATAATAAATCCCTGTCAGTTCTTTCCAGTACCAAATGCCTGGTGGATATTACAACAACAGCGAGAAAGAGCTCGAGGAAACCAATCCCGTTCCCTCGGGAAACCTCGCCCTTTAGATGCCGTTAGTCTTGATACAAAAACACTCAGTGGAAAGGAATTATCTCCTGGTAACGGAGACCTCCTAACACTTTCCGACTCACAAGGCATTGCAAACTCAGACTCCCGAGGTGGGGCAGGTGCGTCAGCTGATAAAAGAGTGCCACCCCAAGTTCCTTTGCCTTGCCATCCTGCTAAATGCTTCCCTGAAGGACAAGAACTTGGCGAGAGTGCGCCAGGGCGCTCAGAGATGCGCGCTGATGAACGAGCTGGCGATAATAAGCAGGTCCCGGTAAAGGTAAAGGACCAGCCGCCGCGAGCAGATTCAACATCGAAACAGCAAAGAAAAGACAAACTTTGTATGTTGAGTGAATTCCAAGCTCTTCTGCCTCCAGTTGGGCAACATCCTGGTGTAACAAACAACACTGATTTTTCCCAACCGTTCACTTTAAAACAACCTCGATCTTTTCAAACAATAACTAAAATAAAAATAAAAAGTTACAAAATGCAAAGTTACATATAATATTCAAGTTGAACTGAATATAAGACTTAAACAGGCACTAACTATTCGTCCAAGAACTGATAGTTTTAGTTGGTTTGAACTTCGGGGATCGCAGTTCTTTCGTTCTTTCCGATAATTGCAGTTGACAATAAAATTATTTCTTTTATATACATTCATAATCGCTAACATCGACAAGAAGCTAAAAAAATCTGGATAAAGTTCTTTCCTGCGGCAGAAAAAGGCTCTCTCAAAACGAAACATAAGGAAAACCTGGTTTCCGTATTCACGCATTCTCAGACTTTGTATGATCAGCTTTATCTAAATTTGCGTCTTTTATTTTGGGTTTACTCTTGCTTAAGCTCACTATATTGTACTGAAAGTAAAAGTCTATACTTTGTCTTCTGCATCAGATTGTAAAAAAAGGTTAATTTCTAATTTTTGATGCGGTCGTCTAGTTTGAGTCGTTTTGATAGTCTGGCATATTGAGTATCCATTGTCTCGACTAAGTTCTTGTGGACTTCCGTTACGTTTTCCTTAATCATTTTAGAGAACTGATTTTTGTAAGATTTGTTATAAGGCCGAGTTGTTATGTGCTGTTGGAAAATTACGTGTTTTTTTTGTTATTTCCAAAGAATGTTTTTTTATATGTATTCATAATCGCCAACAACAGGAAGAAGCGAAAAACGCTGAAAACGCTCTTGGAGATAAAAACATTTCTTAATTTACTGCGATTTAAAAAAAAACGAATGGAAAACCTTGCTTCAGTTTCACTAATGTGTAAAATAACGAATCCCTCGCAGCCATCATACTCTCTTGCTCACAGCTTATTAGATTGGCAACCGTTTTCTGAAAGAAGTTTTAAATGATTCTTACCTTTTCTTTATAAAATCAAAGAACAGTGAAAACACACTCTGAAGCTCTCTTGCGTGTCGAAGGCGAGTAATTACCATCAAGTGAACATACTTTGTTTTATTTTTGTTAACTAATCAGTTAGTTAATTACAGAGATTGATGGATGGGAGGTGCGTGGATATCCACGAGTGATCAGCTGTCCAAATAGCTGTGACACCTAATTATATTATTTTTCAAAACATTTTTTCTCACTCTCAATTTACAACAGAATTTAACCGTTAGCTTTACAATACTTGTTTGAGAGGCGGCCGCGTTTATGTTTCACCATGCGTGTTCCATTATTACGCATTCAAAATATGTGAAAGGCATTTTTTTCTTGTAGCATAGTTAAATTACAAATTTAAAGGGAAAGAAAATAAACATACATTTGAGAGAATGCTTCAATCACAGTTTGCTTTAGAAAAAATTGCATATTTTACTCTGAGTTTTCTCCTCCTTTAGTCTAATATATTTCAATGAAAGTGGTTTTCGAAGATTCTCTTCTTGATGCATTTTAAAATTCAAGGGTAATAATAAAGAGTTTTAATTTTGAGTGGATGACTCGATTTGTATTTGCACGACACTGTATAATCAGCTTTAGCTAAATTTGCATAGTTTTCTCTTGGTATCATCTCGCTTTAGTTCAATATGTTGAACTGAAAAAATGACAAAGTTCATTCCACATTTTGTCTTTTTTATCAAATTTTAATTGTAAGCAAGGAATAAACAGCAGTTACACTCTCGGCCATACAGTGATTTGATAATACCGCCAAAGGTGTAACAGTCACAATACGTTCGACAAACAAGACTCAGACTGATGAATTGAGTATAGATGACTCTCTCTATTGACATGCTTTCATGGCTTTATATCATTGGTAGCTCAGTTGATGATTCATGTCTGTATCACGGTTCGTAAAGTTAACAACTTACAATCCTTATAAAACACCAGATATTTTGCTGAACTTATATTGTAGCTGGAAGAGTTGCTTTAAAAATATATCCTTGGAATAAATGCACCTTATTCGATCATTTAACATATAATATTGACATAGAACATTGAGTGCGTGTAATTTATTATACCGTAAGTGGGCTTGGGGAAGCAAATTTTAGCCTTACTCTGAATGATGAGGGAAAACCTGTATAAAGTTATTCCCTATAAACGCATTGAGGAAAATGGTATTTTCGTAACACGAAAAATCTGATTGACTAACGTCGTTACGACATCAAGACATAATTATGGCAAACACCTTCCTACGCAGACGCTCTTTGGGCTCAAAGGAATTCGTGACGAGCCTAAAGAGTGACGAGCGTGACGAGCTTAAAGGAACTGCGTGACGAGCCTGAAGAGAGACGAGCGTGAGGAGCTTAAAGGAACGCGTGACGAGCCTAAAGAGAGACGAGCGTGACGAGCTCAACGGAACGCGTGACGAGCCTAAAGAGAGACGAGCGTAACGAGCTCTAAGAAACGCGTGACGATCCTAAAGGGCATCTGCGTCGAAGACTACAGAGGGCACTTTTGTTTTATGGGTACACACGGGAGGTGTTAGGCACGGAAGAAGCATTTAAATGAACCAATCCGAGTGCGCTGTTTACTTAATTAAGTAATGCTATAATGCAAATTCGTGTTTCCTTAGCTTTTCATGAAAGTATCCGTCAAAAATGGTCTTTATGCGGACAAAACGACTGATCGTTAGGTATGGCACATTTCGTTCTTGTGCATAAATTCTCCAGCGATCGCGAGGCTCAATATAGGTGTTTGCGTGCATCGATCTACCTCCAAAGACCTCCATTAGCACAAATTTAAAATGGACTGAAAACATTTCATTTCGAGCTGTGTTTTACTCACAAAGAGTTGCTCTTTATGCTACACATCCCGAATCGGTTAATACTCAATGTCAAAATACTCGGCGTTCCATAGCGAATCTTCTGACTACTAATTTTCATCGAACAACAGATATTATAAAGAAACTGAAAATTGTTCTTTCTTTTCCCTTTATTTCTATATAATAAGCATTACATCTTACGAAGAGAGAAAAACACTTTTTCTTTCAACAACCCTTATTTTTTTTCATTTAATAGTCTAAATTTTAATCTTAAATGGTCCTTCCGTGGGACAACACTGTATCGACATCAGCGGACTTCTCTGTTACCATGACGACTGTGACTTAGCCTTACTCCTGAGGAGTAAGGGGAGCCATCAGGAATTTAAACACATGCCAGCCACCTGAGCCAATCAAGGTTGAAGAACCCAACCAGTTATCCGGTATTTGAGTTGGTGGTGAACGCTTGTAGAACTTGCCGTCGTGGACGCCGTACAAATCACCATCCGACATGAAGAAAAGGAACTGAAAATTGCCCCAGCCCCCAGAGCCAATTAGCGTGGATGATTCTAACCATTCTGATGATGATTCTGATTCTAAGTCAGAAAGGGGGTTAGGAGGTAGCCTCTTGTGAAACCTGCCGTGTTCTACGCCATACAACATTCCTTCTGGATCGAAAAAAAGGAATTGGAAGACGTCCCATCCCTCTGATCCCACCAGTCTGGCAGATTCAAGCAAGGTGCCGCTGGGTTGGGTTAGAGGAAGCCGCCTGTAAAGTTTTCCGTCTATCACCCCGTAGAGAATCCCTTCTGGATCAAAGAACAGAAACTGGAAGGCATTCCATCCTGCATCTCCGATCATCTCCGCTTCAGCGATCCAATTCATAGGAGAGATAGGAGGTGGTGCTTTGTAGAACTTGTCATTCAAAACACCATACAAGGTACCATTAGGATCGAAGAACAGATGACGGAAGCTGGCCCAGCCCCCTCCCCCAATGAGATTGGCTGTTCCGAGCCAGTTATCGCTTGCATTTTGGGGGGGATTCCTCTCGTAGAATTTACCAGTATCCTCCACGACTCCAAAGAGACCCCCGTGCACGGTGCTGAAAGAAAGAATTCAATCGATTAACATGCAGAGTTGAGAATTAACGATAAGTGACAACAATCCTCAAACGCTTTCAGAATCCATCCTCGTTGGAACAAAATTGTAAAAGGTGATGTTTTCAGTATATCTCCGAAGAAATTCCATGCATATTCCATACATGTAGGAACACAATAAGCCACCAAGCCACATTTAACGAACTAGCTATGAATTGCCACGATATACTTTATTTACGATTTATAAAAGGGAACGTTAAACTGTATATTTATTTATTAAGGTAGAAAAAAGCCAAAACCAAAAAAGGATTAATAACCGATAAAGACAAATTACATACTTTGAAATGTTCTTTCATTTCTTCCTTTCAACAATAAATCGACAAAAAAATCCTTGCAGGGTATGAAGACATCAGTTTTACAAGACGGCTGTGACTTAAAATTTGAGACCCGCTTATATACTGATCCACATTTTAGCCGTTATCTAGCCCTATTTATATACAGTAGCCGAGTTACTGAGAGTCAGAGTCAAAATATGGTAAGAATATCAGTGACCCACTCGCTTAAGCCTGGTTCACACTAGCGACATAACGACATAAAGGCAAGCTCACGCAAATGCAAAAAACACCTTATGTTGATTTTTTATTTCACCAGTGTGAACAACATAACATAACGACATAGTAAGAACATAATGACAAAAGCATAACGACATAAGGAAAGAACTGAACTTTTCTTTATGTCGTTATGTCCATGTCGTTATGTCGTTATGTCGCTAGTGTGTGAACCAGAATTTAGCGGCTCGTGGGCCACTTTTTTTGTTCTTACCACATTTTGACGTCATCTGGGATCTATAACTGAACAGACGCACGGCAAAATGGAATCTAGTTGTTGATCAGGCCGGTGGGGGTATTGAGGTCGGCTACAACTTTGAAGATGTGCAACTTCAAAACGGCTACAGTTAAAAACCACCAAACTAAGCGACTTTTCCTGATAGCATTTTCGTGCTAGTGCCACGTGACCACCAACTTTGACGTTTCCATGGCAACTGCTTTTTGACAAAATGCGCATTGGTTTGGTTTTGATCAATATTATTTCTATGTTTTATGATGGCATTTGCATTTTTGCGCTTAATAATTTAGCAACAATTTATCATATAAAACCAGAAACCCAGAAACCCCTTATAAGTTTCTGATCAGACATAATGTTCTTCCGTAATTTCAAGAAGTGCCTCGTATTTATCTATCTTAAATATACTTATATAGAAGACTTAACAGAAATGTATGCAACAAATTTGGTCTGCTCAAGTTGGTAAAAATTTGGTTGCCGTTATCAACAATAATGGCGTGATAATGGCGTCTTTAATATTCAAGAGCCGCCATCTTGCATCGGCCATTTTGAACATTTATTTCATTGAACTTCCCCTGAGTCAAAGTTAGTGGACTGTAATTTAAGGGTCTGGGGCTATACACTCAATCATGATGGAAATGTCGATAAAATACTACATTCGGGGGTGGAAGCGGAATCATTGGACTTTCATGATTCATGATTCCTGTCTTGTTTTACCTTAATGATTCGTGATTCATTTAAAAATTTCATTCGATATTCATGATTCATTTGTCATTGTTTTCATCCAGTTTTGAAAATAACTTCACTGTGTGTAACATACTTAATTACAGTGAAGTTGATAGGTAATGGATGAAAATTTGAATCGCATTTTCAGTGTTTTCCTGTAGGGGGTCTGGGGGCATGCTCCCCCATAAAAATTTTCAAAATTAGACGCTCGGAAACGCTATTTTCGGCCATTTCTGTGATATAACTAGTTAAGAAGTTTCGCAGTTTGCATTCTATATTCACACGCCTCCAATATCGATGGAAGCATATTTATTTGTTATTCATGATTCTTTTAGCCATCTCTCGTTATTCATGATTCCCAAGTTTTAAACACGAAGATTCATAATTCCTACCAATTTTACAGCTATGATTCATGATTCATGATTCCACTTCCACCCCCGATTCTATATCAGCTAACAAAATCAAACAAATGGCGTCATAAATAACGCCATATTGCGTAATAATGACACCAAAGCATCAAAAGTTATTAGGATTAACGTCTAAATCATCCAGTGTGAATTTAGTGCCCATACTGATCACCAACGGGGGTGGAGCTAATGAGAATCCCCCAGGTGTGAATAGGGTTCACAGTGAAAGTTTAGAATAGGAAGAACTGCAAAGAAAGTTTGTGAGAAAAAAAACCTCCATACCTATAGAAGTGTTGTTTTAATCAATCTTATCAGTGTAATAGTTACCTGCCGGTGATCACGTAAGCACTCAGCAAAAGGCACACTTGAAACTTGATGTCCATAACTGATCTGCAAAAATTGCTTCTACGTTACAGCGTAGAGTACAATGGAAGGAGCTTCGTGGAACTCTCTAAAAAAGTTTTATAAAAGACAATTAACATCATGTGAAAAGGGAACATCAAGTAGTACAAATGTATGCCTTCGATTATATAACCTAAATGACTTTCAAGCCAGAAACCGTGATCAGCAAGGATGTCAATAAAAGGGATCGATGGTGAAGCGAAATCTTTTTGCACCGCCGCAAATTGTGTTACTGGAAGTCTGTTTAATTTCCTTTAGCAGCTTCACAGTTATATCTTTTGTTTAGAAACGCTTCGCGTAAATCCTAACCCCGAAATTCCCGTATGTCAACAAAAACATAGGCAAACTCACAATTGACCTCGCTCCCAAGGTGTGGCTTCACAGCTCAGTTGGTGGAGCATCGCAACGGTATCGTTAAAGCCCTGAATTTTTTTTCAGGCTTCTTTATTTCCGGTTGCTTAAATAGGCCATTTCCGGGTTGCCTTTTGCCTCAGTTTCAAAACGAGTCATCGTGCGAAACCATTGAAATGAAAATGACTTTGATTTGCATGAAAATGGACGTGAAGGTGGAACACATTTTCATATGAATGGTTTCGCACGTAGACTCGTTTTGAAAGAGAGGCAAAGGGTAAATCGGAAATGGCCTATTGGAAATTCACTGCGATGATCATTTTCACTTTCATATACATCTGCAGTTCATATCTGAGTCATTTCATATACATTACGTAATAAAAAAAGGCGTGGTTGACTAGGGTCGTTTAATGGTGTTTTTGAAGTGTGTAACGGAGCTTATCTGCTCAATACCTTTGGGAATTGGCGGTTTTCATCAAAGTTGAAATTTTAACAGCTCCGTGAAAGTAGAACTCTTTAGCTGATGTTGTTCTAAACTTCGAAAAGTGTCCAGCTAGTAGTAACACATCGCTCTTTAGAAATTAAAATGTTGAAAGATGTCGCATAACGGAATTCAGTCTGGGACGTTTTGTTGTAGCTGGCGAAAATGTAACGATTTTTCAGTAGTATGCCTGCCCAACTCTTCCGTATAAACCAAGATGATGTCATTTTCAACCAAAGACAGCGAATGAAAGACGGAGTTTTTATAAAGTGTAGCTACTTCACATTCTTCGACGGTTTATTGCTGTGTTTTGAAAAATTTACCTGGCAAAATTTGGAAGTTTGCCATTTTATTTTTCCCATGTAAGTCCTCTGACTAATGCAAGAACCCTTGATCAACGAACAATAAGGACAGACATTTTAAAATAAAACTCGAGGCTTCCTGAAACGAAATATAACTTGGCTGCTTTCAAAGAAGCGCTCACAAGTGACCTACAGCCAATTAGAATGCACCTAACACTTTAGAGAACAGAATATTTTGAGATTTGTTCTAAGGCCGAGATGTTATTTATGTACTATTAGAAATTCACGTTACGTTCTTCTTTGCTATTTCCAAAGAATGAGTTTTTATATTCACGATCGCCGACAACAGAAAGAAACGAAAAATGCTCAAAACGTTCTTGGAGACAAAAAGTTCTAAATAAGATTTTTCACGAAACAAAACAAAACAAATGGTCCAAATGAAAAAACGTGCTTCAGTTGCACTAATATGTAAAATAACGAATCCCTTACAGCCATCATACTCTCTTGTTCACAGCTTATTAGATTGGCAACCGTTTTCTGAAAGAGGTTTTAAATGATCCTTACCTTTTCTGTATAAAATCAAAGAACACTGAAAACACACTCTGAAGCTCTCTTGCGTGTCGATAGCCGAGTAATTACCATCAAGTGAACATACTTTGTTTTATTTTTGTTAACTAATCAGTTAGTTGCTGACGCAGCGAAGGAGCCTGAAGCGACTGAGCGAAGTCAGCAGATATAATCGGAAAGGCAATCGAGCCTCAAACATTTCTACCACAATGCATTGCGCTGTAGCCACAAATTCAACCACAATGCCTTGCACGCCGTGTTTCTTGCCATGTGCTTTTCTTCTGGGGTAGAAGGTAAGTTCAGCTTTAATTTGCTTGATAAATGTTTGTTTTATAAACTAAAATTTAACTATTAAGGTACCAACGCATACTATAATGCTTTAAAAGGCTCTGACAAAGCTTTTGCGTAGTTTTGCCTGAATGTTTCACGAGTAAACAAGCAAGACACCCCGCCAAGATGGCGGCTTATGCATGTTTGTTGGATTTCTGACCAAATTTCTTCCTTTTCAGAACACAAAGTGCTATCTATCTATTTCTGACCAATTTTCTTCCTTTTCAGAACACAAACTGCTATTTATAGAGAGGTAAGAACTTTTGATAACTTGCAAAGTTTTCTAATTAACAATTAGATTATGAACTCGAGATTTCTATGAGGTGATAGTTGATGAGGCCGCAGGCCGAATCAACTATTACCTCATAGAAATTGACAGCGAATAATCTAATTGTTTTAGTAGAATTCTGGCTGAAATAAACGCAAATAATGGTTTCTAATTATTTTCCTACGCATTATCGAACTTAACGTTTTAACAAAATCGCACGTATTGAATTGTCCTTGGTAAATTTGCAGTTGTTTACGCGCGTGCACCCGTTTTTCAATAATTTCAAGCTTTTAAAGTCAAGAAACCGCTAATGTCCTTCTTTTAGTCTTCTCGAGAATTTTATTATCCATTTACATTTAGATCACTTTACCTTTTAGTTAACTCTTTTATATCAATCTCGCCATTTTAGAGTAATTTTTACCTAGTTTTTATATTATAGCGTATTTTAAACTAAATTTTGTAATTTTAGATTGTTAGATTTTTAGCATTATTTTTAGTTCTCGATTGTATTTTATATTAGAGGGCCACTGGTTTGTCAGTTTTTTACTGTTATGTGTTTACCCTCTATAAATAAAGTTGATTATTATTATTATTATTATTATTATTATTATTATTATTATTATTATTATTATTATTATTATTATTATAAACTTCCTTCCAAAACTTCGGAAAAACGATAAAAACGTCGCATTTTGTGGACGACCTTCGGCAACTGCACACTAATGGCTGATAGTGTTCAAGAGCTCAGCCAATCATATCGCAGCATTTACCTCAATGTAATAGTAGAATTCTACTAATGATTAATAGTGACCGCCGCGATTGCATATTTCCTCCAACAAGGCAAGGGAATTATAGCAACGGAATTTTCATTTCTTTGGTGTAGGAAAAATGCTTTGTTCATTATCATTATGAGGGCGCATACTGCAACGCCTTGAAAAGTTTGAACATGACATTTGTTCATCTGGAATAGATCGAGCACATTGGGGTAATCACACTGAACGAGAATGCTCATACTTCACTAGAGTGGCTTGCCTGCTAACCAGGATCCCTCACCTCAATGTGAACACACTTCATGCCCAGGATTTTGCATATCCTGGTCAGGAAAATAGAACAAAACATTACAGTAAATTCTTGTATTTTGGTTTTGATTTCAGATTTTACAGCTTCTTCTAAAGCACATAATTTGGATGGCATCCTTACAATCAGAGATTATGAACTTTAACCCCAAAGGATCATTTGTCTAGTGCTTCGGCAATGCAGATGGACATTACTTGACATAACCTTCCAGTTTACACGTTTAGTTCACGTGTTGTTGTTCTTGTTTTTATTGTTCATTTTATACGAGTTGGGAAGAATACCCCTGTTTCTAATGGCCAATCATTTATATATGATTCTTTTAGAATAGTTGTAATGTTTATCTTTATTAGGATTGTATTGGAATTTACACATGTTCATCCTGAAACGTTTGTCTTGAAGTAAAGTTGATTCAGTTGCATTGAACTTTAACTCATTATGTTCATTTACATTGTATACATTTCTTTTACTCAGATCACCTCATAAAACCAATTCAGATCCCTTTTCATTAGCCAGTGCCAACTATCACACCTCCTGGGTACATTTGTCGGTTCGTCATACCTTCCTGCCTAAACCTAGAATAGTCCATTTTACAGTTGTGTGCTTGGTGACCTTGCCTTTGGGTGCAAGTGAAGCTGCAGGTGACCTTCCTTTGATACAAACCTTTCTGCCTTTCATATGTTAATAATGCATTTCACAGGCTAACTGGGTAAATTTAATCACAACAAGGTCAACTTCAGCCTCGCTTCCACTCAAAGGCCAGGTCACTAAGAAGACAACTGTAAAATGGTCTATTCGTTTAGTACTAAATTATATTATTGAAAATTAACCTGTGATTTGCTTGTACCAAGTTCTTTGTCCGGTTACTCAAAGCAGGGTTAGCACAGTCAAGTTAACCCACTTTGGAGCAATTAGACCCTAGCAACTACACAGACCCTAGCAACTACATAGAAGAAACATTTGTAGCCCTGACAACCCCTTTCACATGCAATTAAAAGTTGCTGCAGAGCAGCAGCCCTCATCATATCTAGAAGGCAACATAGATTTCAAACCATTGTGTAACATGCTACAACTGCTGGAAACGAGGTTGCACAATGCACGACAAATAATCGTCTGGTTTCGATCTCAATCCGTTTCGCCCTACATTGCACGTCAGCATTCACTACTGATAGGTACACTAGTTAATTAGAGAGATTGATAGATGGGAGGCGCCTGGATATCCACGAGTGATCAGCTGTCCAAATAGCTGTGCATCTAATTATATTAATTTTTTAAAACATTTTTCCTCACTCCCAATTTACAACAGAATTTAACCGTTAGCTTTACAATACTTGTTTGAGAGGCGGCGGCGTTTATGTTTTACCATGCGTGTTCCGTTACTACCCATTCAAAATACCTGAAAGGCATTTTTTTTCTTGAAGCATAGTTAAATTGCAAATTTAAAGGGAAAGAAAATAAACATACATTTGAGAGAATGCTTCAATCAGTATTTAACCACAGTTTGCTTTAGAAAAAATTGCATATTTTACTCTGAGTTTTCCTCCTTCTTTAGTCTAATATATTGCACTGAAAGTGGTTTTCGAAGATTCTCTTCCTGATGCATTATAAAATTCAAAGGGAAAATACAGAGTTTCAATTTTGAGGATGACTCGATTTGTATTTGCACGACACTGTATAATCAGCTTTAGCTAAATTTGCATAGTTTACTCTGGGTATCATCTCGCTTTAGTTCAATATGTTGAACTGAAAAATGACAAAGTTCATTTCATATTTTGTCTTTTTATCAAATATTATTTCTAAGCAAGGAATAAACAGCAGTTACACTGTCGGCCATACGGAGCTGGCGCTTACAAGCGTTACAGTGATTTGATAAACCTCCAAAGGTGCAACAGTCACAATACGTTCGACAAACAAGACCCAGATAGATTAATTGAGTATAAATGAAACTCACTTTTGCCCTGCTTTTATGGCTTTATATATTTGAAGCTCATTTATTAATTAATGTCTGTATCGCGGTTCGTAAAGTTCACAACTTATAATCCTTATAAAACACCAGATATTTTCCTGAACTTATACTGTAGCTGGAAAAGTTACTTTTGAAATATATCCTTGAAAGTTCTTCTGTGTTTGTTGACGTTTTAGTAACCTCGTGCTTTTCAAACGATAACAATTAAAACTGGCAAAGTTACATATAATATTCAAGTTGAACTGAATATAAGACTTAAACGCAGGCACCAACAGTTCGCCCGAGAACTGATAGTTTTAGTTGGTTTGAACTTCGGGGATTTCGTTCTATCGTTCTTTAAGTCCAATAATTGTAGTTAACAATGAAATTATTTCTTTTATATACATTCATAATCGCTAACATCGACAAGAAGCTAAAAAATGTGGATAAAGTTCTTTCCTGCGGCAGAAAAAGGCTAAGAAAAAGTATTCGGTTTTTTTCTCTCAAAACGAAACATAAGAAAACCTGGTTTCCGTATTCACGCATTCTCAGACTTTGTATGATCAGCTTTATCTAAATTTGCGTCTTTTATTTTGGATTTACTCTTGCTTAAGCTTAATATATTCTACTGACAGTAGAATTCTATACTTTGTCTTCTACATCAGATTGTAAAAAGGCGGTAATTTCTAATTTTTGATGCGGTCGTCTAGTTTGAGTCGTTTGGCTAGTCATACAGATTGAGTATCCATTGTCTCGACTAAGTTCTTGTGGACTTTCGTTACGTTTTCCTTAATCAGTTTAGAGAACTAAAATTTTTGAGATTTGTTCTAAAGCCGAGTTTTTATGTATTGTCGAAAAATTACGGTTTTTTCTTTTGTTATTTCCAAAGAATGTATTTTTTATATATATTCATAATCGCCAACAACAGAAAGAAACGAAAAATGCTGAATCCGCTATTGGAGACAAAAAATTTCTTAATGCGATTTTCCTCCAAAAAAAACCGAATGAAAAACCTTCTTCAGTTTGACTAATGTGTAAAATAACGAATCCCTCACAGTCATCATACTCTCTTGCTCACAGCTTATTGCAACCGTTTTCTGAAAGAAGTTTTCAATTATTCTCACCTTTTCTGTATAAAATCAAAGAATAGTGAAAACACACTCTGAAGCTCTCTTGCGTGTCGATAGGCGAGTAATTACCATCAAGTGAACATACTTTTTTTGATTTTTGTTAACTAATCAATTAGTTAATTAGAAAGATTGATAGATGGGAGGCGCCTGGATGTTCACGAGTGATCAGCTGTCCAAATAGCTGTGACACCTAATTATATTATTTTTCAAAACATTTTTCCTCACTCCCAATTTACAACAGAATTTAACCGTTAGCTTTACAATACTTGTTTGAGAGGCGGCGGCGTTTATGTTTCACCATGCGTGTTCCATTACTACGCATTCAAAACACGTGAAAGGCAGTTTTTTCTTGAAGCATAGTTAAATTGCAAATTTAAAGGGAAAGAAAATAAACATACATTTGAGAGAATGCTTCAATCAGTATTTAACCACAGTTTGCTATATTTTACTCTGAGTTTCCTCCTCCTTTAGTCTAATATATTGCACTGAAAGTGGTTTTCGAAGATTCTCTTCTTGATGCATTTTAAAATTCAAAGGGGAAATAAATAGTTTTAATTTTGAGAGGATGACTCGATACGACACTGTATAATCAGCTTTAGCTAAATTTGCATAGTTTACTCTTGGTATCATCTCGCTTTAGTTCAATATGTTGAACTGAAAAATGACAAAGTTCATTCCATATTTTGTCTTTTTTATCAAATTTTAATTGTAAGCAAGGAATAAACAGCAGTTACACTCTCGGCCATACGAAACTGGAGCTGGCGCTTACAAGCGTTACAGTGATTTGATAAACCGCCAAAGGTGCAACAGTCACAATACGTTCGACGAACAAGACCCAGATAGATTAATTGAGTATAAATGAAACTCACTTTTGACCTGCTGACCCTCGTTACGTTTTCCTTAATCAGTTTAGAGAACTGAAATTTTTGAGATTTGTTCTAAAGCCGAGTTGTTATGTACTGTTGGAAAATCACGTTCTCTTTTATTATTTCCAAAGAATGATTTTTTTATATTCATGATGGCCAACAACAGAAAGAGGCGAAAAACGCTGAAAACGTTCTTGGAGACAAAAAATTCTAAATACGATTTTTCTCGAAACAAAACAAAACAAATCGAAAACCTTGCTTCAGTTTCACTAATGTGTGAAAAAGCGAATCCCTCACAGCCATCATACTCTCTTGGTCACAGCTTATTAGACTGGAGCCCGTTTTCACAGAAAGAAATTTTCCATAATTCTTACCTTTTCTGTACAAAATCAAAGAATAGTGAAAACACACTCTGAAGCTCTCTTGCGTGTCGATAGGCGAGTAAATTACCATCAAGTGAACATACTTTGTTTTATTTTTGTTAACTAATCAATTAGTTAATTAGAGAGATTGATAGATGGGAGGCGCCTGGATGTTCACGAGTGATCAGCTGTCCAAATAGCTGTGACACCTAATTATATTATTTTTCAAAACATTTTTTCTCACTCCCAATTTACAACAGAATTTAACCGTTAGCTTTACAATACTTGTTTGAGAGGCGGCGGCGTTTATGTTTCACCATGCGTGTTCCATTACTACGCATTCAAAATACGTGAAAGGCAGTTTTTTCTTGAAGCATAGTTAAATTGCAAATTTAAAGGGAAAGAAAATAAACATACATTTGAGAGAATGCTTCAATCAGTATTTAACCACAGTTTGCTATATTTTACTCTGAGTTTCCTCCTCCTTTAGTCTAATATATTGCACTGAAAGTGGTTTTCGAAGATTCTCTTCTTGATGCATTTTAAAATTCAAAGGGGAAATAAATAGTTTTAATTTTGAGAGGATGACTCGATACGACACTGTATAATCAGCTTTAGCTAAATTTGCATAGTTTACTCTTGGTATCATCTCGCTTTAGTTCAATATGTTGAACTGAAAAATGACAAAGTTCATTCCATATTTTGTCTTTTTTATCAAATTTTAATTGTAAGCAAGGAATAAACAGCAGTTACACTCTCGGCCATACGAAACTGGAGCTGGCGCTTACAAGCGTTACAGTGATTTGATAAACCGCCAAAGGTGCAACAGTCACAATACGTTCGACGAACAAGACCCAGATAGATTAATTGAGTATAAATGAAACTCACTTTTGACCTGCTGACCCTCGTTACGTTTTCCTTAATCAGTTTAGAGAACTGAAATTTTTGAGATTTGTTCTAAAGCCGAGTTGTTATGTACTGTTGGAAAATCACGTTCTCTTTTATTATTTCCAAAGAATGATTTTTTTATATTCATGATGGCCAACAACAGAAAGAGGCGAAAAACGCTGAAAACGTTCTTGGAGACAAAAAATTCTAAATACGATTTTTCTCGAAACAAAACAAAACAAATCGAAAACCTTGCTTCAGTTTCACTAATGTGTGAAAAAGCGAATCCCTCACAGCCATCATACTCTCTTGGTCACAGCTTATTAGACTGGAGCCCGTTTTCACAGAAAGAAATTTTCCATAATTCTTACCTTTTCTGTACAAAATCAAAGAATAGTGAAAACACACTCTGAAGCTCTCTTGCGTGTCGATAGGCGAGTAAATTACCATCAAGTGAACATACTTTGTTTTATTTTTGTTAACTAATCAATTAGTTAATTAGAGAGATTGATAGATGGGAGGCGCCTGGATGTTCACGAGTGATCAGCTGTCCAAATAGCTGTGACACCTAATTATATTATTTTTCAAAGCATTTTTTCTCACTCCCAATTTACAACAGAATTTAACCGTTAGCTTTACAATACTTGTTTGAGAGGCGGCGGCGTTTATGTTTCACCATGCGTGTTCCATTACTACGCATTCAAAATACGTGAAAGGCGTTTTTATCTTGAAGCATAGTTAAATTGCAAATTTAAAGGGAAAGAAAATAGACATACATTTGAGAGAATGCTTCAATCAGTATTTAACCACAGTTTGCTTTAGAAAAAATTGCATATTTTACTCTGAGTTTTCCTCCTTCTTTAGTCTAATATATTGCACTGAAAGTGGTTTTCGAAGATTCTCTTCTTGATGCATTTTAAAATTCAAAGGGAAAAATATAGAGTTTAATTTTGAGAAGATGACTCGATTTGTATTTGCCCGACACTGTATAATCAGCTTTAGCTAAATTTGCATAGTTTACTCTGGGTGTTTTGCACGTTCACGAAATTATGTTAAGTCCTAGCATGGTTATGCTAAGTCCCTAGGGGGATATCTATATAAAAACCAACACGCGGTATGAGTCGAGCAGAAGAGACGCTATCTTGTAATAGACGCTAAGTTATAACAGGGAAGGAGACATAACCTAACACAAGGCTACCATCGGGAAAAGGATCACAAGAATTGTAAGTTTAATATAGTTTAATTTCAGTTTGTATCCGTTCAAGACAGTTACGAACAATTACGGCTCAAAGCCTCAAACAACTTGTAATTTATCTTTCAGTTTGACTATATAATGTAACTCTAATCAGAAGAGATAGTGCAGAAATAAATCCTCAGATTTTCCCAAGCTGAAGGTGTCCAGTACAAGTGCAAAACACTGGGCATCATCTCGCTTTAGTTCAATATGTTGAACTGAAAGATGACAAAGTTCATTTCATATTTTGTATTTTTTTATCAAATTTTAATGCTACGGAAGGAATAAGCAGCAGTTACACTCTCGGCCATACAGTGATTTGATAATACCGCCAAAGGTGCAATGGTCACAATACGTTCGACGAACAAGGCCCAGATAGACGAATTAAGTATAAATGGCTCTCCCTACTGACCTGCTTTCATGGCTTTATATATTTGAAGCTCATTTATTAATTAATGTCTGTATCGCGGTTCGTAAAGTTCACAACTTACAATCCTTATAAAACACCAGATATTTTCCTGAACTTATACTGTAGCTGGAAAAGTTACTTTTAAAATATATCCTTGAAAGTTTTTCTGTGTTTGTTGACGTTTTAGTAACCTCGAGCTTTTCAAACGATAACAATTAAAACTGGCAAAGTTACATATAATATTCAAGTTGAACTGAATATAAGACTAAAACGCAGGCACCAACAGTTCGCCCGAGAACTGATAGTTTTAGTTGGTTTGAACTTCGGGGATTTCGTTAATTGTAGTTAACAATGAAATTATTTCTTTTATATACATTCATAATCGCTAACATCGACAAGAAGCTAAAAAATGTGGATAAAGTTCTTTCCTTCGGCAGAAAAAGGCTTAAGAAAAAGTATTCGGTTTTTTTCTCTCAAAACGAAACATAAGAAAACCTGGTTTCCGTATTCGCGCATTCTCAGACTTTGTATGATCAGCTTTATCTAAATTTGCGTCTTTTATTTTGGGTTTACTCTTGCTTAAGCTTAATATATTCTACTGACAGTAGAATTCTATACTTTGTCTTCTACATCAGATTATAAAAAAGCGCTAATTTCTAATTTTTGATGCGGTCGTCTAGTTTGAGTCGTTTGGGTAGTCATACAGATTGAGTATCCATTGTCTCGACTAAGTTCTTGTGGACTTTCGTTACGTTTTCCTTAAGGTATCAGCACTGGCAAAATTTTAGGATTTTTGTTTACTCTGTTTTTTCTCTGACATTTTTCTAAGTACTCCTATTTTACATAAACACAGAATTTGGGACAAAATACGCGCAAGGAAACGAGAACGATGACGCTAAAATTTGTTCCTTTACCGGAAGTGAATGGTATTTTTGAGTGGGGAACTGGGTCGGTTGTTAGGGTCTTTATCCATTTTTCGGTACTTCTCGGCGATTTTTGGGTCCTGGTGGCTGGTTTGTGAGGTTGTTTTGATGTATTCGAACACTGTTTGCTTGTGGACGCCAAAAGGACGCCATATTTGTTTTGAAAACTAGTACCTAGTCCTCGAAAACCAATTTTGGAGAAACCGGAAGTCTGGGCCTAGTGTCGCCCTAGCAACGGATAAACAAACATGGTTTTTGAGGCCTGCAAGCTTTTTAAACAGCGGAAATCGATCCAACATGGCGGCATCGAACACGAGTGGCTATGAACACGGATTTTACAGGATTTATCGTTGAATCTTAGACTTATTGGTGACATTTTTGGCATAACAGTATTAGCTGCAGTCAGAAAAAATGATTTTTTTCTAAAAATATTTGGCTGATGGACAAAATATTTGGCAGGGAGACTCTTTACATGCAGATGAACGATCGTAGTTTCAGCCCCAGTCATATCTGTTATTAAAAAATTCTGACAAGAACTCAAAAGCTACAAATGTGATGCTGGTCTTTTTTATTAGAAATTTTTCACTTGAGGATGGGGCTGAAACTACGTCAGTGCGTTTTGTGGCAATAAAGACAATTCCAATTTAATTTTGCTGTATTTCCAAATATCTAGAGAGAAAAAAGCAAATTTCACAATATTACAGCTATTAATAATTAACCAGCCAAGCGCAGTAGGGTGTCCATATGTAAAAAAAAATGACATTTTTATACGTTTCAATGTATACACAATCATATTAAGGTATAAAAGATAGCACAAATACAGAAGAGATATTTTATTTTATTTTTCAAAAGAGGCATATTTTAGCCGGTGCTGATACCTTAATCAGTTTAGAGAACTGAAATTTTTGAGATTTGTTCTAAAGCCGAGTTGTTATGTACTGTTGGAAAATCACGTTCTCTTTTATTATTTCCAAAGAATGATTTTTTTTATATTCATGATCGCCAACAACAGAAAGAGGCGAAAAATGCTGAAAACGTTCTTGGAGACAAAAAATTTCTTAATGCGATTTTTCTCCAAAAAACAAAACGAATGGAAAACCTTGCTTCAGTTTCACTAATGTGTAAAATAACAAATACCTCAAAGCTTATTAGATTGGCAACCGTTTTCGCTGAAAGTTTTCCATAATTCTTACCTTAATAGAGAACATCGCCATTATGAAAACGTCGATGAATGAAAGGGATTAAAAGCTGATCTCATAGTTGTTTCATCCAACCCCAAGGATGGTGCTGCAAAACTTGGACCTATTTATGACATACCAATCAAACTGCCCGAGCCCCCACATATCCCTCCGGAAGTCTTGAACCAACCTCCGCCATTGCCAGAGAAACATTTTGGTGGTATACTTTTGGAAGAAAGGTGGTTACTAATAATAATCCTCAAGTGGGACCAGTGTTAGTTCGGGTATTCAATCCAGCATCACAGCCTGTCAATCCAAGTGGCTCCACTAATGAAGGGGCGTACGGTGAGGATATAGTTGCAATGATCCGGGAGATTCGCCAAATCTGCGGGGAGGTGCCCCGTGACTGGTGCTATGCCGCACTATTACAGTATCAAGGGGACGTCGAACATGTTGTTCGTATGTTCAAAATCCAAAGACTGTCCAAACTCACTGGCAAGACTGAGCTGAGTTTTGTGAAAGAACTCTGTCACATTGCTCTTGGGATTTGGATCGCGCAGCCATCTACATCTTTGAGAACTTTGGGGAAAAGGATGTTTAGTTCAAGCACCAAGGTCAGAACTTCCTTTCAATCATTCCAGATACGAGAAAGTCAGAGGCCCGAAAGAACACGTCCACGTGGATGCAGTGACCCCTTTCTTTAGAAGTTTTAACTTCCATATTCAAGTGTCGGTGGTGTTTGTCGCAAAGTTTTGAAGGTACCTTTTAAAGGTACCATAATCTCGCTTTGTGGATGTGGCTGATATCAATTCTTAAATCAAACTAGCGATCGTCATATAAAACGTTGAAATATTCCAAAAGGACAACAGAAACCAAGCAAGGTGTACATTTTCTTCATTTTATTGAAAAAAAGGTAACATGTAACTTTGCTGAGCGTTTATTCTGCGTTATTTTACTACAATGTCTTATAGAGTGCACAAATTCTCAACGGCATAAATTAGAACACAACACCGCGTCAGTTCAGGTAGTCACATCCCACACGATACACGCTTATAAATCAATAAAATTCATCGACTTCTCGAATCGTGATTTTGGGATGCCTGTAGTCTTAAAAGGCCACTGTCACGAGCAGAACTTCAAATATTCAACAGCCCAAAAATAGGTTTACACCATCGGAAACCTATTATCAGTGGTCAAATTACTATACCAGTGTATGGAAGCTAAATATAAAGTGATATCACTGTGATACCATCGGGAGCTTTTGATCTCAACTTGAAAAAGTCAGCCTGACTTTTTCAAGTTCTGTCCTTGTGGTGTGGACAAATTGATGAAAACTATTTACAGTCACCCTCTTCTTTAAACAATTTGCTAGATATCCTTCCCTTTACATTCTAGGAGCATTTCCTGCATGGTTGAAAGTACTTAGTCATAATTTTGGTGCCGTTTTACTGAAGCTAAAAAATGTCCGTAACAGTGTCCCTTTAAAGTGGTCATTTTGGATTTTAGCACCCTAACTAATACCAACCTACAAAATTAGTTTTAACCCCCAAAAGTTATAGAAATGATAGTTCATTTTCTTCCAGTGTACATAGTGGGAGTAATTGATCAAAACTGAAAAATAGATTGAATTTAACTTTTAAGCTTGAAGTTAATTGACTGACCGAATTACAGGCTGTTGCAGCTTGTTAGTGAAAGGCTTGAGGTGTTAAACGATACAGAGTAATGTTATAATGGTGATCTTTATGTTAAGAATGATGCGGCAAACGAATACGGAAAATACACGCTCCCCCACCCCGTTAAAATTTGACCGACTACCGCGGTTTGTACGCCAAGCTTAGGGCTGTCCACTAGTTGCTCGACATTCTTAACAAGTTGCTCAAAGTTTTGCAAGAAATTGCTCAAAAGTCGCTGAAAAAGTCCAGGAAGTTGCCTCTTTATTGAGAATGTTAAATGGTAATTTAATTACGTTTACAACAAGAAGCCCAAAGTGACACCACTTTTAATTAAGTCACATTTTTTCATGCAGTCATTATCCAATCAGAAGCGAGGACAGCTTCCAGTTGACTTCTGATTGGATTAAATCTGCACGAACGAATGTGAATTAATTAACTGACAGTCACATGTTTGGGCTCCTTGCTGTAAAAGGAAGATTTAAAAGCATTGATATCTTGGACTTGAAATCGATGACAAGCTCTCCTGTTCAAGCAGATAGAAAAAATCTGTAAGATTAATATAAAAAGGCCTCTCTGAAGAGTAATGTTTTAATTTTAAAAAGTAGAATATTAATTGAATAATTTATTTTTCTCTGGATTAAAAAATAAAATATAGTTAATATAAAAATGCCTCTCTAAAAAGTAATGTTTTGAGTTCTTTTTTAAAAACATCAAGTGATTTAATAGATTTAAGTTTGTTTGGAAGCGCATTCCATAGTCTGGGAGCGGCAACTTGAAAAGATTTTTCTCCATTAGACTTAAGGTTTGATTTTGGTACTAACAAAAGATTCATTGATGATGATCTAATTTGCCTGGTCGGAGTATAGTGCTGGAGTAGATTAACTAAGTAATGTGGTGCCATGCCATTCAGCGCTTTTGAGTCTTCCGGGGTAGGAACTGAATGATTAAGGAGCTGAGGCTCTACGTTAGTGTTGATACTTTAATCACAGTAATAAGTCTCAGATGCAGTTCTGTGGTGAAAATCTGCATACTGCTGGGTAAGATAGATCAGATGAATAACATCAATTACTCAAGACTTGTGATCCCAATCATAATTTCCATTGGAGGCAGGGGGGGGGCTCTCTTTCAGTTGGTTTGCGTATTTAGGGAAACACATTCCATTATTCAATGGTTTTTTCAAATACTCTGCACCTTCATCTCAGTCGTGAAAAATTGAATTAAAATCCCTAAAAAATAATGTCATATCCCTGCACACTACTAAATTGCTCTCAATATCCGACCATGTTTTAGTAAAGAAACTTTAAAATGCAAGGCTGATCGAACAGCTGTAAAAGGGTATATTTTACTTAGCCCTTATACCTTTTTACAGCTGTTCGATCAGCCTTGCATTTTAAAGTTTCTTTGTTTAAGTCCACTGCTGATCCTGATCTACACAAAGATCCCGCTACTTTTGGCTCCTGTTTGTTGAAGTGGTCCTTGTATGGTTTACAAAGTCATTAGCGTGTTTTAGTAGTTTCTCGCGTTTTCCGCAGACTTGCAAAAACGGTGATACGATTTGATCGCCGCATAAGTGAAAGGAAACTAGTCGTCAGAGAATCTCATTGATTTTGTAATGTTGCTTTTTTGTTTTAAACAATTCAACGCCAACTTGCCTTTAGAGTGGAGGTTCCCTTTAATACTTAAAAAAGAGACGGGGCCTCGTGTTATTTCTACCTCGTGTATAAAATTGAAAAATAAGAACAATCAACATATAAAATAAAGAGGCACTCCCATTCGAGGACTCGTAGGATCATTACAAAGAGTAAATTTAACGAGAGGAACTGAGTGAGGCCCTGTTTAAATATATTGGTTTTCCATGGAAAACCAATACCGAGCCAGTTAGACAGTAGGCGAAAACCTTTTCATTGTGGAGGGGGCCTGAGACTAGCGAGAATAAGTAGCCTGCATGAGGGCGGAAAGGCTGGACAAAAGATATACACTCGCCGAGAGTCTCTCGCGTTTTTCTCTTTCTTTCTTTCTTTCTTGTTTTTTTTTTTTTTTTTTACTTTGTTTTTTGGTGAAGTCCATAAGAAAACGGCAATGAGTTCAGGTAAGTTATAGCCAAAAAGTGTCACAGAGCAAGATTTGAAGTGACTCTTCCACAATATCTATTTGTTCTTTTTCTCTCTTTTTTTGAGGGGGGAGGGGTGGAAGTGAATGTAGTGTTGTTTGCCGTTTTGTAAATTTTTTCTCTGTTGTGATAAAATGTTTCAGGAAGTGGACGAGTTGCATTATTTCAATTCTGAGGCTATTGTTATCTTATTTAAATTTCGCTGACGCACGTCCCAAAATTTCACGCAGTGGGTGACGGTCCGCAGGGTTAAAAAAATAACGGTCTCTAATCACGCACACACTGTATATTTCCGTAAACACTTCGTGTTGCGGAAGCATATTCTGGAAAACGAATTTATGCTGCAGTCATAGCTTGTACATTCGTATATGAATATTTAGGCGAAATGTTGCAAAAAACTGACTTGATTCGATTTCAATTGTCCTTCTACAGGCAGCAAAATCGCTCGAAACAAAAAACTGTACTACAAGACGCTACACAAGGAACAAGGAATAAGCTTCCTTAAGCAGTTTTATTATTGTTCTCAATACAACGGAGTTGCATTCTACCAAACATTACATGGATCTCATTTATCACGTTTCAGCATCCTTCACGCATGCATGGGCAGCCAAACAATCTGCTCCGCTAAAAAGCAAATTGAGGTTTCACTCCCGTTGTGCATTTGAGAAACATGTTTTACTAAGAAAAGCAAAGAAAACCAAATGATCAAGAACTGAACACTAACCTGCTGGCCAGTGGTCTCGCAACAGGACACCCAGGCGTGTTGCGCAAGTCATCACACAAGACACAGGACACCCAAAAGCAAACCGTGGGACGTGATCTGACTTGGTACGTTCAGGGCATCCGTGCATGAAGCACAAAAGTTATGCAAGAGCTTGAATTGACTTGTAAGCATAGCAACTCAATCGTGAAGCTCATACGTGATTTTTCTTGCCATTTTTCAAAGGAGCCCAAGTGTAAACTAGGTTTTGAATTTCTGTTGTATTCGATCGGAGTGTTAAAGGACTTCGATTGCAAAGCCTGAAGTTATAGCTCTCAAATGCTAAATTATACATTCGCAGCCTAGTTTTCGTTTAAATAAAAACATAAACGTACTAATCTGCGATCAGGCGTTGTTGTTGTTTTTCTGGCGACGAAGAACACCTGATCGCAGGTAAAAAAAATGAAGTTCATTAATTCTATCTGACACTTTTAGGAAGAAAATAAATATTTTTTTATTTTTCATCCGCAGTTTCCGTATTAACCAGGGAGTTCCGCTCGAGCTGAAATGTTCACAATAGCATTACCCCAGGCTAAGAATCAGGACAATAGAATAATCGACTCGAAATTATCAATCACAACAATGTTGGCCGTCGGTGTTATTTACAAAGAGCAAAAACAAGACAAACAACTTCAGTCCGAGGAAGATTTTGTTGGCAATGTTGCTGCGTAATACCTTCACGAGCAGTGTTGTTCGCTTTTGCAAAAATGAAGTTCCAAGGCCATAGAATCATGTCTTTCTTCAAGAGGGCCGGGGGAAAGGTAAGATTAAGACCCTGTCTGATGTAAGATATCTTTTATCGAAGGAAGCGTTTTGCAAGTTTATTGACGTGTGTTTGGTATTGGGCGCTCTAACCGCTGAGGTACGAGAGACTCTTGTTGAGCTGGGCGATTTACTAGGTCCGTATGTGACATGCGTCCTGCATACTGCTAGGATCAGCAATTCTCGAAAGCATCATATACGACACGCTCAAAGTTTCCGATAGGTTGCCGAAAATTCCCGAAGACCAGAAAATCTCCGAG